>JZKD02S1684506.1:541782-573052 GCA_000966675.3 Picea glauca
AGATCGATTTGGGTGTTTGTTGTGTATTTCTTTTTCGTTGGTTGCTTACTTTTTCTTAGTTCCATCCCTGTTGCTTGGTTTCTAATAAAAAATTAAAGACATTTTCTTTTTTTAAATCACCCTTGTATTCAAAAAATATGGGCATTCAAGTATTGAAAGAGAACAAATAGGGAATTTGCATTGCTCATGATTGTTTGATATTACATTTCAGAGAAGATCATACATCGTAGTTCACATTGTTCCAGAAAACTCCTCTGTCCCTCCTGTAAATAAGATTCATCGAACAAAATTTGCATCATTCATCCCTATTTATGCATTGTTGGGTCAGAGTCTCACACAACATCAGTTTCATTTCCGTCTCCTTTTTGCGTAACAACAGCCTTTAATAATATTGCACAACTTTAAAATTCAACTAGTAACTTTTTCTAGGACTCTTTTACACCAACATTAGCTAGGCTAGAGCTTTGGAATAGGCAGTGAGACACACTCTCAAAAGCATAAAACACACAATAGTATCTTGTGATAAGGAGTGTCAAATTCCATTTGCATCATTTTTTCCTGGGAAGCCCTTCTCACACAAGGGTCAAACCTGAGGTCGCGTTGAGATTGACAGAGTTACTCACCTTGCTTTGTTGATCTCGACGTAGAGATTGCACGTATTACAAGGGTCACTTGAAGGTATACCCACAATGATGAGTGGAAGCCTCTCAAGCTGATTTCGGGCTAGATACCCTGCCCTTGCATGTGGATCAGACTGTCGCTTGTTCCCCCAGGCATCATTGTTGTTGGTGGTAACCTCAATAGCCTATCTTCTTAGGGTCTTACACAAGGTAACTGTGGAGGGGTAAGTCTTCACGGTACCTGGAATCAATGTTTTCCAGACTCACTCGGTCTCCTTGGAGGGTATACCCATGATTGTGTGTGGAAGCTTGCACTAGGGTGTAAGTCCATTAAGCAAGTCGTCAACGTAACTTTTCCACCCTAGCCCAGCCCCTTCTTGTCTCATCATTGCGACGTTGGATTTCATCACCAACTAGTGACTTTGGAATTAGAAGGTCTTGTTTGCTTGGTTTTGCTTCCTAGATTTTATTAGCGCATGTTTTTTGTTTACCCAAGTTGGCCATAGAATTTCTTTCGTAAGATTCTAACTCGATCACAATTGACCCTCCACGTCGTTCACGTGGAATGCAAGGCCTACCCCCAGAAGACTTGGAAGGTTCTCAACCCTTGCCTACCAACTCACTGGAGGGCTCTCCTCAACAGAGTGAAGTCCAAGACATTGTCACTCCACAAGTGGAAATAACTAACTCTTTAGAACGGTTCTGAATTACCAATTCTTGAGAGCACTTCTTACTTCCTCCCAAATTTGAGAGACGTATCGTTCAAGTGAATTCTTCCGGAGATATAGTTGTTCAGTCTTATGGATTACCAATTGGACCTTTCACATGACCTGAGGGTCAAGATCCTTTTTGGACTACTGGCATTTTTAGATGGGATATATTTGGCTCAGGAGCAGGTGTTGATATCACGGTCACACCTTAGCTGCCCGAAACATCTGATCCAGACGCAATACCTTTTACTACTGCCTATTATTTTCCTGGTACAGATGCTCCACCAGCTAACCACATCTTGACTATCCCTCTACAAATGGTCCATTACACAATGGTCCAAGATTCTACGAGTCCTCACACCGGGATTACAGCGGCTAGCCAAGCCCCCATTGGCACACCACTTTCACCCAGATTCACCCCAACACTTCTACCTGGATATCATGCGTTGAATGCTTCTATTCCCACTCCTACACAAATATCATCCAGGACTCCTGGTGTTTCTACTCCTTCTGGTCACCATCTCATTCCCGGTTTCATTCTGACACTTCCTCGACCCCCTTTCAGAGGACCTCTTCCATCCTCTATCGGAGGCATCGACCCTAGTGGCACCATCCTGTCTTTCACACCTAATTACCAGATTCTTGTAGGTGGACAATTTCACCAAGGAGGCCAAACCCAATCCCCTTTTGCAGGATAAATCCTAATTGGAACGCAACCCCCGATTGGAGGGAAACCCCCATCGACCCCGCCCTATGGACAAAACATACCTCCATCCTTGGCCCAGTATTGGAATTATCTTATTCAAAATAATCCTCACTCGACTGGGGGGAAACAGCCTCAATCTAGCTCCTTCATACCCCCTAGTACAGGCCAACTATATCCAGGCACGTCCAATCCTATTTGGGGTTCAAACGCTCAACCCCACGCCCCTGTTCAAGGGTACAACCCTATGAATTACTTGCCTCCACAACAACAACTGAATCTTCTTGGATCTTCGCATTATATGCAAACCGCTTATGGTCCCACTGGTCTACCGACGGGACTCCCTCCCCAAAGTCTCTAGTACCCACATGTGAATAGACAGTTACCCTTCTTAGCCACCTTGGACCTCCCTGATCTGTTAAGGATTTTAAATGATCCGATCCGTCACTCTCCTCAATGGCCCACCATTTTGGCCAAACTACCATCCGACATCCCTAAATTCGATGGTAAACCGGGAGAGTACCCAAACAATCATGTAATGACTTTTCACCTTTGGTGCTCATCCAACTACTTGATGGATGACTCTATTCATTTACGCCTTTTTCAGCGACCCTCATAGGTTCCACCATGAATTGGTATATAGAATTACCACGAGGATTCTTCGCCGACTTCAACACCCTCGATATGGCTTTCCTCACCCACTACCAGTTACCGATCCGCTACGAAACAGGAACCGAAATTTTGAGTTCTTTCAAACAAACCAAAGCCACTCATATCTCTGATCACATTCATGAGTGTCGACGGAGACGACATCTCATCAAACTCAAGCTTCCCGATCAGTTGCTGGTAGAGTGGTTCATGGAATCATTCATGAATGACATCGCTCATGACATCGCCATGGGTGGAGTTGTCACAGAAGGACAGGAAATCAGTCGTGCTCAATACCTCGACCTCGTTTACTCCCAAATGGGTACTCTTTACGACTTACTCCCTGATGCACCTCTTCCTTCTACTTCTGCTACTTCAACTACTCCTGCTACTTCTCATGCAGCTGACAGAGTGATTGGCACTTTCCATGCCCAACCTCATTCCATCCAAACCTCTAGCAACAACCCCAAATCCATTTCTTCTAATGTTCAAAATGATCTGTCTCCTACCCCTCCCACCGGCAAGACTTCTGAGGTAAACTCTGTTCAATCTACCCCCACCGGAAAAAATAAATCCAAAAAAGGAAAGGGTAAGAACAAGGAGGATAAAAATAATCTGCAAACTAAGAAAACCAAAACACCACCTGTTGACGATAGGGATAAGTGCAAACCCCGATACCTTTGTCTTATTTGTGGTGATGATCACTACACTAAGGATTGTCCACGATGAGTCGAGGTTACTAAGTTCCTTCAAGGGACCCCGAAACCCCCCACTCCAGTCGTGTTGTGACAACGCTTCCCTTCTCAACAATAGACCCAATTGGTCATTCATGACCAACCTTGCCCCTCCAATACATCCTATGTCTAATGTGTACAGGTGATTCAAAGAAGAATGACATCACACTTACCACTCGAGCCAAAGATTATTCTTCCTCCAAAGAGAAGGTTGATGCAATACCTCCTTCGTTGGTCCAACCATCTCGCATGACTCCACCTACCAACGGTCCCCTTCATCTCGAACGATCGAGCCTAGATACAGTCCTTCGCCCTCCTCCAAAGGGTGTTGTTCGAAAATCACATTTCAATCCTCATGTGTGTGCTGCCTAGAACTACAGTATTGTCGAAGATCTGGCCTAAGCACCGTCCGCGATGTCAGCCCTCGAATTCCTTCAGAGTTGTCCTATACAACGGAAGGCACTGTTGAAAGCTATTGGTGGAATCGACCCTACGGATACAAATTTAATAATTTTTTACTTGGAATATCACATTCCAAGGTTACCCCCTCAACTCCCTTTCCAAATACAAGTTATTGTCTCTAACAAAAACATTTGTAGAACAATTATTGATGAAGGTGCCTCAACGCGTGTCATGTCTATTACCTGCTAGAAAGATATCGACTCTCCTCCTTTGATTGAATCCCACAACATGCTCAAAGCCTTCAATGGCTCTAGTTTTAAGCCTTACGGTGTCCTCCCTTCGTTGCCTATTACGTTAGAAGGAAAAACGGTCAACGTTGAAGTGGAGGTCTTTGACACTCCTCTCGATTACAACCTTCTACTTGGTCGTAGCTGGATCGATTCCATGCATGCAGTTGTGTCCACTCTTTTCCGTGTCGTGCATTTCCCACATCAAGGAAAAGTAGTTACCGTAGACCAATTGGCCTTCTTTCACTCTAATGCATGTACCGGCAACGTACCTTTCATTGCAAAACCCCCCTTGGATATGAGAATGTCGGTGTGGGTCTTATTAAAGATTCCTCTTTGATGGGTACTTTCCCCATTCCACCACCCAATGTTCCACATCCATTTTTCGCCTCGATCAACATGATCTCCACCTCTGTTCATGGAACCCCTGCGCCTTACAACCCGTGGATGGTACCCAACCCCGACAATCATCTTCATTATGGAAACAAAAATTCCTTTAAGTCCGGTTGAATCCGCTTATCAATCCATTCAATCGGCAACCCCTTCTACCCCCTCTCTTGGTTCTTTATCTCCGGATCCATTCTGCGTCAGTTTTCCTACAGACAAGATGATTATGTCTGTTATGTCCATGGAAGATACCCCTTGGGACGATGGACATCATTGTTCCATCCTCTTCCTGGAACAACACATGATCGAGGGTTACCAATGAATCTCGACCCATCAACCGTTGTCATCATTTCTACCATTCCCGAGTCTACACACGATATGTTCTATGAAGGGAACTTAAGTAATATCTCACCCACCATCCCCCTCAACATATCCATAAAACCTGTATTTGTCGAAAATGTGCATATCAGAGCTTTGTGTTCCCATGACGAAGTTGTCACATGCAAGTCTCTTTTCCAAGAATTTTGTGACGTCTTCGCATGGAGTTATGAAGAAATGTCGGGGATTGACCCCGACATTGTGATACATGAGATTAAGACATACCCAAGCGCTAAACCCATCCAGCAACGACTTCGTCCGGTCCACCCATGTAAAGCAACCGCTATCAAGCTTGAAGTTGAGAAACTTCTCAAAGATGGCTTTATTTACCCTATGGCTCTAACTGACTGGGTTTCCAATCTTGTTTCGATTGACAAGAAACAAGGCATAATCCACGTGTGCGTTGATTATAGGGACATTAACAAAGCTTGTCCTAAAGACAACTTTCCTACCCCCTTCGTTCACCAGATCGTCGACGATTGTGCCGGAAGTGAAATCTTCTCTCTGATGGATGGTTTCTCCAGATATAATCAAATCAATATCGTACCCATGGACCAACACAAGACCGCTTTTATTTGTCCTTGGGGCACTTTCGCCTACCGAAACTTCCATTTGGTTTAAAGAATGCCGGTGAAACTTTTCAATGTGCTATGTCTTATGCCTTTCATGATATAAATCACATCGTGCAACCATATCATGATGACTTACCCTCTCATTCCATGTGTCGTGTAGGTCATCCAATACACCTCCGTTCCATTTTCCTTCGATGTCGGTTTTATCATATATGCTTGAATCCCCACAAATGTGTTTTTTGCATAGAATCTGGCCGACTTCTGGGCTTTATTGTTTCACGTCAAGGGATCTGAGTGGATCCCTTGAAGGTCGAGGCGATTCTCAATCTTCCTCTTCCTTCCTCACTTCACCAGTTACAGAGTTTGCAAGGGAAGGCAAACTTTCTCCATCATTTCATCCCGAACTATGCTGAGCTAACTCTTGGATTTACGCGACTTCTCAAGAAAGGTTCTGAGTTCATATGGGATACCACTTCCAACAAAGCGTTCGAAGATTTGAAACTATCTTTGACACGTACCCCACTACTCTTCCCACCTAATTACAGTCAGGATTATTTCCTTTACCTCACAACCTCAGACTATACCATCGCTATGGTTCTCGTCCAGGAGGATGATTCTCATGATGAACATGTCATCTATTACTTGAGTCGGAGTCTCATGACTACCGAAACCAAGTATTTACATGTTGAAAAATTGGCCTTGGAAGTCGTCTAAGCTATTCAATGTTTCCGGCACTATATCCTTTCTCGCAAGACTATCGTAATTTCTAACTGCAACCCTATGCCGCACATTCTTACATGCCAATTGATAGGGGGGAAATACTCCAAATGGATCGTAATACTCCAGTAGTTTGACTTAGAATTCGAACGCACTAAGTCCAAGAAATCCTTGGTGTTTTCTGATTTGATATGCGACCTTCCCTGCTCTGAGATGGAAAATGTAGCAGACGATTCATTACCCGATGAATCCCTTTTCCTGGTCAGTTCCGACGACCTTTGGTACGGAGATATCATCATATATTTCCAGACCCAGACTTTCCAGCCTAATTTTTCTAGCATTGATCATCGTTGAATATGCTACCAAGCCCATCCGTATATTATCCTCGGTGATACTCTTTATCATCGTGGGATCGACTCCATTTTTCAACGCTGCCTCACATTTGACGAAGCTGAGAAAGACCTAAATGACTGCCATTCTGGAGCCTATGGTGGTCACATGTCTGGGTATGCTACTGCCCAAAATATCTTACGAGTGGGGTATTTTTGGCCTTATTTATTCAACGATTGTATAACTGTCATCCAAAAATGCCATGCTTGCCAAACCTACAACAATAAAATACGATCACACCCTATGGTCTCCATTGGTCCTTTTGCAAAATGGGGCATCGATTTCATGACATGTCACCCTCACTCGATCGGGGGGCATGGATACGTTATTGTAGCCATAGATTATTTTACAAAATGAGCTGAGGCAATGCTAACATTCGACAATACCAGAAGGACTGCAACATTATTCATATTCAATCACATCATTGCTCGGTTTGGTGTTCCTCAATCTATCGTTACTGATCACGGTAGCCACTTTAGAAACTTCATGATGTCCGAACTCACTGAAAAGTTGGGTCTTCACCATGAAAACTCAACACCCTATTACCCACAAGCCAGCGACCAAGTTGAAGAAATAAACAAAATCCTCATTACCATGCTTCGACGAATGATAGGGATTCACAAAACGAGTTGGCACATGATGTTGTTTTCAGCATTGTGGGATTATCGGACATATGTTAAATCGGCTACCGAGTTTACACCATTCTAGTCAGTCTATGGTCTAGAAGCCATCTTGCCGATTGAATGTGAGATACCCTCCCTAAAACTAGCCATTGAACTTCTCCCAAACACTTCTACCGAAGAAGAACATCTGTTGTATCTCATGCAATTAGACGAAACCCGTCACGACGCCACCCTAGTTATATAAGCCCAGAAGAAATGCGTCAAAGCCCAATACGACAAACATGTCAAGCCACATGTTTTCTCCGAAGGTGATCTAGTTCTCCTTTATGAACAAGATCAGGATATTCTAGGAGTCGAAAAATTTGAAGCTATGTGGTGAGGTCCTTATATCGTCAGGTGAGTTTTGGAGAAAGGAGCTTACGATTTGGTGGAATATGATGGTATCCCTTTGAGTGAACCCAGAAATGGGTTGTACTTAAAGAAGTACTATGCTTAAGATCACCTGTGCATGAGTGCTTTTATTTTATTGTATCATAATTTTTGTTACTTTAGTATGCTTTTTCGTTATTTGGTCTCTGCCCTCGACCGCTTATCTTGCGTTGTGCTTGGTTTCTAGATGTCGGATTCTTCACCACCCCACATTGGCTTCGTCGATGGTGCTAGCCGTAGTACTCAGAACCTCACTTCTGCTACGTGGGAAATTTATGCCCCTACAAACGAACTTATCAGTCTACACGGTGTGTGCCTCGGTCGTGTGACCAATAATATTGTAGAATATAGCATCGTCATCGAATTGTTGATTGATGTTATTTCATTGGATGACTGCCACCTGGTTATACGACTCGATTCGCATCTAGTAGTACTACAGTTAAGTAACGTCTATGCTATCCAAAGTCCTACTTTATTACGGGTATATTTACGAATTCGCCTCTTGGAACGTTATTTTGATTATATCGAATATCAACACATTCCTAGATGTCTAAATACATTGACTGATGCATTAGCTAACTATGTGTTAGACATACATTTGGGACATTTATAAACCAATCACACATTACATGTATAACACAACAAAAAATAAGCCAGTAGAAGTCGTATATATGTATATAACAATCAAAAGTTTTTACAAAAAGTTTATGTCCAAGGATCAAAATCTCAAAATACGAAGCCCATAGCTTCTACAAAATAGAATCACGGATGATGCTCATGATAACACACAACTGCTCGGGCTACCCTACAAAGCAGTCGACTAAGAGACTCGGACATGCCCACAGTATGGTGCTGGTAATGTCTCGAGATCTCCCCAATAGAAATATCCTGGACATCCACGGTCAACCCCTCTAAGTTCTGTTCCACTACCTCGTAGTCTTCGACATCCCATCTGGCCACTGGAGCTGCTTCTCCTTGCCTTTGAATGGGAGACGTTCTTGGAGGTCGATACGGCCCCACATCTGTGTCATCAAAAAGAAATTTTTGGATTAGTTCTTGGATAAACATAAAAACATTTCATATGATAAAATTTGCAAAAACATTTAAAAAGAACAAAATGTGTACTTCTTACCTAAGTCACCCCACTGAGCATCCTCAGGCAAGGCCAAATCTGGATCCCCTCGGAAATCTAAACTAGCATATGTGTAGTCGTCGATCATCAGTATCTGGGGCCTCAACTAGTCAAAAAATGAATCATTATACTTGATTATAGGCCCTGCTACGTGTCAAGCCATGAGGTTACACCACCTCAGCATCCTCGGATCCTGTGGGGCCGGTAAACCCCAATCAACCTGTAGTCACAGCAGTGGGACCCTCTTGAGGAAGAATGACACCAAAAGTGACCCATACCCAAACTATTTCAATTCACCCTTTCTGCAATTCGTCAATTGTCTCTTCATACTGTGGAGAACTGCATCCAACCAGCTGAAAACCTGAGGCTCTGTGCACTCTATGGTGTATTGGAAATAACTCTGGAGAGCCATGTGAAAAGTCGCGTTCCTAGCCATGTGTGCAATAGTAAACAACATGGTCTGTAGGGTTAGATCTTGGACCCCCCAAATTGAAACCTTACCCTTGCTTCTCTCTGCCTCAGAAACACAATATTGGCGACAATACTCGCTCATAGGGAGTCTGTCGCCTCTACCTCCGGTCAAAGTAGCATGGTATCCACGCCATGACAACCCTGTTAGAAAATAGATATCCTCGATATATAGTGTCATCATATGGACTCCCACATGAAATAACTGTTGATCAACATCCCACATGTGGACCAGGTATTCCAACAACCTGAGTTGGGCTCTCATGCTTGAAATCCTGAAAAATTTCAAGAGCCCACAATCCCGAAGGGCAGCGACTGTACCCAGGTCATTCCTGGAAATGGCATCATCCTCCTCATGTTCTTTTTCTCTCCATTCCAACATCGTGATGGTCAAACACCTACAAAAGAGCCATGAGAGGGAAGTCAACAACTTGTTTTAAACTCTTGCATAATTTTTATTGAGAAAAACCTCACATTAAAATTAATTTTTTTACCCCCGCAGGTGGACCTTTTGCACAGTGCGAGATTCTCGCAGGTCCTTCATGGCCTACCTGCGAGAATTCTTGGGCGCATTTTCCGACCCTAAAATGGAATCAAAACCCAAAAACTTGCCAATAAAAACCAAAAATAAACCATGGAAAAGTTAGAGAATCAAGAGATTACCTCGTTGGCTGAAACCGTTCGCCAAATGATCGCTTGTTCCTCCTGCAATCGATCAAAGAAATTTGGGGGAAAATGAGGTATGTTGGACAAGTTTTTGGGCAAAGTAACAATGAAATGGTAAAAAGTCCTTTCCACCCATATTTATTCACTTTTTACTATTTTTTATTGATTTTTTATATTATTTTATTGCTTTGTTTATAAAGCCTAATACCCTAATAGCCTTGTGAGTGTGGTTTTTCGTAGATATAGAAACTTCGAAGTCCAAACGAGGGGGTGTAGGTGTTTTTTCTTTTTTTCGCATGTACGACTACTTTTTTAGGGTTTTTTAGAAAAAACCTTGAGCTCAGTCTTCGTTCATTCTCGCGCTTGAAAATATATGAGAACGTAACCGAGTACACTTTTTCTCGTATTTTCGTACTCGTCGTGGTAACACGAAAATGATGAACGTAAAGGAGTATCCTTTAAGGTATTTTCACACTCCATAAAAACGAAAATATTGCCGAGCGATCTTGTTCTTTTCATGCTCGTTAAAGTGTTTGAAAAAAACGTTCGACGGGCAATATTTTATCACTTTTTCGGTCTAGTCGAACTCGTTTACGAAAAAGGAACTGGGAGAGTTCTCTTTAAGTGTTTTTCATACTCTCAAAACATGAAAAATCCCCGAGTTTTCTATCCTTGGACTCGTTAAACAAACATCGAAAGACTTGCAATGGGACCGAACCACTCCTTCCTAGGGTTCGTTAAATATACTCCAAGGGACTCATCTGAAGGATGAGATTACATCAACAAGCATATGTTATCCTCCTTGAGCTTGTGTAAAAATAAAGAGGTACTCACCAGAAATGGTGGGGGAAATTTTGGGAAAGGGATGTGTTTTCATATTCATATTAATGGTAGTAAGTGTCGCTCTTGAACATGACACCCCCTATTCGTCATTTGAATACGGGTTGGGAAATCCATTTGTCTCTCATTCGACTTGTTACAAGGTCATATCTTGGGTCGTCTTTGAGTCAGTGCTGCCAAGTCCTTGGTCGTGTCATTCATATGTTCAAGAGAACTTCACACGAGCCCTCTATTGAGTCGACCATCTGCAGTTGTCCATTCTTACTATGTTGGCCTTCCCTGTGTCTGTTTCAACCCATATTCATACTTTGTTTCACCCTCAAAATCTGTTACTTATTTCATGTCATTAATGGGGGATACATCAAGGCCCTCCTGTGACGAGTCTTGTTTCGTCGACTCCAACTCATTATCTGGAAATGAGACTTACAAATCATTTAGTACTTTGGAACCTGCATGCCTTAATGGCAGGTCTCTTCGCTTTCGACAGGGGTTTCACATCATTGATCCCTGATCGAGAGATTCCACCGAGTGTTCGACTTCAGCTTATTCATTCACATTCATTCATATTGTACTTCGATACCTTGGGATTCATTGACATCAATGGTGATTTCCCTCGCACTTGTTAACGATTTTCATCAATGACTGGTAATCAAGTGGTTTCTACCATGTTTGACTTTAACACATGTAATCGCATGGCTAGATTCGTACTTTCAGGTGATGGGATTGAAGACCCTAGATCTCATCTTATTTATCTAGGCTACGATGGAGTATGTATGATTTGTATTGGCACATAGATCCACTTTGTATGTCACGTGGCTATGTCATTATTCAAGTCCTCTCACATAGATCCACAGTGTATTCCTGGTGGCTATGTAGCATTTTGATGACATGGATCCACGGTGTATGATTGGTGGCCATGACCTACATTTATGATTCCATTAATTTGTGATCTAAGCATGGGAATGCCTACCTCAGAACTGGTATTATATTCTGCAGATGCTTGGTTTTTTACAGGTTTTCGATTAGGTGTGCTCTTTGTTTCTGGCACACACACACGCATTTTACAAAGTATTTCGGTTGTCACAAGTTCCATCCTCATACTTTGGGGGGCATTCTGTTACAAATGATTTTGTTCACTCTGTTGATGTCTCTACAAGTGATGTATTCAGGCTCCCACAAGGACTTTTTTCCTAAGAAAAGTGATTGTTGTCTTCTTCAAAAAAACAAATTTTTAAGATGAGTTCGCAGGTTGCCTATATTACAGGGTGTGAAAATCCTTCATTCTCACATGCAACCCAAACTTAGGGTGTGAACTTTTCACAGTCTACTCTATAGGTAGGGTGTGAACCTGTTTCAAAGATTGGAAAAGAGAAGAGGTCACGAAGGTTCTAGAAGGGAATCTTCTAGAAAATGAGATGGCATTTGCATGGTTGGCATCCTACTGACTTCTCAGATTTAGTGGGATCATCCTCATCCATTTAACCATCTCTCCTTCTCCTATATATTGAAAGGTTTCTCATGGAAAAGGTTAAGCAAGATTGAATGAAGAATTGGTGAAAGAATTGTGTGGAGAAATCTGCTTGGATAGAAGCTTGAAGACTCTATTTGGTCTATCAAGTTGTACTGGATCTTCTTCATGAAAACGTAGAGCAAGTGTGTGTGTTGGAACAAAGGGTCACTGAAAGGAAGCTTGCAACATCAAGGCGATCTGGTTGTATCTTCTACTTTCATTTAATATAATACAGCAACATGTCCCTTTCCCATAAAATCACTCTTATTTTATTGCATAACTCCTTGATCATATGCATAGGTTGACATTGAATGTTCTTTGCTATCTTCACTTTGGTTGGTTTGTGTTGTCTTGGACCTAATTTCACAAGAGCACCGGGGCGAAGCAAGAACAACAGAGACCTAAGGAAGCGATATAAAGGTACATCACTCATTCCTCCTTAGTAGTAGATTCAATGACTGCAACTTAGAGAAAGAGTCATGTCCTGTCCTGTTTTGTTCTAGATCCAGGTGGATCTAGGGATATATGTTAGTGTCCGCACCTAGCGATTTATCCGATAAAAGTAGATACATGGCATGCCCAAAGGAGGCGGCTAGAGGAGTATTGTTATTGAATAGGAGGTAGAATAGTTTATTTTGAAAGACCCGAGACTATGTTACAGACCAACCTACACATATTGTAATCAGACATTCATCTTAATAGAAAGAAAGCAGTTTTCCCTCATATGAACTTTCTCTATGTTTTTGTGTATCAAATGAATGTTATGTGTGTGTGTTTACGAATGTTGTAGATGCATGTTAGAATTCATCTGCAGGGGATAGATAGACTTCGCTATCTATCTATGAGCTATAGAGTTGTTATGGATTCTTAGGTTGTGCAAGGAGTACACAACAAAATATTGGAGGTTTTGTAGCCAGTGAAAAGAGTGCGCATATGAATTCTATTGAGTCATCGAAGAACGTGTCAAGAGGAAACACCAAATTAATCACAAAAATCAAGAGAAATATCAGAGTTACTGAATACTCTATAGAGTTCTGCAAGTGTGTGTTGAGCGAACGCAAGGAGTGCATTATTGAACCTGAAAGAAATCAAGATTCTGGAGGAAGACTTGTGCAAGGATTGCACCAGGCCAACACTTAGATGGAGTGTTGAAAGAAGTCGTTGGAAGACTTCATCGAGTGCAAGGAGTCCACCATAAGTAAAGTAGTTTTACTTTACAAGCTCAAGGAGGACGAGCGTCGGGTTTCTAGGAGGGCACCAGGGAAATATTCTAAGGGAGTGGAAGGGTCGAGATCCTTTGGAGCTCTGAGTTAGTTCGAAAGCTCAAAAAAGATAGAGAAAAGAGTGAATAGACAAGGAATTATTCCAAGTCCCAAAGCATAGGAGGCATAACTTCCTAAGAAGCGAAGGAGTCCCAAGATAGCGGGATCGCAGGAGAAGGTTCAAGGGCCAAAATCCTTGAACACTTAGAAATCTTCCCAATTTTTGGAGAGAGTGCAAGTTCAGGAGGAGTAACAACATTCATTGAATCAAGTTGCAGGGAGAGATTTGTACCACTAGATCCACGTCTAGACAAAAGAAGAACGTAGAGGGGAAGAATAGATCTCAGTCGTTGGATCTGGGCACAAAGGATCGACAGTCGTCTGATATAGAAGTAAGTGCACAAGCATTAAATATTTTGGAAGTGCATAGAAGAATGGACTTGCGAAGTACCAAAGCCTGAAGTGCCGAAGTCACGCATACTCATTGATCATGAAGGAGGTACGTGTCAACAGATCGTTCACTCCGAGTGAAAGCACTCCAAGAGGAACGAGTGTGTAGCAGTTTAAAACTCTCAAAGCCCGAATAGCCAAAGTAGTTGGGAGTCGTCGATCTGTGAGAGGACATGCGTCATTAGATCGTGGACTCCAGATAAATCGCTTCGGGAGAAACATGTTGGATAAATTTCTTTTTTCGACACACTAGTTTAGTGGGAGTTAACTGACTAGTTCTATTTTATACTTTCTAATATTAGACCATCACTATTATGCATGCATTCCTAATTATAGGAAGTCATTTCCTATATGAGTGAATATCACTCACTCATTGCTAAGATCATAATATACATTGATTATCATTCTTCATTGTGTATATCTCTTCATTTTCTTAATAAGATTTGTTTGTGTATGTTTTAGCTAGGTCTCCTGTGCAGCTTTCCATGAAACACTGACATGGTATCAAAGCTACGTTGCTTGGATCAAGACAGACAAGCCAAAGAATAATCAAAATCGGAGTTTCGGCGAGATAAATTCATGGTCGTACCTTTCAGTCATGATTTCTCCAAAAATATTAACGTTTTAAGGAAACGTCCCGCTATGGAAGTAAATCGATCCATTCTACAAGTGGGTTTTCAACCATTTGGCGATATTCCTCACCATTTTCTCATAAAGTAAGACATAAAATACTCTCCTGAAACTGATATGAATCCGTGGTCGTATCTTTCTACAGTGATTGCTCCCAAAATATTAAGTTTTTGAGGAAACGTCTCGCGTGAGAAGTAAATCGACCCATTATGCAAGTGGCATTTCAATAGTTTGGCGAGATTCCTCATCGTTTTCTCAGAAAGTAAGTTGGAAGATCGTCTCTTGAAACTAATACGAATATTCACTTAAAGTGCCCTTTCTGCCATGATTTCTTAATTTTTCACTTGCAGATTGAGAGTAAATTTTTAGGGGTTCTTAGAAATAGTGGGAGAGATGGATAGGACAACTATTATACAATCAAACTTGGTGGTAATCCTCACACCATACAATTATTTTGATTGGAATCCCAAGGCAAAATTCCAACTCAGAAGGAAATGACTGTATAATTTGACAATGGCGACAGAAACAGAACCTACATCAGCGATTGAGAAGATGAGATGGGTGAACTGTAAGGATGAGGCCATAGGACTACTTCTTGAGTTAATATCCACTTATTTATGGCTTCATGTTGTTACATGAAAGACTCCAAATGATATCTAGACCACCTTGGAAGGACTCTTTGGAAAGAAGGATGAGATGCGAGGTCATATGCTTGAGGTAGAGTTGAATACCTTAGACCCTAAAATATTTGATAATATATAGGATTTCTTTACTAAATTTAAATATTTTATTTTGAGCTTGGGTGAATGTGGTATTGACAAGTATACACAAGAGAAACAACTTATTCTAACAATATTGGACAAGCTAGGACCAAAATACGATGTATATGTCTCCAATTTTCATTCTGGCAGATGTCTTTTTGGAACAAATTGGAAAATGCCTACGTTGGCTCAGTTCATTGATTCTCTTACACAAGAGAAGACTAAACTCATACAAATGGGCCTCATCAAGGATCTCAAAGCACATGCATTCACCATGCATCATGGAAAAGGATCATCCAAACACAACAAAAAGGAGAAACAGAACAAGAAGGAGGGATATTCCAAACCCTTCAACGATTATTCAGGTTCCAGAGACTCTTCAGATTCCAAGAAGAAGAAGAAGGGAAAGCAGTTCACTTACTGCAATAAACCAAATCATGAAGAATCCACATGCATGAAGAAACAGATCGATCTTATGGAACATACACTTCAGTAGAACAACCTTGGAAACTTCATTCCAGAGGGGGTCAAGAAGTAGAAGGAAGAAGATCATGCTCCTAAGAAAGGTAATCATCATGCTCTTGTTTCAATTAATTCCTCATCTAATTCATGGATTATAGATTCTAGTGCATTCCATCAAATGGCAGCGAAAGAGGAAGTTTTCTCTTCTTTGAGTCCATGCTCAAGACCCCCTATTCTCACAGGGGATGATACTCCAGTAGAAGTAGTAGGAGAAGGGAGAGTGGAACTCTACAATGGCAGTTTTGATAATGTTCTACATGTTCCAAAGATTTCTATGAATCTACTCTCAGTTTATCATATCACTTAGAAAGGTAAAAGGGTTGAATTTACAACAGATTTAGTTTCAGTAATTGACATGCATGACAATTCCATCATTGCAATTGGTGAGGTGGATCACAAGTCAAGGTTGTATAAATTCACTAAGTTTTCTGAAAATGACTCCTCTATTATACTTACACATAAGGAGAGTACTTTTCATGCACCTCCAGTGAAACATGCATATACTCTTGTGCTTCCATCAATTTCAGACATCAGAGATGATTCCATACACTCAAATTTTGTACATGGAAATAAGCAGGTAGTACAACCAGATAATAAGTCAGCGTCGAAGATTCAACATATGCCCAAGAAGGCACAGACCACACTTCAGGAAGCAGGAAACCTTGCAGGGAATCCATTGGATTCGAGGAGGACTTGATCTCATCATGAGGATTCTTCTCATGTATTTTCATCTTCAAAACCTGTGATGCCCATGCATTGCTATATAGTTCAATCTACTGGTCCGACCTACAATAAGGCTGTGGGAAATCCATTATGGAAAGAAGCCATGCAGGAGGAGAATGACTCTCTCCTAGAGAACCAGACTTGGAATCTGGTTCCACTTCCACTAGAAAGGAATATTTTCAGGTGCAGATGGGTCCACATGATCAAGAGGTACAAGGCCTGAGAGGTTGCCAAAGGACTTCATCAGATCCATAAATATTTCTACATCTTCATGAATAATTTCAGTGATCACAAGTTTCATACTTTGCAGGATCGTCTTGCAGTGAAGAACACAGTTGCCTAGAAGTTGCCATTTTCTTCTTTTGATACATTATCTTTTGAGGGGAGGTTTTGTTCCCATGTGGTTTTCCTTCTTTCTTTGTTTTTATTCAGTGTTCATTAGTTGCATTGTACATGAGTACCTAATATGGCCTAGTAGCCAAGACTCATTTTTTACTCCATAGTGATGTTCAAGGGGGGTGTTGGAGAAATTTCTATTTTCGGCACACTAGTTCAGTGGGAGTAACACTAGTTCAGTGGGAGTTAACTGACTAGTTCTATTTTATACTTTCTAATCTTAGACCATCACTATTATGCATGCATTCCTAATTATAAGATGTCATTTCCTATATGAGTGAAGATCACTCACTCATTGCTAAGATAATAATATACATTGATTCTCATTCTTCATTGTGTATCTCTCTTCATTTTCTTGATAAGAATTGTTTGTGTATGTTTTAGCTAGGTCTCCTATGCAGGTTTCCATGAAACACTGAGCGTGGAGACATTGAGACTTCTGAAGGCCGAAGTCCCAAAGAGGACCTGAGCCTTTGATTTTAGGAATACACATGGAAGAAGATCTTCCATTTCGGAGAAAGCCACTCCGGAAGAAGAAGGGGGGCGTGGAACAAGAACTCCCGAAGGATGAAGAGTTGGAGTTCATCTGGGTCATTCGTTCATTGAGGACACGCGTCAGCATATCTTCCACTTCGGGAGGGAGCAGGAACAGGAGTTTGAAACTCTCGAAGCCCGAAGGGACGAAGAGAATGACATTCGTTGATATGTGATGAACGCATGTCGACTGATTGTCTTCTTCAGGGAAAATCACTCTGGGAGAAACCGAAGAGTTTAGAATTTAAAATCCTGAAGCTTGAAAGGAGAAATCGATTGTAGCCGTCGATTTGAGATGAGGAGACATGATGATAGATTGGGAGATCGGGGAACGCATGCTCAAGGAGGACATAGGTTGATGACTGGAATTTGACCAAGGAAGAAAGAGGATAGATTGTAGCCGTTGATCAAGAGGCATCACCGAGATTTAGAGATCAATGGTCACGCTTAATTGCAGGGCCAAGAAGTGATCAGACTTTAAAATTATGAGTGCAGGCCATAATTGAAACCGCGGTATTGCTAAACAAATGAGTGGAAACGGCTAGTGAATTGCGGGGAGAAATGCGGTGTGGTATCAAACCACTTTTGGCCTCTCTGCAATCACGTGTTTCCGTGGGGACATAGCCTGAGGTCATATGTGAAAGAAAGGACCTCGCAAGGGGAGCTAGTTTCTATTAATTAATTCCTTCAAAGAGGCCAGGAAAGAGCCCGTGGGTTTGACAAAACCTACGCGAAGAAGGAAAGAGGACCTTTGTAGATTGATTGGGGTCTAATAAAGTCTCGAAGAGTCAATCTGACTCCTTGATTTGAATGATCCTAGACCAGGTTGTCGAGTAGCCCCGAGGGGAGAAGGGGGGTCTACATCAAGGAATTTGGCCCTCTGCTACTGAGAAAATCATGAGCTCCTGCTCATGGCTCCCTCTTCCATGTTTTTTATATCCTCCAGGGCCCCATACTTTCTCTTAGAGTTGTTCATCTACTCCTTTTCCTTGTTGCTTCCTTTTCCTTTTTTCTCCTGCAAGTTTTCTTCTATCCCATGCTTCTCTGATGATTGCTTCTTGTGTTTCTTCCAACATCAATCTCTTTATCTCCTCTATTTCTTTGTCTAGTTGGTCCACTGGCTAGTTTTCCCCCTGCAATATGATTTTTTTCCTCTTCTCTCCATCCATTTCCAACTTGACTTGTTGGATAAGATGATTTTGCATTTTTACCCTTCTCTCCAGGGCCTCCATCTCTTCACACAAATCAAAAAGATCCATGTTGTTTTTTGTTTCCTCCTCTACTGTAGGTTTTCATTCTACAATTATCTCTTTCTCAGCTCCTTGGCTGAAAATTTTGAGCAGTTCCATCGAATTCTCTTCTTTCTCCATCTCTTGGGAACATTGAAATGTGTGCTCTTTCTCCTTTTTACCGATCTGATTAATCTGAACTTTCATGTTATATTCATCTCATGTGGCACTAGTTGGCCACTCTGTTGCAGACTCCAGTTCTACAATCTCACCACTGAGTTGCTTCTCAACTTCCGCCTCTGACAAATTGACTTTTGTCATCTCCTCTTGTGTTGTTTCAAATCCAACTTCCTCCAGCTACTCCCTAGACTGGTATGCTCCTCAACCTGTTTCCA
Organism: Picea glauca; assembly: GCA_000966675.3. Taxonomy (NCBI): domain Eukaryota; kingdom Viridiplantae; phylum Streptophyta; class Pinopsida; order Pinales; family Pinaceae; genus Picea; species Picea glauca. The sequence goes on from JZKD02S1684506.1 coordinate 560,901, forward strand.
ATTTGACCTATTGGAGATTCCTACTCTGCATATTTACCCTTCTCTCCAGGGCTTCCAGTTCCTCATACATCTCATCAAAATCTATGTTGTATGCTTCCTCTTTTGTTGTAGGCTCCAGTGCTGTAGTCATCTCCTGTTCAACTCCCAGGCTAAAACTTTTGATCAATTATGTTGAATGCTCTTCTCTTGCAATATGCATGACTGTCTCCTGGAAACCATATTATGGTTTTGGATTGCCCAACCAATCCTCCAACATATTCATCTCTTGCTCCCATTGAGTGATTAATTCATCTAAATTCTCCTATTTTTCTGTTGGGGCAGACATCAGTGTCTGCTCTTTCTCCCCTTCTTTGAAAGTCTATGTTGGTTGCATTTCCTCTGTGGTACCTACATCACAAGCACAATTAGCCTTAAGAGAATTTTTCCCCATGGCCTCTTTCTTGGATTCTTGTTGCACTACCTCCTCATATGCAACACGTGTGCTAGCCTATGCTAGACTATTTGGCAGGAATATTTGAATTCCCCCAATGATCAAAATTCATTTCTGATCCTCCTCCACCTCTCTCCTTGTTGATATGAACTATAAGCTGAGTCCATGAGACCTTCAAATAGTCTCCTCTCTCCTTCCTTTCCCACTTGGCAATCTAGGATTTCTCTTCTTCCCTCCTAGCAGTCTATGAGATCTTCAACTGATCTCATCTCATTGCCCCCCTGGAAATATGAAAATTCATCTCTGCCCTCCTAGCAGTTTATGAGACCTTTAACTGATCTCACCTCCTCCTCATCATTGAGGTTCCTCCAAATCTCTCGTTCACAGATGTGAATCATTTTCTCCTCTATTCCACTAAGGTTTTCAGCATGCCTTAGCCACGTCCTCATTACTTGATGCTTCCTTCTGGATAACAACTTCTCGACAGGCCACTTCGCTTTCCTCTTCAAAGGCCATTCATATGTCCAATGTACCTTTGTCTCCTGCTGCATCTTCAATGCTATATTTTCCATCTTCTCTATTATCTCCCCGAGCTCCTTGTCTACCTTTTCTTTCTTCATCTATTGGAGGTCTTTATCTTGACCATGCCTATGGCCTCCAATATCCATTGTCACCCTCTGCTTTCCCTTCTGGAAATTCTGTGCATTATTCTATTACACGAAGCATTTCCAATTTTTCCCTGCATCCTACCTCACTATCCAATTGTTGCTATGTACGTGCAACCATCATCCACAGAGAATCGATAATTTGTATTCTCCCTTTTCTTATTGTCTATAGACAAATTCAATCTCTTGATACTACTTGATGTACTCAGACTATCTCCTTCGTCTCCTTCGCAGAAATCTAAAGACGAAAATCATCTTTGATACCACTTGATGCAGACCCCCCTTCTCCCCTCAAGGTTTCTCGACCTCCTATTCTAGGATCATTCAAATGAAGGAGTCAGATCGAATCTTCAGGCCTTTATTATACCCCAACCAATCTACACATGTCCCCTTTCTTTCTTCGTGCAGGTTTTGTCAAACCCATGGGATATTTCATGGCCTCTTTGAAGGAATTAATTAACAGACACTAGCTCCCCCATGAGGTCCTTTATTTCACATATGACCTCGAGCTATGTCCCCATGGAAACACTTGATTGAGGAGTGATCGAAAGTGTTTTGAGACCACACTGTTTTCTCCCCGTAATACACTATCCACTACCACGCGTCTATTTAGTAATACCATGGTTTCAATTGTGGCATGCTCTCATAATTTTAAAGTTCGAGCACTTCCTGGCCCCTCAATTAAGCGTGACCGTTGATCTTTGAATCTTGGTGATGCCTCTTGATCAATGACTACAATCTTTCCTCTTTATGCCTTGGTCAACTACCATTCAGGGACCTTTATCCTCCTTGAGCATGCGCTACCCGATATCCCAATCTATCGGCGTGTGTCCTCCTCTCAAATCGATGGCTACGATTGATTTTGCCTTTCGGGCTTCGGGAGTTTCAATTCTAAACTCTTCGCCTTATCCTAGAGTGCTTTTACCTGAAGACAACGATCTATCGATGCGTGTTCCTCACATATCAAAGAATGTGGTTATCTTCGGCCCTTTGGGCTTCAGGAGTTTCAAAATCTTACGCCTACTCCCTCCCGAAGTGGCTATCTTCCAAAGTGGAAGATCTGCTTACGCCTGTCCTCAACGAATGAATGGCCCAAATGAACTCCGGCTCTCTGGAATTCAGGAGTTCTTTTTCCATGCCCCGTTTCTTATTTCAGAGTGGATTTCTCCGAAATGGTAGATATTCTGCCATGTGTCTTCCTCAAATCAAAGGCCCAGGTCCTCTTCAAGACTTCGACCTTTGAAAGTCTCAACTTCTCCACACTCTGTTTCTCCCAGAGCGATTTATCCAGAGTCCACGATCTAATTACGCATGTCCTCCCGCAAATCGATGGCTCTGAGCTGCTTCAGCTATTCGGGCTTCGGAAGTTTCAAACTCCTATGCACTTGTTCCTCCCAGAGTACTTTCACCTGGAGTCCATGATTTGTTGACACGTACCTCCTTCACGATCGACGACTATGTGTGACTTCCACACTTCGGGCTTCAGGACTTCGCAAGTTCGTTATTCTGTACACTTCCAAAATATTTAAGGCTCGTGCACTTACCTATGGATCGGAATATTGTCGATCCTTTGCACCCAGATCCAACGACTGGGAGTTGTTCTTCCACTCTGTGTTCTTCTTCTGTCTATACATGGATCTAGTGGTCCATATCTCTCCCTACAACTCGATTCAACGACTTTTGTTACTCCTCCTGAACTTGCACTCTCTCCTGAAATTGGGAATATTTCTAAGTGTTCAAGGATTTTGGCCCTTGAACCTTCTCCTTTGATCCCGCTATCTTGGGACACTATCTTGGGACTCTTTTGCTTCTTAGGATGTTATCCCTCCTAATCTTTAGGACTTGGAATAAGTCCTCCTCTATTCACTATTTTCTCTATCTCTTCTGAGATTTCAAACTGACTCAGAGCTCCAAAGGATCTCTGCCCGTCCACTTCCTTAGAAGATTTCCATGGTGCCTTCCTGGCAAACCGACGCTCATCCTCCTTGATATTGCAAAGTAAAAATACTTTACTTATGGCGCACTCCTTGCACTCAATGAAGTCTTCCAACAACTTCTTTCAACACTCTGTCTAAGTGTTGGCCTGGTGCAGTCCTTTCACAGGTCTTCCTCCGAAATATTGATTTCTTTCAGGTTCAATAACGCACTTCTTGCGTCCACTCAATGCACACTTGAAGAACTCTACAAAGTATTCAGTAACTCTGAGGTTTCTCTTGAGTTTTTTGATTACTCTGGTGTGTCCTCTTGACACGTTCTTCTATGACTCAATAGAATTCGTATGCGCAGTCTTTGCAATGGCTACAGAACCTCCAACATTATGTTGTGCACTCCTTTCACAGCCTAAGAATCCATAACAAATCTATAACTCATAGATAGATAGTGAAGTCTATATATCCCCTGTAGATGAATTCTAACATGCATCTACATCACTCGTAAACACACACACATAACATTCATATGATACACATAAACACACAGAAAGTTCATATACAGGAAAAAATGCTTTCTTTCTATTAAGATGAATGTCCGATTACAATATGTGTAGGCTGGACTGTAACAGAGTCTCAGCTCTCTCAAAACAAACTATTCTACCTCCTATTCAATAACAATACTCCTCCAGCCACCTCATTTGGGCATGCCATGTATCTACCTGTACAGGAAGGTCCTAGGTTTCCCTCCGACTACCTCTTCTATCGAACTAACAACTAACAACTACTCAAGCTCTGCTACATTCAAGACTGAGAGTGAAACTCCTAGACCTCTCGCGATCATTCGATTTCTGAGCATTTCTCTCTTCTTCAATCATTTGTTCAAAACAGATCTACAGAAAAATGCTAGCTTTTAGATTCCAATTAATTTAAAAAAGGAACGTTATGGCGTTGAGTTGTCCCTCCACGTGGGCTTTGTTGACGATGCTCCTGCATCACTAGAAATGCCTACATATTTCTAGCATCAACAGTAATCCCTCTACATGGTCTTTCAACAAGTTATATATAGTCCAATCATCCAAGTAGACCTCTAGAAACTGGTGGATAAATTCCTTAAACGTGGCGATGACTACTCTAGAAAATATTGTTGGTGCATTCTTCAGTCCTAACGGCATGACTGTGTACTGGTAGGATCCCCATTCTGTAGAAAATGTATCTGTCTTCCTGTGCTATCTTGATCTGGTGGTAGCCTGAGAATCCATCAGTGAATGAGTAAGCTTTGTGTCCTCCTACATTCTCCAATACTTCGTCCGTGAAAGGTGTAGGGAATAGGTCATGTAGGCATGCATCATTCAACTTCCTCAAGTTGACGCATATCCTTATCCCTCCTTGGTTTTTCTCCTGAACTACCAACGGGCTTATCCATTCTGATTCTTCCAATAGTTCTATGATTCCAGCTTCAAGCATCCTATCGATCTCAACTTTGACTTTCTACTTATATATCGGGTTCAATCTATATGGTCATTGTCTGATCGGTCTCGCTTCAGCTCTGAGTGGTATCTTAATTTCTCCTAGCTCTCTTGCTATACCCTTGATCTCTATAAATGTTGTGGGAAACAGGTCGATGTACTCGCACAGTAACTCTGTTATGCTTTCTATTGTTTTCTCATCCCAGTAATCTCCAATGCTGGCCATTTTTGGATTCTCAACTGTCTCAATGTTGAATTTCTTCACCTTGATCGGTGAAACAATGAATTTTGATTCTATAGGTGGACCCTCCACTCCTCTTTCACCTTCCTCTTCCTCGATCTGAATATCGTGCATATCGTCTTCATTTGGTGCTTCCTCCTGCACATGGTAGCATGACAACAGTTCTTTGATTGTCTGTTTGTTGCATTGTTGTTCTTCTATTATGAGTTCGACTTCTGGTTCCTTGATGAATATCACTCCTCTTATATGTTTCAAAGCTACATCTATGTTGGGGTTCTCATGCTCGAATGAAAAATTGACTGTAAAATTATGTTGCAATACCGTCTAGGTCACAGTTCTTTTGCGCAGTTCCTGGTCTATATACTAGTTTCTTGGTATGCCCTCTAGAGTGTGTATAAAATGATGAGGCCATTTCTATGGGGGTGTCATTTTCCACAATGTTCTGCACTTCTCCAAGTGTTTCGTTGGTGCTCCTTGTCCATCATACTTATGTTGCTTGTTGTCTTTTTGTTTTGTACCAAACGGTATGCTCAGTAACCGCTTACATTGGTACCAATCTGTGATTGTCTCTTTGTGTGTGCCCCACCATCTTGCAGTGTGGCCTTGAGTGTTATATCAAGTGATACGAGTCTCGTATTCTCTAAAACTTTGTCTTCGTACTGTGCCAAGAATGTTTCTAGGTCGTTTATTTCGTGGAAACTGGGTGGTTCCCTTATCTCTGTGCCTACCCATATTACTGTGCGGTCTATTCGTGCACATCTTCTCATGGAAACTTCGTGTAGCCTTTGTTGTCAGTTCTCTAAACCAGCATCTGAGTCTGTTTCACATGAAGTAATGCTCCACCAATTGAGTATTCCTTCTACAGTTTGGTTTACGTAATCCTCATCACGCGTAGTTGTTCTATACAACTGGTTTATTTCCTCTAAGTCTAGGAAAGTGGGTTCCACAAACCTTTCCTCTTCTGATGGGTCTAATGGCACGATGACCCTGTATTCACCTGACTCAAATTTCATTTTTCGTGTCTTCAAATTAATTATGGCCTGGTTGTCAAACGCCCAATCCAATCCAAGAAATATTGGATATGGTGTTGTGTCGTCCACTATTTCAATCACTTGAATCAAAGTCTGCTTTAGTGTGCACTCCATCCAGGTCTATTGTCACTCCTTTCATTCTACCAATTGGTAGGACTCTGTGTTGGTTTTCTAGTTTTAGTTGAACAGGTGAATATCCTAATGTGGGTTCTCCAATGCATTGCCATGTCTTCTTTGGTAATATATTAACTTCAGATCCTAAATCCAGTACGATATCTCCCATGTTGAAATATTTGATGTTGGCATTCAATCTGAACTCCCTACGTGTTCTTCTGCTTGTATGTAGGTGATTGACTGTCTTTTGTTCTAGTTTTCCTTCCGTCTCTATGCTACATCTTTCTAATATGTTTTGCAATATTTTGAGAGTTGATGGATCATTTAATACTTTGACACATGATTGCAAAAAGCCTTTGATTGTACTTACTTGTCCTATGGATTTCATTTCGTTGGTATGATCCAATAACATAGGCATATCGTACTGCAGTGGTTCCTTGCTTTGCTACACAGTTGAAGTTGACACCATGTCTTCCTTCTGAAATTATTGTCTGGCTTGCTTAAATATCTCCTTCTCATTCTGCGCATCAAACTTCTTCCTTGGTTCAGCATTCTTCTTCACCCACTGGTGTTGTACTGGCTCTTGTCATACCGCATTGTTTCCTATTTTAGCTCCTCCATGAGTAACTATGTTGATGTTTTATCCTTCATCCCTCACTTCATCTGAAATCCACTGAACATTCTGGTTGTTTTGGTTCCTTTTTTCTTGTATTTTTACTAATAATGTTAGACATTCTTCCATATCACATTCTGATGCACGACAATACATACAAGTTGTTGGTGGAAGTGGACATTCCCTTGCGTAATATCTCGGTTGTTGATAATTGTGACATACCAATGGTCCTCTACCTCTTCCAAAACCTCCTCTCGCTCGTTCTCCACCTCTGTAGCCTGCTTGATCTCCTCTCGGTGTGTTATACTGAGGTGCCTGATTATACTGGGCAGTATTGTACTGAGGTTGCGTTGTGTTGGACTGTGGCTGCGCGGTATTATATGGTTGTTGTGCAATATTATACCGTTGTTGTGGAGTGTTGTTTGGGGCTGGAACTTGATTAAATTGTGGTGCATATTTCCCAGTCATCATTTCTTCTTGCACTCTATATGCATCTGATTTCCTTTCTCGCATCAAATCCATAGTTCTACAATCTTTTTCATCATAGCCCACTGACTTGCAAAAGTTGCAATATGAACTCTTTGGAACAGTCTGTTATTTCTGCATCATTGGGCAGTGATATGAATCATGGCTCGGTTTCTTACATATTTTTCACCATAGTCCTCCTGTTGGTAACGGGTTTGGCATTCCTATTGCCATATACTGTGCGAATATTGGACATTCGTTCTTGTGGTGCCCTTCCATCCTGCATGTAGTACACCAAACAACTTCTTGTTTTTCCTTACTCTTATTCTGGTTTAACTGGAACATTAAGTTCTTCAAATCCTCCTTTAGTTCTTCAATGGTTGAATTCGTTTGTTGATACTGGTTTTATTCCCATTGTAGGGTTGTCTGCAGAGCCCCTACCTGCGTCTGAAACTTCTGTTGTCGTAATGGATATTTGAAGTGTGGTAGCAGTGAATTGACAAACATGTTTCTATGCTACGTATCGGTCATGAGATATTTCAATTTTTCCTTTAGTCGCTTGAATCTCTGGTCAATTTCCCATATGGATTCTTCCGATTTTTGTCTAATTTTGATCATCTCGTTCATATACTGATCTTTTGAACTTTTTTATCAGTAGTTTCTTGATGTCTGCAATTGTTCTGGTTGTCCCTGGTGGATTGTTTGTAGATAAACTCATATACCAATCCAATGCACGATCCCTTAGTGTAATCGCTAGCTGTGCCAGTTTAGTATCTTCGTTTGTGATCTATTTTGCTTCCCAAATCTTCTCACAAATGAACAAATGTTTTTATGGGTCCTTTGGCGCTTCTCCTTTAAATTCTGGTAAACTGATGGTGGGATCATGTCCTGCCATTCTGAACGTTGAACTACTACCTATGTGCGGTGTAGATACTTGAATGGTGCATCCTGAACTGGCTCCTCCAGTTGTTGTTCCTTGTGTATATGTACTTCCTTCTATCTTTCTTCTCCCGAAATTCGGTTGTCTAAACAGTGGTGTTCTCTTTGGTGTATTAGTTGCACATGGGTTTATGGGTTCCACATTGACATTAATATGGATAGGATTGTTTCCTTCTCTTCTCATTCTTGGACCTCTCATCTTCCTCTCATATGTTGTGTGCAGGATTTCCTCAATCTGCTCCACAACCCGAAGATCCTCTGCCTCTTCTTCACCGCTCGCTAAGCCTTCCCTCGTGGCTATGACTCTCTTATTGGTATTCATCTTTTATTGGTAAGGTACTCCGCTATGCGTCTTTCCAGTTGTTGACATGATCTTCTTGATCTAGTCGCCATCGATCATAATTGGGTCCAAGGGTTCCTCCTTTCCCTTATCCTTTCCTCCTTTCATTTCTCCTCTTTCTGTCAGTGCTTCCCCCCTTCCCCCATGCACACATGGAAGTTTAGTTGTCTGACTCTATTGTCATTACACCTTTGTTGTATAGAAGTATCTTAATAGAACTATACAATGATCTAATGTACCTTCCTCGAGGTTCACGTAGAAACTCTTGTTCCGCTATGCTATACGACTTCCTTGTATCTACTGCAAACTCTGTTATAAATCCTGTTACAATATTGTCAAGCCAAAAATCTACTGCACGGGTGAATTTGTTGTTCACCTATTGTAACTTCTCAATCTGTATCAGGGTCCACTCTAATTTTCAGATCTGGTTCATTGCGTGGTTATCCTTCAACCTTAGTATCCACTCCTGCAATAAGTGTGGAAAATCATAGAAAAAGACTTCATGCAAATCAGTAAATACATGTTTCTCAAGATATTTACGAGGTGTTATTCTAGGGTTTCTGTTATCTTTTCGTGCAAAATCCATCTCTTTTGTCCTTAGCCATCTTTCGATCTCTTCTTTTGTGGGATTCCACGGTCTCAACATCCCCTTCTAGTGGCTCATTTCTTTCTTCTCTACTTTAATATTCTCTTTCTCCGCCTCCCGCAAATATTACACATCTTTTAACATATCTTCAACATATCTCATCTACTCAATCCTCTGTTGTTCCTACCAACGACAACAAAACCATTTGTTGGTTACTTATATATCCTGTCTGAGTTTGTATTGAGTGACCCAGGGTTCATGTATGTTCGGGGTTCCAACAAAGCCTCTAAAACTATCGACCCTCCTGGTAAACTAGAAGGCAATGCAACACACAGGGTGCACTGTGTCATCTCACCCGAGATAGTCTTAATGGGTGGCTACAATACTCATGTGTTTGCAGCCTAGGATTGAGTGGAGAATATGAGAACTGTACGTTGTGTTAGCCTATGGCTTACCTTTACCAATCACTAAGTCTAAATTGTCACCTATATTTGTATTATTCATTTAGGATATTAGTAATATATCCTCAAGTGATGACTAATGATTTAGTTAAGATTGCCTAGCCTAGTCATCATGCATGATTTTAGGATCTAGAGCAAATCTCTCTATGAGGTGGCATCACCCATTGTACTATAAATATGTAACATTGGAGTGAATAATAATGTGTGTTGGCTAGTGAGCCTTTTTCGCCATGTTGGTGTTCTTGTCTATATTTTATCAATTGGTATTAGAGCTTCTTATGGTCTTAAGGGCATGATGTATTCATGGTAGTTTTTCCATGAGTAATTCAGAATCGAGTTGATGGATGATGGCTAATCTTGGCATGTCAAAGAAATTTTAGCTTCTCAAGCACGATCTGAACTACCTCCTTTACGTTATGGTAACAATTCGTATGGAACATAAATATCTGTTGGAAATCAACATCAATCACATTAGCAAATTGCCAGGTATCTCTCATCTGTAGTATTGGGAAATATCTTTTTTGCGTGGGTGTTTTTTTATGAATAAAAAGATCTATTGTTGAATCCAAATTTTAGATCAGTGATATTGATTCTAGATTAAGCTGAAACTGGAATTTTTTTTGGATTAATTGATCCACTTCTTATCAAACTATCCCAATTCAATATGTCAAACATAACGTCCATAGGTTGACATTTCAATATTATTTTCCAGCACTTTTCATTAAGTTTATCCTTCCATAATCGTTTGACCTGTCCATGTCACTACATTCTTTTGACTAATCAGAGTTTTGGTCTCATTTCCACAGTCACCTTTTTCGCCATATGAATTCACATACCACCATAGAATTCATGACATTCGGTTCTCTATTCTATGGACCTGCCTGAGTGTGTCCTCCATGAAAACCTCAACCTGCTTGATCCTTATTCCTTCATTTGTGTTATTTTTTGTGAAAGAGTTTAATGCATTGGAATTTTCTAACAAAGAAGGTAGTTCTTGTGGAGGTTTTCTAACAATCCAACAAATCCAGCAATTTGAGAACTGTGTTATCGATCTGTCACAATCCAACAATTCCAGCGATTTGAGATCTGTGTTAGTGATCTGTCACAATCCAACAAATCCAGCGATTTGAGATTTGTTTCAGCAATCTGTCACAATCCAATAATTCCAGCGATCTAAGATCTGAGAGTAGAGGAGAAGAAAATTTTGGTAATCGGTTCGCAAAGAAGGAAGGGTCGAGCTTATCTGTGTGGGCTAAGGTCGAGACAAACCTATTGGTTGGCTACGAATTTTCATTGTGTATCCATAGTGTAGAAGGGATTCTGATATGTTTTGATGTATGATCCGATGGAAAGAACTATTTAAAACTCGTTGGAAAGAGAGTGGGGCGATAGTTGGTCGAAGAGTTCAGCTATTTGAAATTTATGGGATCATGGCATGAGGCGATTTGGAGAGCGTCGGGTAAAACACGATGATCGAAAATCTACAATTAAAATGGTATTTTCAGAGAATTACATGCGAGCCTTCAACTGTAGCAAACTCAAATTGAAAAAAAAATCTCGATTCTCGGATTGAGAAAAAAAAATTTCCAATATTCTTTCTTTAGAAACCTCTCCTATATTTGAACGGGTTTTACTTAGATCTGTAATTTCGAAGGCCATTTGAGTCGTATACAGAAGAATTATCTTCATGCAAATTTTGAAGGGATTTCACTAATTCAGTTGCCTTTTGCTGAAATTGGCAGAGATCATCCAACAGGAGAGTACGGACAAGAATTGGTTCTTGATTCTGCAATGGCATGGTGATTCCAACTCCAAAATTTGAAGAATTACAAGCTAACTAGAGGCGGTGGAAACACATTGTGATGATAAATCCGAGAGCATTAAGGGAGACTGAAGATCAAATAGGATTCTCCTTAATTCATGTGTCATTTGTTCTATTTGCAGTGATGATTTGACTACGTATGTCATTGGGATTGAATATTTTTCTCATGCAAGAGCACATGGCTGGACTAGAAGCGTCATGGCAGAAAATTCTACTTTGTCAATGCCACCGATGCTAAAGGAAATAGATCGACCAAATCATTGCTAAAGATCCAAATCAATTTGAGTGGAAGACGTGGTTCCACTAATTGCATTATTGGCCAGCGAAGAAGGAGAATGAGTTATTGCTTCTTGCGTGCATGTTCCTGTTGCATAGTCGGTTGGTGAAAATTAAAAATTTAACAGGAGGCAGTTGAAGAAGTTACCATTTATTTTGGTTTGTATAATTGAATAATGTGCCCCAGCCCATGTATGGTTTGAACTGTTTATAATAGGCAGACGTGAATGCACATCTAAACCTGCCAGAGTCGACCTCCCAGTCAGAATATCTTGTTGGAATATGCCCCAGACGTGGCCACGACGGGAATAATCAATATGTTTTTTTTAAGGTCTGCACAGGTAGGAAGGAGAGTCAGCGTTAATTGGTAAAAAAAATTGGAGGCCGAACCACAGTTTGTAAGAAGACTGAAATTGTCGGTCGTGTTAGTGATAGTTTTACCACAACTGAATCAAATCAGATTTGAGTGGCTAAGTTGGTATAATCCAAGTACTTCAGGGTTTTTCAACAAGTTGAATCCATTTATGCATTCAGAAAAGAAATTAAAAAAAAAAAAAACAAGTAGAGATTTTGTTCAAATTTACATCGTCAGATTCAGGCAAATTACTGCTATAAAACATAAAAGATAGAATGTTTAGCCTTTAAAAATTGGTAAATTCAGTCGGTGGGACCAAAATTTGATGAAAGGTCAATATTTATTTTAATGTAAGAGGTGTCAGAGTACATTAATAAATGCTTTGTGCTTTCATGTGTGGGAGATATTAAGGACTTT
>JZKD02S1684506.1:579513-592220 GCA_000966675.3 Picea glauca
TATATCTGTGTTTATTGTTGCATCTCTGATACATTTCTATTATATTATTGAATATCTGCAATATCTCTGTGCATTTCTTTATTATATCTTCGCTCTCATTTCATGCCGAAAATAATCCAGATCATTATATAACTCTGATTGTCATAGTGTATTATGGTCGAATTTGGAACCTAATCAAATAATCTAGAAATCATATTTCTCACCCTTACTACTTCTGTACATGCTTCACATGCTGTGATATATTCTTCTTCTGTTGTGATGAGTGTGACAAACTTTTGTTTCCTGCTGCCCCAAGATATCATAGTGGAGCCCAAGATGAAACACATCCCTGAAGTACTCCTTCTGTCTTCTGCACTTCCTGCCCAATCTGAATCTGTGAATCCATGAAGTTGTATATCATTGGATACGATATATATTAAACCATAGTTTAGTGTCCCACAAATATATCTTAGAACATGCTTTGCAGCTATATAATGCTCATGCCTAGGTTCCACCTGGAACTGGCTTAGTGTGTTTATGACAAAGCAAATGTCTGGTCGAGCATTTACTAAATACATCAATGACCCAATCAATTGTCGATATAGGGATGGGTCTACTGGATTAGAATCCGAGTCTCTTACTTTTATTATATCTGTGGTCATAGGAGTGTCCATAGATTTTCAATCCATCATTCCAAATTTCTGAAGAATCTTTACTTCATACTTTCCTTGTCCAAGGAATAATTCACCACGCTTATGCCATACTTCTAGTCCCAAGTAATAATGCATGAGACCAAGATATTTCATATCGAACTCATAAGCTAGTTCCTTTTTACATTGGATGATGAGAGATTCTTCACCTGGGAAGAATAGATCGTCGACATATAGTAGTAGAATCACAAGTGAATTGTTCACAACTTTGTAGTAAAGATTTGGATCTGCATGACTTTTGGAGAAACCAAGTCTCATTAAGTAGCTATCTATTCTGGCATATCAATCTCTTGGAGCTTTCTTGAGTCCATATAAATATTTCTTTAGTCTACAAACATGAGTGTCTCTGGAATGTACTTCAAACCCTTGAGGTTGTTCAAAGCATACTTCTTCTTTGATTGCTCCATTGAGGAAAGTTGTTTTTACGTCCATCTGATGTAAACTCCATCCCATGGAAGCAACAAGAGACATAATAAATCTAATGGAAGTATATCTCGCAACATGAGTGAATTTCCTCATAGTCTTCTCCCTCCTTCTGGGAGAACCCTCTATCTAAGAACCTTGCTTTATATTTTTCCACACTTCTGTCTATTGCATGTTTGATCTTATAGACCCATTTTTAAGTTACTACTGATTATTGTTTAGGTCTAGGTACAATTTCCCATACATAATTTTTCATGATGGACTGGTGTTCTTCTTTCATGGCTTCTCTCCATTGTTTCTTCGGAGCTTCCTCTTCAAACGTGGTAGGTTCTTTGTCTAGAAGCTTTGTCATACATGCTGCATAGTTAGAGAATCTATTGGGATTCTTTCTTTTTTCTGAAGGTCCCACTTAGGGCCTTGATTCTTTATGCATCTTGTAGGGTAGCTTCAAGCCAAGATGGTCGTTTCTTGTTTTTGGGAATAATTTCTGAATCAATGGTCTCACATGGTTGCATCAGATGATCAGGTTGTTTTATTTCTTCATTCTAACTCTTTGCAAGACTTGTGCTTTCTTCAATAGGCTCTTCATACTCTTCTTCTTCTATAGTTTCTTCCATGGATTTCTTGAAAGCCATATTTTCATTGAAGGTTACATCTCTACCGACTTCAATATTATGTTGTTCCGGAATATAGATTCTATAGGCCTTGGATGATTCACTATATCCCACGAATATGCCCTTCTTTCTCGAGGGTTATAATTTATTCCTTTTATCTTTGGGAATGTGAAAGTAAACAGGGCATCCAAAGATTCTTAAGTGTTCCACATTAGGTTTCTTTCCTGAGAAGGCTTCTTCTAGAGTCATATCTTTAAATATGCAGTGAGGACTTATGTTCTGAACATATATTTCTGTCATGGCTACTTCTCCCCATAGATACATAGATAAACCTTGATCATTTAATAGTGCCTTCACAGTTTCTTCAATAGATATGTTCTTCCTTTATGCTACACCATTTTGTTGAGGATTATGAGGAACAATTGGCTCCTTCCTAATCCCTGCTAATTTGCAAAAGGAAACAAATTCCTTGGATGTATATTCTCCTCCATTATCTGTTCTCAAGATCTTGATTTTCTTGTTTGTGAGGTTCTCTATCTCTGCTTTGAATTCTTGAAAATTGTTGAATACTTCATCCTTTGTCTTCAAGAGATATAACCAAGTCTTTCTCGAGTAATCATCTATGAATATTACATAGTAAAGGGAACCTCCTAGATATTTTACTGGCATCATATCGCAAACATCTAAATGTATTAGATATACAATTTCCTTAGATCTATTATTGCTTCTTGAGAATGGTTTCTTGACATTCTTACCAATAGCACATCCTTTGCAAATTCCTTCATGTGTAGACTGTAGTTCTGGTATTCCTTCAACCATCATTTTGAGGAAGGGTAATGCTTGATAGTTGATATGAGCATACCTTCTATGCCAAAGTTCATTGGGATTGACTTCATCATGTACACGGGCTTCATCATTTTGTACTAGTAGTTTATATAGTCTTCCTTCTCAGGTTCCAATAACTCTAGCATTCTCTATGTTGGAGTCTTTAGGCCAAGATAACACTTTTCCATCTACAAAATCTATTATGTTTCCTTTGTATTATACGAAATATATGGATACAAGATTCTTTTCTAAACCAGGTACATATAAGACATTGCTCAAATGAACATTGTTACCTGTTTTCAACTTGACGGAGGCTTGACCAATTCCTTCAACTGGGTAAGTGTTTTTGTCTCCAAGCTCTACCTTGTACGATGTCTTCTTTTCATTTAGATTGGAGAGTATGGCTTGATATCCTATCATATGCCTCAAAAATCCACTGTCAATTATCCACATGTCATCTTCAAGCATTCCTGTGAGTGTTGAGTAGTGTAGATGAATTTTCTTTTCATTCATGACCTTGGTTGACTGATGACTGGTCAAGCTTTGACCCAAAATTTCAACCTTGACGTTTCTGCCTTTTGAGAGTTCCAAGAGGTGCGCTGGACTAAGGTGCACTTGAATATCTTCTCATTGAGTAAGGTGTTCCATCATAAGGTGTTGGATAAGGGTTTTATGGTTTCTGCAACTGCACCTACTAGTAACCCTAGCGACAGTGCTTTAGTAACTGCACCTACTAGAAACCCTAGCGAAAGTTCTTCAATGAGCTTAGTATTCTTATGGATTAGCTCCCTTCCAGTGGTTAGACTGAATGAAAGAGGTGTGGGCCCATAAACAATTATAATATTGGATGTGCTCGTTTAACCATAGACAATATAACAATATTGTCACCCAACCATAGGCACTAATTCCACCCCCGAGCACCTTGACCTTGACAGAGAGAAGAATTCTGGTAGCAGATCAATAACCAACCAAGGCTAATGCACCAAGCAAAGATAACCAAGATTTATCAGAGAGTCCAACCCATAAATACCGAGAATATAGATTTCAGAACTGGTGGTAGCAGCTTCTCCTAAGACTTGCACACAAACTGGCCTTCTGCAGTGCGCACAAGTGTGCTTCTACAATTTTGAGAAGTTTGGCTAAAATCAATACTGACATCCTGTATTTATACGTCTTCTGCCAAACTGCCTGGGACGACTTCTCATTCTGAGTGCTAATTATTTTGTATATAATATTTCTTTTAGTCGACTTCTCTTCTAGGGTTATATCAAAATATTTTCTTTCTTCCAGAATATTCTAATCTTGTCAGAGGTCACAAATGGAGGTTAATACCTCCCACAGCTACCATAATATCAACAACTACTTCATTCCAAAGATCGATATGAGGAAGTTTGATGGTAAATATATTATAACATGTGTATTCTAGATGGAGCATTTCTTTGATACACACCAAATTCCAAGATTACAAAAGGTACCTATTGCATCCTTGTATTTAAAAAATGATCAATTTGTTTGGTATCAATGGCTTTGTGAAAGAAAAAATAATTCGGTTATCTCTTGGTCCATTTTTACGAATGCATTGATATCATGTTATGGTGATATTAAGAGAAATGCATTCTTTAGTCAATTGATAAATCTTCGGAAAAAAAGGTCCAATTACAAAGAACATTCAATAATTCCAAAATCTTAGTCTTAGGGTAAAGAACATTTTTTATCATAATTTGTTAGATCCATTTTTGGGAACTATAAAGGATGACATTCAACATGAGGTGCATCTCTTTGAACATAAATCCCTAGAGAAATATTTCAGTATGGTGAGGAAAGTGGAAAACAAAAATATGGCTACGAGAAGGGTGGTCCTTAACAACTATAGAGACTCGAACCATGTTCCCTCTCCTAACCTCAATCAACCAACAAGGTTGGAACCTCAACAAATGGATGAAATAAGAGTAAAGGGACTATGTTTCAATTGTGACAAAAAGTACAATAAGGGGCATAAATGCATGAGAATATTGGTCAACAAGGTGAAACCCCCATGGTATATCCAACACTAGAGTTTCAAGTAATGATTGCATATGGAGGTACCATAAATTGTTCGTAGAAGTGCCATAATATTAAGCTCAATATGGGGGGGTATTTTTTGGATATTCGCATGATTATGATCCAAATGGGTGGTGTTGATGTTGTATTTGGGGTCCAATGGTTACAATCATTGGGAATAATGGCCCTTAATTTTCAATATCTTTTCATGAGATTTTCCTCAAAAGGCAAGGAAATTGATCTTAGTGGTATCCAAGGGAAATCCTCTAAGGTGATAAGCTCTAATAGCATAACAAAATTACTCAAAAAGGGACACCATGATGTAATTACACAATTGTTATTAGTATATGTTCAAACATCTATTTCCTTTCTTCCATTAGATCTCCAAATAGTTATCAATAATAATTCCAAGGTATTTGGAGAAATTCTTAAGGATATTCCACCTTCTCGAGATAATGACCATGATATTCATTTGCAACCATGAATTGTACTGGACCTAACATTAGGCCTTATAGGTATCCATATGCAAAGAAGAGTGAGATTGAGAATATGATCCAAGAAATGTTAGAGGTCAACATCATTTAACCTGGCCAAAGTTCTTTATCTTCACTAGTGGTGATGGTTACAAAAAGGATGGGTCATGGTGTATGTGTCCAGATTATAGGCAACTCAACAAAATGACCATCAAAGATAAGTTTCATATTCATGTCATTGATGAATTATTATATGAATTGCATGGAGAAAAATTCTTTACTAAGTTGGATGTTCGTTTGGGATCTCATCAAATCAGAATGAGGCAGGAAGACATTCCCAAAACATATTTTATAATAGATGAAGTTCATTATGAGTTTTCGATTATGCCATTTGGAATTACTAATGCACCTTCAACATTTCAAAGCTTGAAAAATTGTATTTTCAATCCCTTCCTTAGAAACTTTGTGTTAGTATTCTTTGATGACATACTAATATACAAAAAATATTGGGAAGAACATGTACACCATGTTGGCATAGTATTGCAACTATTGGAAGATAAACAACTTGATGTAAATCCTTCCAAGTGTTCCTTTGGGATTCAATAAATGGAATATTTGGGTCATATTGTATCTCATGAAGGTGTAAGAGTGGACCCTAATAAAATTAAAGCTATGAGGGAATGGATAATTCCCAAAGCCTTGAAAAAAGTTAGAGGATTCTTAGGATTGAGAGGCTATTACCACAAGTTTGTAAAGAACTATGGTAAAATAGCAATGCCTCTAATAGAATTATTAAATAAAGAAGCATTTTCTTGGACTGAAGAAGTAACCAAATATTTTGAAAAACATAAGGAGGTTATGTGTACAACTCTCATCCTAGCCACACCTAACTTCACAATTTTTTTTATTGTGGAGTGTGATGGCTCAAGCCATGTAATTTTTGCAGTTTTAATGCAATAAGGAAGGCCCCTTGCCTTTGAAAGCAACCAACTTAAAGGAAAAAACTTACTCAAATCCATTTATGAAAAAACAATGTTGGCCATACTACATGTAGTTTGGAAATGACGCCCTTACCTAATTGAAAGACACTTCAAAGTAAAAACACATCATGATAGTTTGAAGTACTTCTTGGAGAAACAATTGTCTTCAGAAGATAAACACAAATGGGTTATAAAGATGCTATATTATGAAATTAAAATTATCTACAAAAAAGGAAAACATAATGTTGTGGCATATGCCCTTTCAAAGAAAGAAAAAGAGACAAAAGGTTCACTATGTATTATTTCTATTCTGTAATTTGATTGGGTGGAATAAACAAGGATAGAATGGAAGAAAGATCAAGAGGTATGCAAGATCATTCAACAACTACAAGAGGACCCCATTTCATTAGATAATTTTTCATGGAAGAATGGTTTGCTATGGTATCATGATTGCCTATATTTATGTAAGAATTCCCAACTCAAACAAAAGGTCCTTCTGGAATTTCACACTTCTCCTACAAGAGGACATTTAGGATTCAGGAAAACGTACCACATGATCAAGAAGGAATTTTCCTGGGAAGATCTTAAAACTGATGTTCAAAATTTTATGTCTAAATGTTTGGTCTACCAACAAAATAAGGGAGAGACAATCAAGATGTCAGGTCTCCTACAACCATTAGCTATACCAAGTCAACGTTGGGAAGAAGTTTCAATAGATTTTATTACAGGTTTACCTAGATTCAAAGGAAAGAATGTCATCATGGTAGTAGTGGATCAGATGACAAAGTATTTCCATTTTTTTCTCCTTCTCGTCCTTTTAAACAAAGTACAATAGTCGAAACATTCATCCAAACGATTCAAAATATACATGGAGTCCCCAAGATTATTGTTAGTGATAGAGATCCAATTTTCACTAGAAAATTTTTGGACTGAATTATTTTCTTGTTTGGGTACTCAATTGGCTCACAACTCATCTTACCATTTTCAATCCGATGGGAATACTAAGATTGTGAATAAATTTCTAGAAGGATATCTTTGTTTCTTTTCATCTGATAAACATATACAATGGTTTAGGTGGTTTCCCTTGGCGGAATTGTGGTACAACACATCCTTCCATACTTTATAAAAAATGTCCCAATTTCTAGCACTTTATGGATATCATCCTCCATCCATTACATCACCCTTGAAAGAGAATACAAAGGTTCAAGCAGTGGAGGACCACATAGGGGACCAATAAGAGGTTCTCAATCTTTTGAAGGACAACTTGGTTATGGCACAAAATATGATGAAAAAACAAGTAGATCAACATCATAGTGAAAAGGAATTTGATGTGGGGGATTGGGTATTTACAAGTCTACAACCATATAAACAAATGTCCCTCAAGAAAAAAAATGACAATAAATTAGAACCAAAATACTATTTCCCTTGTAAGGTTTTGCAAAGGATTGGAAGTATGGCTTACAAATTGGAGTTTCCTCCATCTTCACGTGTACATACAGTCTTCCATGTTTCTTGCTTAAATAAGTTCATCAATAACAAGATCCTAGTCCAAACTATTTTACTATATATTAATGAAGAAAGGAAAATCATACTAGAACTAGAAACAATCCTTGAAACAAGGATCAATCAATTGAGAAATCGAGCAATTACATAGTACCTCGTCAAATGGAAGAACCTACTAGTGGAAGAGGCGACATGGGGAGATGAGTTATTCTTGCAAAAACACTCATGGTTAGCCAAGTGTTGAGGACAATACTTGTTCGAAGGGGAGGGGCATGTTAAGCCCTAGAAAAATCCCCATGTTATGTATAAAACCGCTTATTAAAGCCCTAGATATTGAATTATTATATTTCTAGTGTTATATTTGTAAGCAGGATAGAACTCTTCATTGCACCCTTTCATTATAATTGTACCCTTTGTCTCATATATCTATATCTATATATATATATATATATATATATATATATATATATATATATATATATATATATATATATATATATATATATATATATATATATATATATACCAAGGAGACCGAATCTTAGGATCATATTAACACATATTGTATTCTGAATTGGATATATTGTAAAAGGAGGTTTTCCCCTTGAAATGGACCACATTCATTGAATTCTTATCATCTTTAAGGTGTTGGATCATAACAGTGGGCTTATATTGAAAATTCTATAATGAAAATGGATCAAATGTAAACAAGATGCAATCAATTTCTTGTACATTTGTCTCAGATATAGAAAAACCATTTGGTGTGTTCAAATAACATGTTTCATTGAACTTGCATGTGTCCTCAATTGCATAGGCCGTGATCCATGGATGGTGAATACTTCATGAAATAAAATCAATAGAGGAACATAGAAAATAGAGAACAAACACAAAGAAAAATATTGTTTTGACTATGTGGGCCTTTATGAAATAATTGCATCAACAACTCCACCCACCATAGCAAAGAGAACACGTAGATTAAGAAGTTAGATAAATTTTAGAGATTTCTATAAGTAGAAAGAAATTTATAAATTAGTAGCAAAATTTGCTTTTTGCAAGTGTTAGTATGGATTGAGGACGTAGAGGAGAAAAAAGGTTACCTATATGTCACTGAATAAACAAAATCAAAAGTATATAATCCTATAATTGGTTGTTTGAAACAATGGAATTGATCACAATAAAATGTGATCCTTCACTATATTTAGTAATTGAACAAATATTTAAATTAGTGAAACCATTAATGTAAGAGGAAATTGCTAAATTTTCCCATTTAACGAATGACCATATATCTTGATGTATGATGATTGAATGCAATAGTGCTAGGAATTTATCTTCTAGATGATGGACATGTTTGAAAAAAAACAAGGAAACTGAATGAATAGGAAGAAATATTCAATTAACTAAGGAAGTCTAGTATATACAAATCTAAGCTCAAGTTCAATGGAAAACTCTAGAACTTGTATACATATACCTTAGCTATGCGTAAAAAATGAACACTGATGTACAATAAAACAAAGCTCCATCTAGGAACCTTATGTACACGAGAAACTCTATAACATTATCACATCGCCATTTCACTTTAAAATAATAAATTTTACATGTAGACTAAGTTGTAAAAGGCACATCAAATCCATGAATGGAATGAGATCACAAATTTAGCTACAAGAAAATAAGAAAAGGCATGTGCTTGCTACAAAAACAAATGAATTTTCTTATAAAATACATTCTAATAAAGGAATTCTAACAAAATATTTTCAAAGACATCATTGCTCTGAGAAAACTATTGCATAACAATAATATTAATTGATTTGGCCAAGTGTTCACAAATGTGATTACGATATTTACAAGCAATTGAGAATCTATGGAAAAGGAACAATATTGTTTCTACATCGAACATAGATGCAACATAGAAGCTTCATTGAGGAAAAGCCTATAGAAGCCTTTAATAACCACAAAGGAGCAACAACACATTACTCCTAGTACCTAGATGACTCAAAAGATAAAGAAATGCAATAATTTCTTTTCACCTTTTCTCCTTTCATTATATACAAAAACTAGCTATAAACTGCATGCTCAAACAATGCTAAGCATATTCGATAAACTAATTATATCATTGCCATAGATGAACCATATAGAAAAGATTGCATTGGCTTAATTTACTGCTTCTACAATATCATTATATCCATATAAACAATTTCCTTTTAAAATGAAAACTAAGAACTTCTAGTGTAACAACATTTTGTTTTAGCTCATTGTTCTCGTTATTATTGAAGTGGCATCTTTTGTGTTTATTGGCATTTGTGAGATACTATTTGTTACCTTCTTGCAATGATGGATCATCTAGAATCCAAAAGCATTGTAGAAGAAAAATAAATGGCATGCTTGAAAACAAACCATAGTATATTCGTTTACTAGACATGAATAAAAATGTAGTTGAAAGAGGGCACCACAAAGACAACAATCATGTATTGACAAGAAAACTTGGTTAACTAGCAAGCTAGGTTTAGAGTTCAAATTGCTAATGGAACCTAAACCACATAATCGTGAACTCAAATTTAATGTAAAATTTCACAAGCACACCAAGTTCACTAAAAATAGTGTTTATATACAAGACAATATGCAATGGACACAATGAATCCATCAATCTAATGATATGAATTAAATGTATAACAACAGAGAATAGTCCTACCATCTAATTTATGTGCAAATAGATTTCTTTCAAATTCAAAGAATGATATCTAATTTCAATTGCTAATTAATAAAAACACAATTAACCATCAAAACACAAGGCACACAATGCATCAAACCATAATCTATACCAGTAAACTAATATAAATTACACTATACAAATATTGAGAAAAAAACTACCTCTACATGAGAAAATAGTTATGCAACTCCATGAAAACATGATTATAGGGTTACCATGCAAAAAAAAAAAACAAAACAAACAAGTTGACTCAATTTAATGCTTATGCAGTATTATTAGCTTCATATAAACTACATACATTTAGAGCATGAACTAGGAACTTCTACTATAATTGAGTTTTGTTATAATTTATTTTTTCCAATTAAATTGAACCCCTTTTAATGTAATTGGGTTTTGTTATAATTTATTTTTCCCAATTAAATTGTGATACACGACATGACAGAAAACAAACTGCACTCTATGCTTATTAGACATGAGAGGTAAGCCACATAACCATGAACTTGAGTTCAATGTAAAATGAGACATCACGTTCACCAAAACAAAATTCAGTAGGGTCTTAAAGTATCGTAAAGATTGGTATTAGTGGAGATTGGAGAGATACATCAATTGCACAACTTCGATACTTTTTTCCACTTTTTATTCAACCAATCATAATCCTTGAATCCATGATTGTTGGGGTTTAAAACAAAATCAAAATAATTTAATTTTTAAATTCCACAACTTAGAACTTGGAGGGATAGAATTTTATTAATTTCTCTTTTAATTGTCATTCAATTGAAATTCACCCATACTTTTCCACTTTTGTGAATAGCAAAGCTAAATCGTAACTTCAAAGACACAAGACTTGAACTTAAAAAGTGTGTGCACTTTTCACATCAACTTCCATTCCTATTACTATATAAAAAAAAATAAGATTTCGTTTAAATACCTTACCTATGTAATCATTCATTAACATATTATGATCTTCTAAATTTAATTTATAAAAAAAATTAAGATTTCGTAAAAAATTAAGATTTTATTTAAATACCTTACCTATGTAATCATTCATTAACATATTATGAACTTCTAAATTTAATTTATATAAAAAAATAAGATTTCGTTTAAATACCTTACCTATGTAATCATTCATTAACATATTATGATCTTCTAAATTTAATTTCCTTGCAAAGTGAATTTAAACAAATAAAATAACTTCAATTAATTTTGTTGGTTATGCTAATGATTTTTTTTATTTGTTTATAAGGCAATGAAAGAAGGAAAATCAATAGGTTGAATTTAAAATATTAAATAATTTTATCAAATATTTAGAGATCAAATTTCTTATTGTTTAAATTTAAATTTATATATTATTATGTAAATATGTGTACTTTTAATTTTTTATAATTAAATCTACTTTATTTTTATTATTTTTTAATATAAATTTATCTAATTTAACATCATGTTTATTGAGTTGTAGAGCATCTAGCTAGTCTCCATACAATAAATAATTATTTTTTTATATTCGATTCATTTTGGATTTTAATTTATCATCCCTAAATCAAATGAAAAAAGTTAATCACAAACTTAACTTAAAGTTCTCTACAGTTTGTTTATATTAAAGTTCTCAATGTTTATTAATGTTTATTTATATTGTATTTTTTATAATTTGAAAAAATAAAGATAAAAGGTATTTCTGATTTTATTCAAAATATTAAATATGAAAACAAAAATTAAAATATAAATAAAGTATAAATAAAATGACATATTTTATATTGAGAGTGTAAACAGTAGATGATTTAATGTATTATTAAGGCATTCTGTTATATGAAGTGATGGATTCAAAACCTTGATTTATCTTGTTAACTTACTTAATGTGCCCTCATTAATATGAAATAAACATGGTATACTTTGACAGTGCTATAATTAGCCATCACATGGTTTTGTTATTTTAGTGGTTTTTTTTTAATTAAATGAAAATTGTCTTAAATTTTTCAATATATTGTAAAATTGGGATTTCAGCAATGGTAAATGACTTTTTTTTTAAGTATATTGTAAAATTGGGATTTCAGCAATGGTAAATGACTTTTACATGTTAAACAAAGTTCATAAAAAAAATAATATTATATGTACAAACAAGACATTATCTTATTGTGTTTAAGGAGATAAGCACTATACAACCTGCTATGTAGCATTGAATGTTGAAGTAGGCAAGATGATATACAAACTGTTGAAGCAGACAAGATAATATAGACTGTTGTGTAGCATTATAGAGGATGGGAGGGGGGAGAATTATGAGAGAAAATATATTATATTTTCTCTCATAATTACCCCCCCTCCGACCCTCTATAGAGGGTCGGAGGGGGGGGCAGGGCATTATGAGAGAAAATATAAAATATTTTCTCTCATAATGCCCCCCCCAAAATATATTATATTTTCTCTCATAATTACCCGCCCTCCCACCCTCTATAAAGGGTCGG
>JZKD02S1684506.1:599348-636949 GCA_000966675.3 Picea glauca
CCTAAATTTATTTTCCTCTCTTTTCCTCCCACACTCTCTAATCACTTACTATGCCTTTCTCTCTCTCCCTCCCACACACACTTTCTACCCCCTCTATCTGTCTTCCTCTCTATCCCGCCCACACACTAACGCATTCACTCTCTACCTCTCTCTTTTTTTTCCTCTCTTTCCCTCCCACACTCTCGCACAAACACTTTCTATCCCCCCTCTATGTATTCCTTTGTCTCCCTCCCACACTCACACACACACATTTTATATCCCCCCTCTATTTCTTCCTCTCTCTTCCTCCCACACTTTAACACACTCACTCTCTACCTCAAACCTTTGTCTACCTTTCTCTACCTCCATCCTTTCCCCCTTACTTATACGAGTACTTATATGAACATGACCATGGCCTAAAAGATGAACTAGACCTAGACCATTACCCAGACCCCCCTATCTCTATACCCCCCTCTTTTTTCACTCTTTCTCTATCTGTCTCACTCTCACTATCTCCCCCCATGACCTAGACCACGACATAGAGCTAGATATTCATCCGGTTTTGGAGCAGAACGAACTAATTAACAGACTGAATACAATAAACACAGAGATATGAAGAACAATACAAATATCTAGTGAACAATATCTTCTATTGATAAATGAGATAGGCTGAAACTGTAAAACTGCATAACTGAAACACTTGCTCGAATGGTGGTATCTATCTCTAAGAAGAGATGTGGCTGCTACACACATTTGTCTGAGCAGAATGATTATAATGAGGCTCCAGAGGCCTTTTTAACATTACTCATGAATGCTAAAACCCTAGACATCCAAAAACCTAACCCTAGGAGATGAAACACCAAAAGTTATGTGGGACCCTATGGATAAGTTGGTACCTCAACTTCGTGGGGTCGTAAATTTTGCATATGACCTCTGTTTTATGCGCGTGATAGCCCATTGGAAAGGTCTTTTAGAGAACTACACATTACACTGTCAAAATCTAACTTCGTCTATAGTTTTTCTGTGGCGAGCCAAAAAAACACTGTTTAGGGTCCCAAAACGGCCCTGGAAGTATGTTGGAAGCAGGCCAAAGCGAAAAGCAAGGCGATTTTGGGAAAGAAGACATGCACGAGGAAAGCGACAACTAGAAGGAAGAACAACATGCGCGCATGCATGGAATATCTAATGAAGTTAGGGTTAGGGTTTTGGTAATGTATTGTAATGGTTGAAGAGCCAGAAACGTATAAATATAGATACCTAGGTCTCATAAGGGGGATTATTGTTGTAGTGAGTTGATAGAGATATAGAGAAACAAATACAAAGAAGCGATGTAATATTTTGTTGTATGACCTACTTTTGTAAGCTGCTGAGCTAGTGAGGAATGAGGAAGGTAGGTCTTGAGGGTTAGATCGCAGTCTGAGGAGCCGGGTGCAATCTAGTCCACCTTATAATAGATCTTAACCCGACTGAGAAGAGTTGTAAAGCGCATAATGTTTTAGGGACATAACGAATATAATAAAAGAGCTAAGAGGAAGATCTTTGTGGATGTAGCCCAAGGGGGGTGAACCACAGTAACATCTGTGTTATGTGATTGGATGCATGTATTTATTTATTTTCTTTAGTAGTTATTGACATGCTAGATGAATGAGTTGTTATACTTCTCACGTAATCATAATGAAAGTGTATTGCATCAATATATTATAATAGATCTCTCAGCATACAGTTCTCATATTCTCCACTCAATCCTAGGCTGCAAACACATGAGTATTGTAACCACCCATTAAGACTATCTCGGGTGAGACGACATATTGCACCTTGTGCATTGCGTTGCCTTATAGTTTACCAGGAGGGCCGATATTTTTAGAGGCTTTGTTGGAACCCCGAACAGACATGAACCCTGGGTCACTCAATACGAACTTAGATAGGATATATAAGTAACCAACAAATGGTTTCATTTTCGTTGGTAGGAACAACAGAGGATTGAGTAGATGAGATATGTTGAATATCTGTTAAAAGATGTGTAATATTTGCGGGAGGTGGAGAAAGAGAATATTAAAGCAGAGAATAAAGTAATGAGCCACTATAAGGGGATGTTGAGACTATGGAATCCCACAAAAGCAGAGATCAAAAGCTGGCTAAGGACAAAAGAGCTGGAGTTCGTGCAAAAAGATAACAGAAACCCTAGAATAACACCCCGCAAATATCTTGAGAAATATGTGTTTACTGATTTGCATGAAGTCTTTTTTTGTGATTTTCCACACTTATTGCAAGAGTGGATACTAAGGTTGAAGGATAACCACGCAATGAACCGGATCTGAAAATTAGAGTGGACCCCGATACAGATTGAGAAGTTACAGCAGGCGAACAACAAATTCACCTGTGCAGTAGATTTTTGGCTCGACATTATTGTAACCGGATTTATAATAGAGTTTGCAGTAGATACAATGAAGTTGTACAACGTAGCAGAACAAGA
This sequence comes from Picea glauca, assembly GCA_000966675.3. NCBI lineage: Eukaryota > Viridiplantae > Streptophyta > Pinopsida > Pinales > Pinaceae > Picea > Picea glauca. Next base: position 601,801 of record JZKD02S1684506.1, read on the forward strand.
GTTTCTACATGAACCTCGAGGAAGGTACATTAGATCGTTGTATACTTCTATACAACAAAGGTGTAATGACAATAGAGTCAGACAACTAAACTTCCCTGTGTGCATGGGGGAAGGGGGGAAGCACTAACAGAAAGAGGAGAAATGAAAGGAGGAAAGGATGAGGGAAAGAAGGAGGAACCCTTGGACCCAATCATGATGGATGACGACCAGATCAAGTGGATCACGGTGACAACTGGAAAGACGCGTAGCGGAGTACCTTAGCAATATAAGATGAATACCAATAAGAGAGTCAGAGACGCAAGGGAAGACTTAGCAAGTGACGAGGAAGAGGTAGAGGATCTTCGGGTTGTGGAGCAAATTGAGGAAATCCTGCATGCAACATATGAGAGGAAGATGAGAGGTCCAAGAATGGGAAGAGAATAAAACAATCCTATCCATATTATTGTCAATGTGGAACCCATAAACCCATGTGCAACTAATACACCAAAGAGAACACCACCGTTTAGACAACCAATTTTTGGGAGAAGAAAGACGGAAGGAAGTACATCTACACAAGGAACAACAACTGGAGGAGCCAGTTCAAGAAGCACCATTCAAGTATCTACACCTCATGGAGGTAGTAGTTCAATGTTCAGAATGGCAGGACACGATCCCACCATTAGTTTACCAGAATTTAAAGGAGAAGCATCAGAGGACCCATAAAAAAAATTGTTCATCTGTGAGAAGATTTGGGAAGAAAAAAAGATCACAAACGAAGATACTAAACTGGCACAGCTAGCAATTACACTAAGGGATCATGCACTGGATTGGTATATGAGTTTATCTACAAACAATCCACCAGGGACAACCAGAACAATTGCAGACATCAAGAAACTGCTGATAAACGAGTTCTAGAAGCTGAGTTCAAAAGATCAGTATATGAACGAGATGATCAAAATTAGACAAAAATCGGAAGAATCTGTATGTGAAATTGACCAGAGATTCAAGCGATTGAAGGAAAAATTGAAATATCTCATGACCAATACGTAACACAGGCACATGTTTGTCAATTCACTGCTACCACACTTCAAATATCCATTACGACAATAGAAGTTTTAGACGCAGGTAGAGGCTCTGCAGACAACCCTACAACGGGAATAAAACCATTATCAACAAACAGATCCAACCAACGAAGAACTAAAGGAGGATTTGAAGAACTTAACGTTCCAGTTAAACTAGAATAAGAGTAAGAACAAACAAGAAGTTGTTTGGTGTACTACATGCAGGACGGAAGGGCACCACAAGAATGAATGTCCAATATTTGCGCAGTATATGGCAGCAGGAATGCCAAACCCGTTACCAATAGGAGGACTATGGTGCAAAATATGTAAGAAACCGAGCCATGATCCATATCACTGCCCAATGATGCAAAAATAACAGACTGTTCCAAAGAGTTCATATTGCAACTTTTGCAAGTCAGTGGGCTACGATGACAAAGATTGTAGAACTATGGATTTGATGTGAGAAAGGAAATTAGATGCATATAGAGTGCAGGAAGAAATGATGACTAGGAAATCCACACCACAATTTAATCAAGTTCCAGCCCCATACAACACTGCGCAACAACAATATAATATTTCACAACAACCATATAATACCGCGCAACCACAGTACAACACAACACAACCTCAGTACAATACTGTGTAGTACAATCAGACACCTCAGTATAACACACCAAGAGGAGATCAAACAGGATACAGAGGTGGAGAACGAGCAAGAGGATGTTTTGGAAGAGGTAGAGGACCATTGGTATGTCACAATTATCAACAACTGAGACATTACGCAAGGGAATGTCCACTTCCACTAGAAACTTGTATGTATTGTCGTGCATCGGACTGTGATACGGAAGAATGTCTAACATTATTAGTAAAAATACAAGAAAAAAGGAACCAAAACAACCAGAATTTTCAGTGGATTTTAGATGAAGCGAGGGATGAAGGATGGAAAATCAACATAGTTACCCGTGGAGGAGCTAAAATAGGAAATGACATGGTTTGACAAGATCCAGTACAACACCAGTGGGTGAAGAAGAATGTCGAACCAAGGAATAAGTTTGATGTGCAGAATGAGAAGGAGATATTTAAGCAAGCTAGACAAGAATTTTAGAAGGAATACATGGCATCAACTTCAACTGTGCAACAAAGCAAAGAACCACCACAGTATGATATGCTTTTTTTATTGGATCATAACAACAAAATGAAATCCATAGGACAAGTAAGTACAATCAAAGGCTTTTTGCAATCATGTGTCAAAGTATTAAATGATCCATCAACTCTCAAAATATTGCAAAACATATTAGAAAGATGTAGCATAGAGACAGAAGGAAAACTAGAACAAAAGACAGTCAATCACCTACATACAAGCAGAAGAACATGTAGCGAGTTTAGATTGAATGCCAACATCAAAGATTTCAACATGGGAGATATCATACTGGATCTAGGATTTGAAGTTAATATATTACCAAAGAAGACATGGAAATGCATGGGAGAACCCACATTAGGATATTCACCTGTTCAACTGAAACTAGAAAACCAACACATAGTCCTACCAATTGGTAGAATGAAAGGAGTGACAGTAGACCTGGATGGAGTGCACACTAAAGAAGACTTTGTTTCAAGTGATTGAAATAGTGGACGACACAACACCATATCTAGTATTGCTTGGATTGGATTGGGCGTTTGACAACCAGGCCATAATCGATTTGAAGACACGAAAAATGACATTTGAGTTAGGTGAATACAGGGTCATCGCACCATTAGACCCATCAGAAGGGGAAAGATTTGTAGAACCCACTTGCCTAGACTTAGAGGAAATAAAACAGTTGTACAGAACAACTGCGTGTGATGAGGATTACGTAAACCCAACTGCAGAAAGAATACTTAGTTGGTGGAGCATTACTTCATGTGAAACAAACTCAGATGTTTGTTTAGAGAATTGACAACAAAGGCTACACAAAGTTTCCATGAGAATATGTGCACGAATAGACCGCAGAGTAATATGGGTAGGCACGGAGATAAGGGAACCACCCAGTTTCCATAGAATAAACGACCTAGAAACATTCTTGGCACAGTACGAAGAGAAATTTTTAGAGAATAAGAGACTCATAGAATTTGATATAGCACTCAAGGCCACACCTGCAAGATGGTGGGGCACACACAAAGAGACAATCACAGATTGGTATCAATGTAAGCGGTTATTGCGCATACCGTTTGGTACAGAACAGAAAGACAACAAGCAACATAAGTATGATGGACAACGAGCACTACGAAACACTTGGAGAAGTGCAGAACGTTGTGGAAAATGACACCCCCAGAGGAATGGCCTCATCCTTTTATACACACTCTAGAGGGCATACCAATAAACTGGTATACATACCAAGAACTGTGACCTGGACGGTATTGCAACATAATTTTATAGTCACTTTTTCATTCAAGCACGAGAACCCCAACATAGATGCAACTCTGAAACATATAAGAGGAGTGATATTCATCAAGGAACCAGAAGTCGAACTCATAAAAAAAGAACAAAAATGGAACAAATAGGTAGTCAAAGAACTATTGTCATGCTACCATGTGCAGGAGGAAGCACCAGATGAAGACGATCTGCATGATATTCAGATCAAGGAAGATGAAGGCGAAATAGGAGTGGAGGGTCCACCTATAGAATCAAAATTCATTGTTGCACTGATCAAGGTGAAGAAAGTCAACATTGACACAGTCGAGAATCCAAAAATGGCCAGCATTGGAGATTACTAGGATGAGCAAAAAGTAGAAAGCATAACAGAGTTACTGTGTGAGTAAAACAACCTATTTCCCACAACATTTATAGAGATGAAGGGTATAGTAGGAGAGCTAGGAGAAATGAAGATACCACTCAGAGCTAAAGCAAGACTGATCAGACAATGACCATATAGATTGAACCCGATATATAAGTAGAAAGTCAAAGTTGAGATCGATAGGATGCTCGGTTGGAATCATAGAACCAGTGGAAGAATCAGAATGGATAATCCCGATGGTAGTTCAGGAGAAAAACCAAGGAGGGATAAGGATATGCGTTGACTTGAGGAAGTTGAACGATGCATGCCTACATGACCTATTCCCTACACCTTTCACGGATGAAGTGTTGGAGAATGTAGGAGGACACGAAGCTTACTCATTCACTGATGGATTCTCAGGCTACCACTAGATCAAGATAGCACGGGAAGATAGATACAAGACCATGTTTTCTACAGAATGGGGATCCTACCAGTACAAAGTCACGCCATTTGGACTGAAGAATGCACCAACAATATTTTCCAGAGTAGTCATCGCCACGTTTAAGGAATTTATCCACCAGTTTCTAGAGGTCTACTTGGACAATTGGACAATATATAACTTATTGAAAGACCATGTAGAGGTGTTATGACTGATTCTAGAAATATGTAGGTAGTTCTAGTGATGCAGGAGCATCGTCAGCAAAGCCCACATGGAGGGACAACTCAGTGCCATAATGTTCATTTTTAAAATTAATTGGAATCTAAAAGCTGGCATTTTTCTGTAGATATGTTTTGAACAAATGATTGAATAAGAGAGAAACGCTCAGAAATTGAACGATCACAAGAGGTCTAGGAGTTTCACTCTCAGTATTGAATGTAACAGAGCTTCAATAGTTGTTAGTTGTTACTTCGATAGAAGAGGTAGTTGGAGGGAAACCTAGGACCTTCATGTACAGGTAGATACATGGCATGCCCAAATGAGGTGGTTGGAGGAGTATTGTTATTGAATAGGAGGTAGAATAGTTTGTTTTGAGAGAGATGAGACTCTGTTACAGTCTAGCCTGCACATTGTAATTGGACATTCATCTTAATAGAAAGAAAGCAATTTTTTCTGTATATGAACTTTCTGTGTGTTTATGTGTATCATATGAATGTTATGTGTGTGTGTTTACGAATGATGTAGATGCATGTTAGAATTCATATATAGGGGATAGATAGACTTCACTATCTGTCTATGAGTTATATATTTGTTATGGATTCTTAGGCTATGAAAGGAGTGCACAACATAATGTTGGAGGTTCTGTATCCAGTGCAAAGATTGCGCATCCGAATTCTATTGAGTCATAGAAGAACGTGTCAAGAGGACACACCAGAGTAATAAAAAAACACAAGAGAGACCTCAGAATTACTGAATACTCTGTAGAGTTCTGCAAGTGTGCATTGAGTGGATGCAAGGAGTGCGTTATTGAACTTGAAACAAATCAAGATTTCAGAGGAAGACCTATGAAAGGATTGCACCAGGCCAACACTTAGACAGAGTGTTGAAAGAAGTTGTTGGAAGACTTCATCGAGTGCAAGGAGTGTGCCATAAGTAAAGTATTTTTACTTTACAAGATCAAGGAGGATGAGCATCAGTTTGCCAGGAAGGCACTAGGGAAATCTTCTAAGGAAGTGGACGGGCCAAGATCCTTTGGATCTCTGAGTTAGTTTGAAAGCTCAGAAGAGATAGAGAAAAGAGTGAATAGATAAGGACTTATTCCAAGTCCCAAATATTAGGAGGGATAACGTCCTAATAAGCGAAGGCATCCCAAGATAGAGGGATCACGTGAGAAGGTTCAAGGGCCAAAATCCTTGAACACTTAGAAATATTCTCAATTTCGGGAGAAAACGCAAGTTCAAGAGGAGTAACAAAAGTTGTTGAATCGAGTTGTAGGGAGATATCTAGACCGCTAGATCCATGTCTAGACAGAAGAAGAACACAGAGGGGAAGAACAACTACCAGTCATTGGATATGGGTGCAAAGGATTGACAATATTTCGATCCATAGGTAAGTGCACAAGCCTTAAATCTTTTGGAAGTGTACATAATAACGAACTTGCGAAGTCCTGAAGCTCGAAGTGCCAAAGTCATGCATAGTCGTCAATCGTGAAGGAGGTACATGTCAACAGATCAAGGACTCTGGGTGAAAGCACTCTAGGAGGAATGAGTGCGTAGGAGTTTGAAACTTCCGAATCCCGAATAGCGGAAGTAGCTCAGAGCCATCGATTTGCGGGAGGACATGCGTCATTAGATCGTTGACTCTGGATAAATCGCTCCAGGAGAAACAGAGTGTGGAGAAGTTGAGACTTTCGAAGGCCGAAGTCCTGAAGAGGACCTAGGACTTTGATTTGAGGAAGACATGTGGTAGAAGATCTACCATTTCAGAGAAATCCACTCCGAAATAAGAAAGGGGGCATGGAGAAAGAACTCCCGAAGGCCGGAGAGCCGGAGTTCATCCGGGCCATTCATTCATTGAGGACAGGCGTCAACATATTTTCCACTTCAGAAGATAGCCACTTCGAGAGGGAGTAGGCGTATGAGTTTGAAACTCCTGAAGCACAAAGGGACGAAGATAACCATAGTCGTTGATATGTGAGGAACACACATTGACAGATCGTTGTCTTCAGGTAAAATCACTCTGGGATAAGGTGAAGAGTTTAGAATTGAAACTCTCGAAGCCCGAAAGGTGAAATTGATCGTAGTCGTCGATTTGAGAGGACGACACACGCCGATAGATTGGGAGATCGGGTAGTGTATGCTCAAGGAGGATAAAGGTCGCTGACTGGTAGTTGACCAAGGCATAAAGAGGAAAGATTGTAGCCATTGATCAAAAGGCATCACCGAGATTAAGATATTAACGGTCATGCTTAATTGAGGGGTCAGGAAGTGCTCAGACTTTAAAATTATGAGAGCGAGCCACAATTGAAACCACGGTATTAATAAACAGACGCATGGCAACGACTAGTGTATTGTGGGAAGAAAATCGGTGTGGTCTCTGTTGTAGGAAAATCTCCTTGCGGACAGGTAGATCTCCTCTTGAGAGCTAGACTCTTAACTCTTAAGGCAGAAGACGCTTAACGTGGACACTGACTTCCTTTAAGATCTATACAAACTAATGCATGAGGAGGAAGGAGAACATGAGTACCTTTTTACCGACGTTTGTCCCTGCATGCTCCAAGTTGAGCTCTAATATTTCTCTCCTCGATGAGCCCTGTAGACAAACAATAGTACGAACACTTCCTACTCTATTGATATTAGCTTGAAAATAGATCTATCTATCAACGATAAGTTCATGTAAGATCAAACACAAACTAGAAAGAAACAGACCAAGCGTGTCATATTGATGAGAACAATGACAAAAGTAACTTACAACCGTGGATGCGAATGTGACAGCTTCGTCAAGTCCCCTTTTTCTAACCCTTGCTCAGAAGATCCATGACCCGGATGAAAACAACTTCACTGATTACTCTCCTCCAGTTCACCGTGTGTTTCCTATGAGATCATAGTTTCATGCTTGCAATTCTTCCCCCTTTTCCACCATCATAGAGCCTATTTATATAGGTTTAGAGAGGCTTAACCTCTTGAGGTATCTTTAGGGTAAGTTGAGGAATTCCCTCCTTAGATCAGGGATATTCTCCTAAGATCATGATTGAACCAAGATTTTGAATGCAACTGCCTTCCAAACTTGAAATATCCTCCCCTTATTCTCCTCAACAGATCAACTGTTGCCTAGATTAGACAACACTCCCTCAAAAGGGGCATCAGGGTGCTATAGTGCTCCCTAGTAAGCTCAAGGGGGGCACCAGTGCTCTAAAATGCTATAGTGCTCCTGCAGAGGGGCAGTTTGGTGCTATAACGCTCCCTAACACCTTATAGGGGAGCGCCAACGCTCCTAAGGGTGAGATAGGGGAGCACTCTCCCTTAAAACCCTAGTTTGAGAGATCCTTTCAGGTGGCAAGAGATACCTGACTTTAGTTAGCCATTCTCTTTCTTCAAATCAGGTGATTGAGGTATTCTAAGTGTCTCCTTAGTGTCGTCATCATGGAAATATGCTTTGTTTGACATTTGCGACACTTGTGAAGAACATGCGACACTTGCGATAGTTGTAAGGAACATGCGACACTTGCGACACTTATCAAAGCGAGCAATGTTGATGTGTAACAGATTGCCCCCCAAAGTATGAAGTTAGAAGATGAGAAATGATAACTGAAATGCTTTGTAGACTTTCAAGCAAGGGTATAGACTCAGAGAACCTGACGGAAGCTGCACACAAACATCCAACAAATATTATGACATGTTTCAAAACCCAAGGTAGGCACACCTATGCTTGGGTGATCAAGACTTGCAAGATATGGCCGACATAAAATACACTGTGGATCCATAATTGTATCGATAAAAAGGTATAGACACCGAAGATACAATGTGGATCTATACTCTGATGACCTGAACTAATCGTAGCCACGAAAAATACACAGTGGATCTACGAGATGACAAGACATAGCCACGACCAATACAAAGTGGATCTATGTAACAGTGTATGTATCATTTGTCCAAGAGAAATTCCTTCGCAACCTGGGCAAAGCATATATCAAAGTGATCACTCAACCTAGGGTCTTCTTACCGATCCCAATGTGGTACGAATCTAACCATGTGAATAGATGTCCTGATGTCGAACATGGCAAAAACCACTTGATTATCGGTCAATGGTGTAAACCGTTAACAAGCGCGAGGGAGATCACCATTAATGTCAGTGATTCCCAAGGTACCCTAGTACATCCCAATGAATGTGAATGGATGAGCTGGAGTCGAACATCCATGGAATCATCCAATCAGAGGTCAATGATGTAAACCCACTGTTGAATGTGAGGAGGCCTGCCATTGAGGCATGCGGGTCCCAAAGTACTAACTGGTTTCTAAGCCTAATTCCTGGATAATGTGTTGAGGTCGACAGGAATAGGCTCGTCGAAGGAGGGCCTTGGTGTATCCCCCATCAACGACATGAAACAAACATAGAGATGTAATTGGTAGATCAAATGAACATGGACTGACACGGGGATTGAGACAATATGTTTGTGATGGATGACTCTCGAGGCGGATACTTCCCTTGAACACTGAGGCATGAGAGTAGAAACGTGAGATGTACCAAAACTTGGTGATGTAGCGGATTCTGTGACTTACTTCAGGTGACCCAAAGGAGTGAAATAAACTCAAAGGATTGGCTCAGTGCAGAGGTTCAGTGGATTATAATGCGTGCAAATGACAAAGCGCCATGTTCAAGGGAGACTCTAAGAATTACTTGGTAATGTTTTCAAGAGACTATTTGGCTTGCTTCTTACCAAATTTTCCCCCATCTAGATAGACGAGTACCTCTTTTTGATTTAATGAGCTCGAGGAGGATAACACATGCTTGATAAAACTCACCTTCGGTAAGTTCCTCTTCCTTTGTTTAACGAACTGTAAGAAGTAAGGGTTTGGTCCCATATGGGCCTGTCGATGTGTGTTTTTCATGATTATAGAGTCTGGAAAAACACTTAAAAGAGAACTCTCTCAGTTCCTTTTTCATACAGTTAGTCTCACGAGGCCGAAAAAGAGATAAAATACCACTCGAAAGACGCCCTTTCGAACCTTTTAACGAGCGTGAAAGGAAGCAAGATCACTCGATAATCTTTTCATGTTTAGAGAGTCTAAAAAGAGTTTAAAGATGACTCCAAGGGGTTCCTTTTTCGTGTGTCCATGCGGGTCTGAAAAAGAGATAAAAGTCTACCCGGTGCGTTCTCATATTTTCGATCTTGAAAACGAACTAAGACTATGCTCATGGATGTGACAAGGTAAACAAATGATCATAACTGCTTGGAAACTTGTAGTGTCAAAACTGCAATCCAGTGGTTTAGTGAAGCCATTATATTGTCAGAGAAACCCATAAATAGATATGCCTTATAAAAAATGGAAATTTATAAATAGTAATACAAGAAAAATCTTCATTTACCATTTCATTTTGCATAAGGATTTGTAGCAGTGGAGATTCTCATTTTGGAGGTGGATCTTGTTTCGCTTGATACCAGAGCTACGGTTGACCATTTCTCTTTCCGTTTGGACCAGGTAGATCTTCATCTCTCCTTCTTTCAATCACATGGTTCAATATTCATTTTAATAGCAATATTTAAATTAAAAAATGAAGCCCTAAGTTGTTCCAAAAAAGATCAAATCGACCTCTATGGAAAACGATGGAAAAAAAGGCATTCTTTTGCAAATTTTTTTTTAGAAGGTGATAGCAAAGATGCCAACGCATGAAAACTTGGGTGGATGGGTCATTTTTGTCAAAGAAACCATAAAAAACTGAAAAACATGCCCACCCAGCCATTATGAAAATTATTTTCATTTTAAAACGTTTTGTTGCTGCGTGATGATTGTTGAGTGATAAAAAGAGGGCGTGGTACTTTTTGAACAATGTGGGCATTAGATTTCAAGCTTTAAATTGCTTAAGAAATTGCCAAAATTGCCGAAAAAAATGAAATAATGAAATTCTTTGTTTTTTCATTTGTAGGTGATTTTAGCGACCATGATCAAGTGGAAAGAACAAGAGCATGAGATTAATGACTTGGATTCTTTGCGGAGTCCTTGCATGTGGGCCGCGTTGAGAGCTTGTGGCTTACTGAAATTCTTCAAATTGAAAAAAATGAAGAAGGAGATTCTATTGCTTGAGCACATAATCAGCTTGTGGAATGTCGTGAAGCAAGGGTTCCAGATCGGAACACAACTTCTAACCATTGAGTTGGAATACATATAGTTCTTGACTAGCCTCTCGAAAAGAGGGGTTCCTATATCTTTTTCCAGACAGAGGGCACTTCCCGAACAAGTGGGTGTGTATCTGGCACGTCATTGTGTCCCGGGAGAAAGACTGGTGGGGGGTAGAATCCCTATCAGGGATATCAGAGAGTTACCCCTTCGGTCCATTTTGTTTGCCATCATGAGCGTGAAGGGAAGCACTAGCGCACATCTGGCATCGAGATCACAGGTAGCTTATGGCATACAATGTTTGGAGCCAACACTGTTTAACTGGAGTGCAAGGTTTCTTCGGAATGTGAAGGAACAGGTTTCGTGGTGTAGGATGGGGAAAAAACAGTTCGGATATGGCTTTTTCTTGGTCTCATTTTTCTTAGAGCGCATCCCCTAGATGAAGCCTCAGATAGCATTGGCAGTACGACCAATAGAAGAACCACAGATGGAATGGTGGACTAGTCTGTCTCCGAGGTTAGCAACAGAGTCAGAGTTCCGTTTCATCGATGACTTTTTCGCTTGGATGAGATGTCAGTATCTCTGGATAGAAGACTTCCCGTATGTCGAGGTGGAATTTTGCGGGAGCATGGATTTGATTCTACCCACGGGGGAATATTGGGATGCGTCAGGTGAGAGACTAAGCAACACCTTGTCTAGTTTTTTTTTTTTAAGTTTTTAATGTATATATATTTTTTGGGTACGTAGAAGAGTTTTTTAAAAGATGTATTGTTTTCAACATGCAGACAAGGGAGAAGTGCACCCGGCTGAGATACCGATACCAGGATGTCGTGGGGGTGCTCTGGTTGCAGCATATTCGAGGGCACCAGTGATAGGTCTCCGGGAGGTTGAAAGAAATGTTCAAGGCCTCACGATGGGCATTCCTCCTTTACGGAGGGGAGAAGTGCCTTTACATCTGTAGAGGCACACCATGGGAGTGCTAGAGAATGTCAATTCTCTACTGAGACATGTAGTGCGTGCAATGATATGTTACTCTCAGCACAATGTAGTGCAGGGAGATTAGAGTCTCTTTGGTGTTCTTATTTTCTATGACTTGTCAGGCTATGTTGTATGGGTGTAAAGACCCAACATTTTTCTCTTCTAAATACTTTTTTGATGTAATCAAAATATTTCAGTCACGCTATGTATGTATATACAGTTCCGAGTTTTTACAGTGCCAAAACCTTTGTACATGATGATGCCTTTAATATGATGTGTTTTAATTTACATGTGATGTACAATTTTCTTTCCTTTATGAAATATTATCTATGGGCGAGATACCGATCCATGATGTAATTAGCTAACGAATCCGAAACATTGTTGAGTTCTCATGGAATATGTCTGTATTCAATATAATCAAACATTCGTTCAAGATGATGAACTTGTAGGTGGAGACATAGAAGGATAGGATTACGAATAGCGTAGATACGATTGAGTTGATAGAGCACGAGTTGGGAGTCTAGGTTAACGATGATACGAGAGATACCTAGGGAGGAGGCTTGGGTCAAGAGTCCGATGACAGCATGATATTATTCCATGTTATTAGTTGCTGGTCCTAAGACAATACCTCCTGAACTCACCACCTCATCAAATTGGTAAATGACCCATGTTGTCGAAGCAATGTTTTGGGTGTGTCGACTAGCGCCATCCACAAACCCGACAAAGATAGGAAAGGAAGATGTCATCTACGCATGAAAACACAAGGCACAGTTATGAGCGGCAAAGGTAAAGACTTGAGCACATGAAAGAAACAGACACACCAAACTAAAATACAATAATGTACAACGTACACATGCTAGGTGATCTAGGCATAGTACTTTTTAAGGTAAAGCCCGTTCCAGGGATCTCCTAGGGAAATTCCATCATAATCGACTAACTCGTAGGTGCCTCTATGTAGAATACATTTTACGATGTAAGGGACATGCCACAAAGTTTCTAACTTACTTATCCCTAATTTGTCATGAGCCTGGTCATAGACGAGGACTGAGTCTCCTTCTGCAAAATTCTGAGGATGGATGGATTTTTCGTATTGATTTTTAATCCGTTTCTGATGTGCCTCGTTAACGAGAGCGGCATCACGACATGTTTCGTCCAGTTTGGATAGATATAAGAAACGTTCTTCTTCAGCAGATGTATGGGGTAGGAGTTCTACTTTAAGTTTTAGAGATGGAATCTCACACTCGATTGGTAAAACCGCTTCGATGCCATACACCAACTAGAAAGGAGTAAATCCAGTTGTGGTTTTCACGGAAGTACGGTAAGCCTAGAGAGCGGAGAAAAGTTGTAAATTCCAGGATGTCTTGTTTTCCCCTACCATGCATTGAATCATGGTTTTTAGGAATTTTTTGATGGCCTCAACTTGTCCATTGGCCCGAGGATAGTATGGGGATGAGTTTTCATGGAGAAAACCCAATTTGACATGCAATTCACTCATCATCTGGTTCTTAAAGTGTGCACCGTGATAAGTGACAATGGCACGTGGTACACCAAAACGAGTTATGATGTGGTTAAAAAGAAACAGAGTTGCGGTACGACCATCGTTCAGAAAGGTAGGCATAGCCTCAGCCCATTTGGTAAAGTAGTCGACACCGACGATTATATAATAGTGCCCCCCAGTTGAGGTAGGCTTACATTGCATGAAATCAATACCCCACTTGGCGAAGGGGTCGATGGCGATAATGGGGTGCAGCGTAGTAGGGTGGGTGCGTGCCTTGTTGTTAAAAACTTGGCAGGGTGGGAACTTTTTGATTGCCTTGATACAATCTTTAAAAATCGAGGGCCAAAAATAGCCAGCACGTAGGATTTTTTGGGCTGTGGCCATCCCAGAAAGGTGACCGCCACAGGCGCCAAGGTGACAATCGTTCAGGACGTGTTCAGCCTCCACATGAATCAGACATTGTCGAAGGATAGTGTCAATACCACGACAATACAAGGTGTTACCGACGATAAGATAACGACGAGAATGGTGGCGAATACATCGACGCTCTTCATGGGAAGTGTTAGGCTAAAAACGTTGGGTTTGGAGGTAAAGGAGGATGTCTCCATACCAAGGTTCAGAGGTGCTAATGAGGAAAAGAGTTTCATCAGGGAGAGAATCTCTAGGTTCGATGTCTTCATCAGCACGGGGGAGATCGCAGATAAGATTCGCAAACACCAGGGACTTTTTGGCTTTGGACTTCATAAATTCAAGATCGAATTCCTGAAGGATGATGATCCATTTAGAGTATTTTCCCCCAAGCACTTGACGTGTCAAGACATAGTACATGGGGTTTGAGTCCGCAATCACAATGGTGGTGCATAGTAAGATGTAATGGTGGAATCTCTGGACAACGATGATGGCTGCCAGGGATAGTTTCTCTACATGTGAATATCGGAGTTCGGGTCCAGATAGACTCTTGCTCAGGTAATAGATCACATGTTCCTCACCGTTGGGGTCCTCCTGAACTAACACCATTGCAATAGTGGAAGTGGAGGAAGCTAAGTAAAGGATGTAGTCCTTTGTATACTCCGAAGGGTGCAACAAAGGTGTGTGGGTCAAGGCATGATTAAGATCATCAAATGACCGTTGAGCGATGTCATCCCAGATGAAAGGGGTGTTTTTCTGCAACAACCGCATGAATCCTTTAGTTATCTCAGCATAGTTGTAAATGAAACGGTGAAGGAAGTTTTCTTTTCCTTGCAAAATTTGCAGTTGGGTTAAATTAGTAGGTGGGGGTAAGGACAGAATAGCCTTAATCTTTAAGGGGTCCACTCTAATACCATATTTAGAGACAATAAAACTGAGGAGACGACCGAATCCGACAACAAAAATGCACTTATGTGGGTTCAAGCGGATACGGTAGAACCGACATCGAAGAAAAATAGCCCATAAGTGATCAACGTGATCGGATCGATTGGATGAGTGGGCAGGTAAGTCGTTGAGGTAAGGGTCTGCGATATGCTTGATATCGTGGAAAGCGTACGACATGGCCCGCTGGAAAGTAGAACTAGCATTTTTAAGACCAAAAGGTAGCTTTCGATAGGCGAAAGTTCCCCATGGGTAGATAAAGGTTGTCTTATGTTGATCAACAGGTAAAATTTCAATCTGGTTATACCCAGAGAAGCCATTCATGAAAGAGAAGATTACGCTCCCAGCGCAATTATCAATGATTTGGTCGATGAAGGGCGTAGGGTAGTTGTCCTTTGGACAAGCTTTATTGAGATCCTGATAGTCAACACAAACATGGATGGTTCCTTGTTTTTTGGCAATCAGAAGAAGGTTGGAGACCCATTCTGTCGAAGGGACAGGATAGATAAAGCCAGATTTTAAAAGTTTCTCAACTTCTGCTTTTATAGCCACGATTTTCTTGGGATGAACCGGGTGGAGTTTTTGTCGAACAGGTTTCGCGCCAGGGTAAGTCTTGATTTCGTGCACGATGATCGAAGGGTCGATCCCTGGCATTTCCTCGTAGCTCCAAGCAAAGACATCACATAATTATTTAACCATAGCGGTGCAAGAGACCGCTTCTTCGGGTGTGCAATTAGCACCAAGGTTAATGTTTTCCACAACGCCCTCTTTGATTGAAATATCGATAACGATCGTAGTAGAGATGTTACCCATATTCCCATCAAAAAGAGTATCTTGCGTAAGGATGGGAGATTGCGAAGCATTGGTAACATCAGGAGGGAAGACAGAGTGTATGTCTTGGTGAATTTCTTCCAAAGGTGGAAGAAAAGAGGATCGATGATGGTTATCATCCCAAGGTACATTGTCAATGCTAAGCATTTCCATAATAGATTCGTCAAAAGGGAAAATTTGGGAAATGTAATCGATTGCAGATGATAGGGAATCCAACCATGAAGGCATCGAGTAGACATCAGGTGCCAAGAAATGTGGGTTGTCTGGAGAGGGAAATACAGATTGAATAGCTACGTATGTGGCCTCGGTTGGGCTAAGTGGCATGGTGTCACCAAGCACATCGAATTCCATGGGACTAGGTACATTCCAAGGGTCAGATGATTCCAAGGATTGATAAGGCATAGTCGAAATCATATTGACGGTGGAAATATGATGTGCGGTGGGTGGAAGTGGTGTAGGGAAGGTACCCATATGGCTAGAATCTTTCAATAAGCCAACACCAACTATTTCATACGTAACTGGGTGGTCTCCCAAAAAAGGAATGTTGTTGGTGACAGGGGCGCGAGCGTTGGGTGTACATAAATCGAGTTGATCGATAGTGACAATTTTGTCTTGATGGTGGAATTGTACACATCGAAACACTGATGAGGTGACGACAGTCATAGCATAGAACCAACTTCTTCCAAGTAGTAGGTTGTAATCGAGGGGGGCATCGACCACCTCGACATCAACAATAACAGTTTTTTCGCCCAACTAAATGTCTAAGGATTGTAACAGTCCATGAGGATGAAAACCTCGCCCATCGAAAGTGCGTAACATCATAGGGGATTTGTTAAGGGCAGGTGATTTTAAGCCTTTCCAACAAGCTAAAGACATGACACAAGTAGAGGCTCCCTCATCCAAGATAGTTCGGTGGATTTGTTGATTGTGAACAACAACATCGATCTGAAAAGCTAGTTGGTGAGAAAGTCGAGGTTGATGATCATATAGATTAAACATGAGGTTATTTGATGACTCAGGATCGAAAGCGCCGATGGCAGCTAAGAGCATTCTACGTTGGCTGGGACAGTGTTGTATAACTTCCAAAGCAGACATAGCACACGATGCTTGAGCCAAATCTTCAACAATGTTGTAGTTTTGGGCAGCCCTGTGAACTAGGATTAAAGGTAGACTTCCGGATAGTGCTCTTAGGAGGGCGTAAAATGGAGTCGAACGAAGGTTTCTCAATCTGAAGTGGCCCGGACGGAGGGCTAGCAGACAGAGGACTAACAACAAATGGTAATGGGTCTGGCGAGGAACCGTTAGCGGGCTTCACCTTATTAGGTTTAATTGGTGTGTCATAAGTCATAGTGCAAGTGGTCAGATTAATCTCGTTAAACATGTAAATGTGGGCATTTGTCAAGGCCTCATCATGGGATTGGTTGGAACTGCCCCCTGCAGTGGGGGTTTGAGAAACCAAATATTGTTGTTGTGGAAAAGGCTGGGTAAGCATAATGGGTTAGGAATTTAACTTAAAAAGATTGGCCACTTCATCGCGATGTGGACAGTCTCGAGTGTAGTGATCATCACCACAAATGAGACATGGGAATTTCAGTTTCCGTTGTGGTTTTTTTCTGGAAGCGGGGGTTTGCGGTTAATTTTTTGGTTGTTCATTGTTGTTGGTTTTCTTTGGTTTATTTCTTGCTTTCTTATTTCCCCCAGGTTGTTGTGAAGGGGTTGATTGGACTGCATTCACCTCAGATACCTGATTTTGAGGTGAGGTAGAAGAGGGTGCAGTAAAACTGGGAGCAGGCGTCGAAGCGGACCGCTGGGTTGTTCCATTCGAATGGGAAGTAGATTGGGTTTTGTCGGAACCAATGACTCCATCCGCATGCGAGGTATATGATGGTTTGGATGGATCGTTAGTGGCACGGGTAGCATTTGGTATAAACTCGTACAGAGTACCAGATTGTGAATAAACAAAATCTAAGTACTGGGCCTGAGCAATAGCTTCTTCCTCGGTGACTACACCACCCATGGAAACATCACGAGCGATCTGGGGTAACAGTGATTTGGTGAACCATTCCGCTAATAATTGGTCAGGAATGACCGCTTTGATTAGCCTTCGTCGTCGTCTCCATTCATGAATATGATCAGAGATATGTACGGAGGTCGTCTGATGAAGGGAGGTCAATAGTTCAGTACCCGTCTCATATCGAATGGGTAGTTGGAAGTGTGTGAGGAAGGACATGGCAAGGGAGTTGAAATCATGAAACGAAGAACGTGGTAGTTCGATATACCACTTTGCTTCAAAACCCATAAGCGTCTGTTGGAAAAGATGCAAACATATAGAATCATCCATGAGGGAGTTGGATGAACACCACAAATGGAAAGTCATCACATGGTTGTTTGGGTCTTCTCCGAACTTTCTGTCAAATTTTGGAATATCAGAAGGAAGTTTAGCTGGAATAGCTGGCCAAACCAGAGAATGAAAAATAGGATCATTCGTTAACTGAGACACGTCTGGAAGGTCCAGAGTTGCTAAGAAAGGTAGTTGTCGGTTAACCTGTGGGTAATACTGGTGTGGCATAGGGACACCAATAGGACCATACATTGGGTTATGTGGATAATTGTAACCAGTGGGTCCTCTTGTGTAAGGTTGGTGTTGACCAAGGTACATAGGATTTGAGGTGTTTTGAGAAACATGTGTGAGCGGAGGATAACCGGATGGGTTTTGAGGATTATGAGCTGGACTTGTTATTTGTCCATAAGGAGGATGAGTCCCTTGAGAGGGAAGAGGTTGTTGTGGAGCTTGAGGATTGTGTCTCGACAAGAACTGTGGGTTTCCTAGAAAAGGGATATTCCACGGATTGGGTGTGGCGGACACATTTTGTCCGTACGGTTGATGGTAGGCTCTGGATTGAGGTTTCCCCCCAGCATAAGGGTGCCCTCCAAATGGAAATTGTCCTCCAGTGGGAGGATTCCTCCCAGCTTGAGGTAGAGTTCCCGGAATTTGAGAACTAGACGTAAATGACTGACCGGTACCGCTTAACGGATTAAGACCACCGAGACCGATCCCTCCAGGTTTTTGTATAGGTATGGAACTTCCTGGCATAACTTGGGTAGTAGTGGAGAAGAATTCAGTGCTCTGTACCCAAAAGGGAGTGATGATGAAGGTCTAGGTGGTATTGGTGTGCCAATTGCAGCTTGGCTAACCATCGCATTACAAACGGGAATAGTCGAAACATGAGAGACCATTGTAGAATGGGTCGTCTGGAGAGAAAAATTGGACCTTCATCATCACTCCCTTTTGGGTACAGAGCATGATGTGTTCTGACTGACAGATGGTGTGGCTGAAAAAATGGTATTACCGGTAAAATGGTTTAGAGGTACGGTGTAGGTGATAGGTGCGTCGACACCTATTCCGGTTCCGTAAAGATCCCGCACCATGCGCAGTGGACTTCGAACAATGTCTGTGGTCCAAAAGGGGTCATCGACTAAAGGGTTTGAATGAGAACTAGTCAGAATTTCAGAAGGATTGACTATGACAAATTCACCGATTGAATTCAGTTGGAGAACCCATCGCTCATATCCCTCTAGAATGCGGAAAGCTTCCGGAGACTCTGAAACAATTCGAAAATTCTCTAAAGGGGTGGGAACTTCTTCTTGGGAGGTTATAGCGTCGTGAACCTCACTCTGTTGAGGATATTCCTCCATAGAATGAGGGGGTAAAGGGGTATTCCCTTCCATATTTTATGGAGGAAGTCCCTGTAGCCTCCGCGAACGACATGGAGGGTCAATGTTGGCGAAAAAGAGTCGGTGGAAAAGATCTATGGCCAACTACCGAAAAGAAACAACATACGCTAATAGAATATAAGAATCACAACCAAGAAAACAATACCTTCTCTCGATGACTGTACTAGTTGGTGATGAAATCCAACGTCGCATGATCAAGTCAAGAAGGGGTGGGGATATGGTGGAACAGTTACAATGGTGACCTGCTTAACAAAATTTCACCCTGGTGCAAGCTTCCACACAGTAATTGTGGATTTGCCCTCCAAGGAGCCCGAGTGAGTTTGACCAATGTATGCTCCAGGTACAGTGAGACTTCCCTTCACCTTCACCTTGTGTAAGACCCTAAAGATTATAGCCACTAAGGTTACCAATTCACAGTCAGCCCCTGGGCGGGTACAGTCGACAGTCCAGTCTGAACGTACGGGCAGGGTATCTAGCCCGAAATCAACTTGAAAGGTTTCCACTCAACATTGTGGGTATACCTTTAAGTGATCCCCATAATATGATCTGACCACTACAATTAGTCAAACCACAGAGGGATAATCTCCGTAGCTTTCCCGAATGTGACCTCGTGCGTAACCCTTGTGTGAGAGGGGGATCCCAGGCAGACTTATACGACAACTGGATTCGACTCTCCCTAGCTCAGGATGCTAATGTTTGTTTTGGAAACTTTGGAGAGTTATGCTCACAGCCTAATCCAAAGTACTAGTCCTAGTCTACTGTTGGTGGAGGATCCTAGAAAAGAAAATGTTCTAGATAATTTTTAATTAACGTTCATTTTATAGCTGTTCTTTACTCAAAAGGGGTGAATGGAAGTGAAACGGATGGAATGATGACTCAATCCCCCAAAATGCATCAAAGATGATAACCAGTCACTTATTTTCGATGAGTAAGTATTTAAGGGAGGGAGAGAGAGTTCTTTTCACTAACAAGAACTAATAAGGAATGACCTCAAACAAATTTTCTTCAATCAAATCTGATGTGGTGCTAAAACTTTTGGAAATACCTTCTAATATGCAAAATCAATCATGAAGATGTCTCTTTATTGTTGGTATGTGAATAATGATTAATTCAAAACAATACTTTTCCTGTCGATTATCCTTTTGGATCAAGGAAACTCAGACAAACACAAGCAGGTTTCGTACAAACAATACACCCTCTTGTTGTGATAAAAAACAAGAAGCAAAAGAAAATAAAAACAAAGAAAATCAAGAAATTCACACCAAAGGAAATGTTGAAGAACAATGACCTTAAATAAAACCAAATGGAGATATTTGTAGGCTTCTGGTGTCCTTCACCAGAGTTTCCCGCTCAGTCAAAAAGGAGAGAAAAACAATGCATGGGTTTCAAACTCCCAACAACAGAAAAACTAAAAAAATAGTGAAGAAAGCTACAAAATCTAAACAACAAGGTGTTTATTCCTTAGAAGGAAGGATTTCAAAGTTGAAAAGGAAGAATCATTGACTCACAGGGAGGCTCAGCAAGTGGAATACAAAGGCTAGACCCTGAAAAGAGCAATTCTGGAAAGGTTTTTGGCCAAAAGAGGCCTGGCGCTCTGGTGTAAAGGGCACCAAGAATTATAGCGCTCTGTGTAAGACAGTCAGGGAGTGTTGGAGCTCTGTTAACACAACCACAGGGATGCCAGGTTTAAAAAGCTCCTAAAAATGTCAAAAAATCCAAAAATTGCAGTCTAGTCTTGTCAATCAAGCTAAGTGTGATGGGGTAGGTAGTCAATCATCTCATGAAATCAATCAAAAAGGGGTGAAACAAGTCTGAAAACAATCAAGGGGTAAGACAAGGTCTATGAGGAGAAATCAAAAGAAAAAGGTTTCGATTCGAGGCTCCCCAGTGGAGTCACCAGTTTCTTTTGTAGGAAAATCTCCCTACGGACAGGTAGATCTCCTCTTGAAGGCTGGACTCTTAACTCTTAAGACAAAAAACGCTTAATGTGGACACTGACTTCCTTTCATATCTATACAAACTAATGCATGATGAGGAAGGAGAACATGAGTACCTTTTTACCGACGTTTTTCCCTGCACGCTCCGAGTTGAGCTCCAATATTTTGCTCCTCGATGAGCCCTGTAGACAAAAAATAGTACAACCACTTCCTACTCTATTGATATTAGCTTGAAAATAGATCTATCTATCAACGATAAGTTCATGTAATATCAAACACAAACTAGAAATAAACAGGCCAAGCATGTCATATTGATGAGAACAATGACAGAAGTAACTTACAACCGTGGATGCGAATGCGACAGCTTCGTCAAGTCCCCTTTGTCTAACCCTTGCTCAGAAGATCCATGACCCGGATGACAACAGCTTCACTGATTACTCTCCTCCAGTTCACTATGTGTTTCTTATGAGATCATAGGTTTCATGCTTGCAATTCTTCCCCCTTTCCACCATCATAGAGCCTATTTATATAGGTTTAGAGAGGCTTAACCTCTTGAGGTATATTTAGGGTAAGTTGAGGAATTCCCTCCTTAGATCGGGGATCTTCTCCTAAGATCATGATTGAACCAGGAATTTGAATGCAACTGCCTTCCAAACTTGAAAGATCCTCCCCTTATTCTCCTCAACAGATCAATTGCTGCCCAGATTAGACAACGCTCCCTCAAAAGGGGCATCAGGGAGCTATAGCGCTCCCTAGTAAGTTCAAGGGGGGCGCCAACACTCTAAAATTCTATAGCACTCCTGCAGAGGGGAAGTTTGGTGCTATAACGCTCCCTAGCATGTTATAGGGGAGCGCTAGAGCTCCTAAGGGTGAGATAGGGGAGCGCTCTCCCTTAAAACCCTAGTTCGAGAGCTCCTTTCAGGGGGCAAGAGATACCTGACTTCAGTTAGCCATTCTCTTTCTTCAAATCAGGTGTTTGAGGTATTCTAAGTGTCTCCTTAGTGTCTTCATCGTGGCAATATGCTTTGTTTGACAATTGCGACACTTGTGAAGAACATGCGACACTTGCGATAGTTGTAAGGAACATGTGACACTTATCAAAGCGAGCAATGCTGATGTGTAACAGTCTCAAAACAATTTCGACTGCTCCGCAATCATGTGTTTCCATTGGGACATAGCTCGAGGTCATATGTGAAATAAAGGACCTGACAGGGGAGCTAGTGTCTGTTAATTAATTCCTTCGAAGAGGCCATGAAAGATCCCATGGGTTTGACAAAACCTGCACAAAGAAGGAAAGGGGACATGTGTAGATTGGTTGGGGTCTAATAAAGGCCCGAAGATTCGATCTGAATCCTTGATTTGAATGATCCTAGAACAGGAGGTCGAGAAACCCTGAGGGGAGAAGGGGGGTCTGGATCAAGTGGTATCAGAGATGATTTTCGTCTTTAGATTTCAGGCAAAGGAGATAGTATGAATACATAAAGTAGTATCAAGAGATTAAATTTGTCTATAGACAACAAGAAAAGGGAGAAGACATATTATTTATGCTCTGTGGATGATGGTTTCATGTACGCAACAACAATTGGATAGTGAGGTAGGCTGCAGGGAAAAATTGGAAATGCTTTGTGTAATAGAATAATGCACATAATTGCCAGAAGGGAAAGCAGAGGGTGAAAATGTCTACTGGAGGCCATAGGCATGGTCAAGATAAAGACCTCTAATAGATGAAGAAAGACAAAGTAGACAAGGAGCTCAGGGAGATAAGAGAGAAGATGGAAAATATAGCATTGAAGATGCAGCAGGAGACAAAGGTACACTAGACATATGAATGGCCTTTGAAGAGGAAAGTGAAGTGGCTTGTCCAGAAGTTGTTCGCTGGAAGGAAGCATTAAGTAATGAGGAAGTGGTTGAGGCATGCTGAAAACCTCAGTGGAATAGAGGAGAAAGTGATTCACATCTGTGAACCAGAGATTGGGAGGAACCTCAATGATGAGGAGGAGGTGAGATCAGTTAAAGGTCTCATAAACTGCCAGGAGGGCAGAGATGAATTTTCATATTGCCAGGGGGGCAATGAGATGAGATCAGTTGAAGATCTCATAGACTATTAGGAGGGTAGAAGAGAAATCCCAGATTTCCAGATGGGAAAGGAAGGAGAGAGGAGACTATCTGAAGGTCTCATGGACTTAACTTCAAGTTCATATAAACAAGGAGAGATGGCGGAGGAAGATCAAAAATGCATTTTGATCATTGGGGGAATTCAAATATTCCTGCCAAATAGTCCAACATAGGCTAGCAAAAGTGTTGCATATGAGGAGGTGGTGCAACAAGAATCCAAGAAAGAGGCCATAGGGCCAAATTATTTTAAGGCTAATTGTGCATGTGATGTAGGTACCACAGAGGAAATGCAACCAACATAGACTTTCAAAGAGGGGGAGAAGGAGCAGACAGTGATGTCTACCCCAATAGAAAAAGAGGAGAATTCAGATGAATTGATCACTCAATGGGAGCAAGAGCTGAAGATGTTGGAGGATTGGTTGGGAAATCCAAAACCAAAAGATGGTTTCCAGGAGACAGTCATGCATATTGCAAGAGAAGAGAATTCAACATAATTGATCAAAAGTTTTAGCATGGGAGCTGAACAAGAGATGACTACAACACTGGAGCCTTCAACAAAAGAGGAAGCATACAACATAGATTTTGATGAGCTGTATGAGGAACTAGAAGCCCTAGAGAGAAGGGTAAATATGAAAAGTAGGAATCTCCAACAGGTCAAATTGGAAATAGGTGGAGGAGCATACCAGTCTAGGGAGCATATGGAGGAAGTTTGAGTTGAAACAACATAAGAGGAGATGACAGAAGTCAATTTGTCAGAGGTGGAAGCTGAGAAGCAACTCAGTGGTGAGATTGTAGAATTGGAGTCTGCCACAGAGTGGCCAACTAGTGCCACATGAGATGAATATAACATGAAAGTTCAGATTAATCATATTGGTAAAAAGGAGAAAGAGCACACATTTCAATGTGCCCAAGAGATGGAGAAAGAAGAGAATTCAGTGGAACTGCTCAAAATTTTTAGCCAAGGAGCTGAGCAAAAGATAATTGTAGAATGAAAACCTATAGTAGAGGAGGAAACAAAATATAGCATGGATATTTTTGATTTGTGTGAAGAGATGGAGGCCCTGGAGAGAAGGGTAAAAGTGAAAAATCATCTTATCCAACAAGTCAAGTTGGAAATTGATGGAGAGAAGAGGAAACAAATCATACTGCAGGGGGGAAACTAGCTAGTGGACAAACTAGACAAAGAAATAGAGGAGATAAAAAGATTGATGCTGGAAGAAACACAAGAAGCAATCATCAGAGAAGCATGGGATAGAAAAAAACCTGCAAGAGAAAAAGGGAAAAGGAGGAAGCAAGGAAAAGTAGCAGATGAACAACTCCAAGAGAAAGTATGGGAACCTGGAGGATATAAACAACATGGAAGAGGGAGCCATGAGTAGGAGCTCATGATTTTCTCAGCAGCAGAGGGCCAAATTCCTTGATGTATATCTCCCTTCTCCCCTCTGGGCTACTCGACAACCTGGTCTAGGATCATTCAAATCAAGGAGTCATATCGACTCTTCGGGACTTTATTAGACCCCAATCAATCTACACAGATACCCTTTCTTTCTTCATGTAGGTTCTGGAAAACCCACGGGCTCTTTCTTGGCCTCTTTGAAGGAATTAATTAACAGACACTATCTCCCCTTGCAATGTCCTTTCTTTCACATATGACCTCCGGCTATGTCCCCATGGAAACACGTGATTGCAGAGCGGCCGAAAGTGGTTTGAGACCACACCGTGTTTCTCCCCGCAATTCACTAGCCATTTCCACACATCTGTTTAGCAATACTGTGGTTTCAATTGCAGCCCACACTCATAATTTTAAAGTCCGATCACTTCCTGGCCCCGCAATTAAGCATGATTGTTGATCTCTAAATCTTGGCGATGCCTCTTTATAAACTACTACAATCTTTCCTCTTTCTTCCTTGGTTAAATGCCAGTCAATGACCTCTGTCCTCCTTGAGCATGTGTTCCCCGATCTCCCAATATATCAACACGTGTCCTCCTCTCAAATCGATGAATACGATTGATTTCTCCTTTCAAGATTCAGGGTTTTAAATTCTAAACTCTTCGGCTTCTCCCAAAGTGATTTTACCCGAAGAAGACGATTAGTCAACATGTGTTCATCACATATCAACGATTGCCATTCTCTTCGACCCTTTGGGCTTTAGGAGTTTCAAACTCTTGCACCTTCTCCCTCCCGAAGTGGAAGATCTACTGACGTGTGTCCTCAATGAACGAACGACCCAGATGAACTCCAACTCTTCGTCCTTCGGGAGTTCTTGTTCCATGCCTCCCTTCTTCTTCCGGAGTGGCTTTCTCTGAAATGACAGATCTTCTTCCATGTGTATTCCTCAAATCAAAGGCCTAGTTCCTCTTTGGGACTTTGGCCTTTGGAAGTCTCAACTTCTCCATGCTCAATGTTTCATGGAAACCTGCACAGGAGACCTAGCTAAAACATACACAAACAAATCTTATCAAGAAAATGAAGAGAGATACACAATGAAGAATGAGAATCAATGTATATTATTATCTTAGCAATGATTGAGTGATCTTCACTCATATAGGAAATGACATCTTATAATTAGGAATGAATGCATAATAGTGATGTTCTAATATTAGAATGTATAAAATAGAACTAGTCGGTTAACTCCCACTGAACTAGTGTGTCGAAAATAGAAATTTCTCCAACACCCCCCTTGAACATCACTATGGAGTAAAAAATGAGTCCTGGCTACTAGGCCATATTAGGTACTCATGTACAATGAAACTAATGAACACTGAATAAAAGAAAAGAAAGAAGAAAAACCACGTGGGAACAAAACCTCCCCTCAAAAGATAATGTATCAAAAGAAGAAAACCGCAGCTTCTAGGCAACTGTGTTCTTCACTAAAAGACGATCCCAAAAATTCTAAAACTTGTGCTCATTGAAATTAATCGTGAAGATGTAGAAATATTTATGGATCTGATGAAGTGCTTTGACAACCTGTCAGGCCTTGTACCTCTTGATCATGTGGACCCATCTACACCTGAAAATATCCCTTTCTGGTGGAAGTGGAGCCAGATTCCAAGTCTGGTTCTCTAGAAGAGAGTCATGCTCCTCATGCATGGATTCTTTTCATAATGGATTTCCCACATCCTTATTGTAGGTCGGATCAGTAGATTCAACTATATAGAAATGCATCGGCATTGCAGGTTCTGAAGATGAAAATACATGAGAAGAATCCTCATGATGAGATCGACTCCTCCTCGAATCCAATGGATTCCCTGCAAGGTTGCCTGCTTCTTGAAGTGTGGTCTGTGCCTTCTTGGGCATATGTTGAAGCTTGGACGCTGACTTCTTATCTGGTTGTACTACCTTCTTATTTCCATGTACAAAATCTGAGTGTATGGAATCATCTCTTATGTCTGAAACTGATGGAAGCACAAGAGTATATGCATGTTTCACTGGAAGTGCATGCAAAGTACTCTCCTTATGTGTAAGTAGAATAGAGGAGTCATTTTCAGAAAACTTAGTGAATTTATACAACCTTGACTTGTGATCCACCTCACCAATTGCAATGATGGAATTGTCATGCATGTCAATTACTGAAACTAAATTTGATGTAAATTCAACCCTTTTACCTTTATGAGTGATATGATAAATTGAGAGCAGATTCATAGAAATCTTTGAAACATGTAGAACATTCTCAAAACTGCCATTGTCGAGTTCCACTCTCCCTTCTCATGCTACTACTACTACTAGAGTATCATCCCCCGTGAGAATAGGGGGTCTTGAGCATGGAATCAAAGAAGAGAAAACTTCCTCTTTCGCTGCCATTTGATGGGATGCACTAGAATCTATAATATATGAATCAGATGAGGAATTAATTGCAACAAGAGCATGATGATTACCTTTCTTAGGAGCATGATCTTCTTCCTTCTGCTTCTTGACCCCCTCTGGAATGAAGTTTCCAAGGTTGTTCTGCTGAAGTGTATGTGCCATAAGATCGAACTGTTTCTTCATGCATGTGGATTCTTCATGATTTGGTTTATTGCAGTAAGTGCATTGCTTTCCCTTCTTCTTCTTCTTGGAATCTGAAGAGTCTCTGGAACCTGAAGAATCATTGAAGGGTCTGGAATATCCCTCCTTCTTGCTCTGTTTCTCCTTTTTGTTGTGTTTGGATGATCCTTTTCCATCATGCATGGTGAGTGCATGTGATTTGAGATCCTCGATGAGGCCCATTTGTATGAGTTTAGTCTTCTCTTGTGTAAGAGAATCAATGAACTGAGCCAACGTAGGGATTTTCCAATTTGTTCCAAAAAGACATCTGCCAGAATGAAAATTGGAGACATATACATTGTATTTTGGTCCTAGCTTGGCCAATATTGTTAGAATACGTTGTTTCTCTTGTGTATACTTGTCAATACCACATTCACCCTCAAAATCAAATATTTAAATTTAGTAAATAAATCTTGTATATTATCAAATATTTTAGGGTCTAAGGTATTCAACTCTACCTCAAGCATATGACCTTGCATCTCATCCTTCTTTCCAAAGAGTCCTTCCAAGGTGGTCTAGATATCATTTGGAGTCTTTCATGTAGCAACATGAAACCATAAATAAGTGGAGATTAACTCAAGAAGTAGTCCTATCTCCTCATCTTTACGGTTCACCCATCTCATCTTCTCAATCGCTGATGTAGGTTCTGTTTCTGTCGCCATTGTCAAATTATATAGTCCTTTCCTTCTGTGTTGGAATTATTCCTTGGGATTCCAATCAAAATAATTGTATGGTGTGAGGATTACCACCAAGTTTGATTGTATAATAGTTTTCCTATCCATCTCTCCCACTATTTCTAAGAACCCCTAAAAATTTACTCTCAATTTGCAAGTGAAAAATTAAGAAATCATGGCAGAAAGGGAACTTTAAGTGAAAATTCGTATCAGTTTCAAGAGACGATCTTCCGACTTACTTTATGAGAAAACGATGAGGAATCTCGCCAAACTATTGAAACACCACTTTCATAATGGGTCGATTTACTTCTCACGTGAGACGTTTCCTCAAAAACTTAATATTTCGGGAGCAATCACTAAAGAAATATACAACCATAGATTCGTATCAGTTTCAGGAGACTATTTTATGGCTTACTTTCTGAGCAAATGGTGAGGAATATAGCCAAATGGTTGAAAACCCACTTGTAGAATGGGTCGATTTACTTCTGTAGTAGGAAGTTTCCTTAAAACGTTAATATTTTTGGAGAAATCACTACTAAAAGGTACGACCATGAATTTAGCTCACCGAAACTCCGATTTTGCTTATTCTTTGGCTTGTCTGTCTTGCTCCAAGAAATGTAGCTCTGATACCATGTCAGTGTTTCATGGAAAGCTGCACAGGAGACCTAGCTAAAACATACTCAAACATATATTATCAAGAAAATGAAGATATATACACAATGAAGAATGAGAATCAATGTATATTATGATCTTAGCAATGAGTGAGTGATATTCACTCATATAGGAAATGACATCCTATAATTATGAATGCATGCATAATAGTGATGGTCTAAGATTAAAAAGTATAAAATAGAACTAGTCAGTTAACTCCCACTAAACTAGTGTGTTGAAAATATAAATTTATCCAACATGTTTCTTCCGGAGCGATTTATCTGGAGTCCATGATCTAACGACGCGTGTCCTCCCGCAGATCGACGACTCCCAACTACTTTGGCTATTCGATCTTTGAGAGTTTTAAACTACTACGCACTCGTTCCTCCTAAATTGCTTTCACCTGGAGTCCACGATCTGTTGACACGTACCTCCTTCACGATCGATGACTATGTGTGACTTCGGCACTTCAGGCTTCGGTACTTCGCAAGTCCATTCTTCTGTGCACTTCCAAAATATTCAAGGCTTGTGCACTTACCTCTGGATCAGACGATGGTCGATCCTCCACACCTAGATCCAATGGCTAAGATCTGTTCTTCCCCTTTGCGTTCTTCTTTTGTCTAGACGTGGATCTAGCAGTCCATATCTCTCCCTGCAACTCGATTCAATAACTGTTGTTACTCTTCTTGAACTTGCACTCTCTCCCAAAATTGGGAATATTTCTAAGTGTTCAGGGATTTTGGCCCCTGAACCTTACGACATTATCCCTCCTAAGCTTTGGGACTTGGAATAATTCCTTGTCTATTCACTCTTTTCTCTATCTCTTTTGATATTTTGAACTAACTCAGAGCTCCAAAGGATCTCGACCCTTCCACTCTCTTAGAATATCTCCCTGGTGCCCTCTTGGAAACACGATGCTCATCCTCCTTGAGCTTGTAAAGTAAAACTACTTTACTTATGGTGGACTCCTTACGCTCGATGAAGTCTTCCAACGACTTCTTTCAACACTCCGTCTAAGTGTTGGCCTGGTGCAATCCTTGCACAGGTCTTCCTCCAAAATCTTGATTTCTTCCAGGTTCAATAATGTACTCCTTGCATCCGCTCAACACACACTTGTATAACTCTACAGAGTATTCAGTAACTCTGAGGTTTCTCTTGATTTTTGTGATTAATCTGGTGTGTCCTCTTGACACATTCTTCGCTAACTCAATAGAATTCATATGTGCACTCTTTGCACTGGCTACAAAACCTCCAATATTTTGTTGTGCACTCCTTGCACAACCTAACAATCCATAACAACTCTATAGCTCATAGACAGATAGTGAAGTCTATCTATCCCCTGCAGATTAATTCTAACATGCATCTACAACATTCGTAAACACACACACATAACATTCATTCGATACACATAAACATAGAGAAAGTTCATATGAGGGAAAACTGATTTCTTTCTATTAAGATGAATGCCCGATTACAATATGTGCAGGTTGGACTGTAACATAGTTTCATCTCTTTCAAAACAAACTATTCTACCTCCTATTCAATAACAATACTCCTCTAGCCGCCTCATTTGGGCATGCCATGTATCTACCTATACAAGGTCCTAGGTTTCCCTTTGACTACCTCTTCTATCGAAGTAACAACTAACAACTACTCAAGCTTTGTTACATTCAATACTGAGAGTGAAACTCCTAGACCTCTTGTGATCATTCAGTTTACGAGCGTTTCTCTCTTCTTCAATCATCCGTTCAAAATAGATCTACAGAAAAATGCCAGCTTTTAGATTCCAATTAATTTAGAAAAGGCACGCTATGGCGCTGAGTTGTCCTCCACGTGGTCTTTGCTTACGATGCTCCTGCATCAACCAGATATCATTAAACATAAACAAATGTATATTCATAACACCATTTGGGATACTATTGGGTCATATAGTATGCAAACAAGGTTTACTAGAAGATCCTGCAAAGATTGCAGTAATTGTTAACTTGCCACCACCAAAGTAGTCCATCATCTAAGAGCGACATTGGGACACACAGGATACTACAAATTTTTTAATCAAAGGATATACGCAAATTACTGCACCAATGGAGAAATTGTTAAGAAAAGATACAAAGTTTCAGTGGAACGATGATTGTCAACACAGTCTGGATACATTGAAAGAAAATATGGTCACCGCACTAATACTAGTATTTCCAGACTGGGAGAAGACATTCCACGTACATGTAGATGCATTAACCATATAACTTGGAGCTATCTTGGCACAGCCAGGAGTGAGATATCTGGATCACCTTATAACATTTGTGAGCAAAAAGATATCAGAATCAGAACAAAACTTTAACACTACAGAGAGGGAAGGCCTAGCTATGGTCTACACATTGCAAAAGTTCAGACATTACTTATTGGGAAAAAAATTCAAGATGTTCACAAATCACTCAGTCGTTAAATACCTAGTCAACAAGCCACTGCTGGGGGGGAGAATCTTTCGATGGTTACTACTCTTTCAAGAATTTTATTTTGAAGTAATAGTCAAGCCAAAAAAATTGAATGTAGGACTTGACCACCTATCAAGGGTCACAAACGGAGAAGAACCTACAAATTTAGAGGAACACTTCTCAGACGCACAATTATTTTCAATATAGATCATTGATGAATACTTTGTAGATATCATTCAGTACCTGAGCACAAGTATTGTGCCATAGGAGTATAACACCGCACAAAAGAAAAACCTGGTAGTCCAGGCTACAGACTATTAACTGATTGCATGACACTTATACAAAATGAACGCAGATAGCATCTTGTGCAGATATGTGTTAGAACATGAAATGGCAAGAGTTTTAACAGAATCCCATGAGGGAATAGTAGGAGGACATTATGGAGGCAAATCTACCACACAGAAGATATTCTGCGCAGGACTATGGTGGCCGACCATTCACAGAGACTTGAAGGAAATAAATGGGTAATAGACTTTGTGGGAACAATCAATCCACCAACAAAAATAAGAGGAGCAAGGTACATTATCATCGTGATACAATATTTGACAAGATGGGCAGAAGCAACACCAGTGAATGATTGCAATGCTGAAACAACAACACACTTTCTGTTTGAACAAGTAATCACTCGATTTGGGTGCCAAAGAGTTTTGATGAGTGGCCAAGGAACACACTTAATTAACCGTACTATCAATGCTATGAGTCATGACTGAATAATTTGAAGTCCATCATCATAAGAGTACACCATATGACCCACAGGGAAATGGCACTGTAGAATCATTTAACAAAATCTTTGAGAATGCACTAAAAAATATCTGTAACGTCAATAGGGATGATTGGGACCTCAAAATACCAGTAGTATTATGGGCCTACATGGTCACGATCAAAAAGTTGACAGGGCACACGCCATTTAAATTGGTATATGGCCAAGAAGTAGTGGTGCCATTAGAATTTCTGGTACCTAGTTTGTGCGTAGCAACAATTACACACATGATGGAACTAGGTGCAGTATAGGAGAGACTGAATCATTGATGACCATGGAGGAATATCGGATACTATCAAGGTTCCACCAACAAGTTCATAAAGCAAGAGACAAATCTTGGAATGCCAGACACATCAAGAAGAAAACTTTCAAGGAAGGAGACTTAGTGTTGATGTATGCCATCAAATCAATTCAACACCCAGGAAAACTCAAAATGCACTGGATAGCATTGTACGAAGTAAAAACTATCACAGATGGAGGAGCTATACAGTTTAAGGAATTAGAAGGAGGAAAACTCAGAGGGATAATCAACGGGAGCTGACTAAAGCTGTACAAGGACAGTCGACCACCCACAACTTGAAAGTCACCACGTAGTATAAAAAAAAACAAAAAACAAGATATTAAACAGTACCAACAGAGGCACAGTGCGCCGAAAGAAGAAGGAGAACACACACTTAGGAATACAAACTCGATGAGGACAAGGCCAACATCCAGGTCATGATGGAAACAATAAGGAAAAACAAAGATGACAAAAGTAGTACAAAATGACAAAGTTATGAAAAATTGAATGCCGGAAAGGAGCGACGGGATGCCACATTAGTCACGCCAACTAGAGACGGTGAGGGAGAGTAATGGAAAGTTCAAAGGAACCAAAGGTTCATTGAATCCATACTAAAGGTAGAGTCTTCGACAAGTTTCATACTATGCCCATACAAAACATGGATGCGAGAGAAAATAATTTATTGCGATATTGGAAAAGACAAAGAGAGAGAAAGCATATGAAGCACATAACACATCTCACAGAGGTTACAGAAACCATTGAACTCAACAAATGCTCAACATTCACCACCATGGCACCACCAAAGAAAGAAGAAACAAGCCAAACTTTTAGACACTCCAGAGTTAGAACC
This sequence comes from Picea glauca, assembly GCA_000966675.3. Classification (NCBI taxonomy): domain Eukaryota; kingdom Viridiplantae; phylum Streptophyta; class Pinopsida; order Pinales; family Pinaceae; genus Picea; species Picea glauca. Next base: position 634,543 of record JZKD02S1684506.1, read on the forward strand.
AAGGCACAAGTACAATCAGAGGAAGGTGAAAAACAACCACTAGAGATCGTCAATATCGATGAAATCCCATCACCAGATACATCACCGATGAACCCCATACCCTTGGTGGAAGAAACCCAACATCCAACACCTGAGGGAATGAATGTCGATATGCCGATAAAAGAATAGGAAAAACAGAACCAGAGCACATGAATCCTGAAGGAGGTGCAATGAGAGAACCCTGAAGCAACTCCAATAGTCAATGGGACGACGACAAATCAGGAAGCAACAGTCAAGCCAAATGAATATCGAACAACTGTGTTGGACTACCCACCAGAAGGAACAATGGAAGATGTCACGGGATGACCAGAATGGTTTTCCTAAGTACGACTGATGGAGGCTGGAACCTCGATTCAGCCACTACCAAAAAAATACAAGCAACATGTACCTAGGTCACCACGCAAGCAACCCATCGTAGTCCTTGTTTTATTGCGTATACCAGATGGGGTGAAATCAGACTTTCTAGGTCATGTCAAGAGGCTAAAATACTCAGACCACAATGTAACAGACACATACAAGTTCCCAAAATTCATAAAGAAGGTATACTTACATACTGTGGGCATGAATGCAGTTGGGGAACCGATTGATCAACCACTCCAGTGGGCAACAGGATTGGAGAAAAAAAGGATTTTAGGTCTGCTAGAGCTACCACATTTGGTAGAGGATAGTACACAAACAGTTGTGTCAAACAATTGATGGTGGTCACACATGGCAAGGATATATGGTTGGAAAATCTCATCTCGATAGACGTGGAGCTCATTGTGCACATTACAGGGCTGGCATCTTGGGGCATGGATCCCGTGTAATTTCTCGATGAAAAACAAAGGAGAAATCAATTGCGAAAGAGATGAAAAAGAAATACAACACTGACAGGGGGACATGAGGAATCATCATCAAGAGGATCAATGATGCCGCGACACAAATGGCTGCAAAAATCTTGTCCTACAAGATGCTAAGAAAATGCCACAAGGAGGAAGTCTCGGTTGAGGTCATCACAGTTGTAGCACAATGCGCCGAGGGAACCAAAGTTAGATGGGCACCCTATCTCTTGAATTTGTTTGTGGATGACTGGAAGGATGCGCATGATCTAGGAACATAATTTCATTACTCATGGTTTCTCATGTTGATAGCCATTACGGGATGGAAGGAACCAAACTATGCATATTTCACCACCAGACCCAAGCCGAATCATGGAGAAAGATATTTATCACTTGGCGTCGCATTAGATGCCAAGCACATGAGGATGAACACATTTGTATTTGAGGGATACCTTCATGACCTACAAGAGGCCATCTCCAACATTTGGAAAATAACACCACAGGTTGTCGCACACTATCAGGACATCACCAACTTCAAGGCCACTCAACATGGAATGTGGATACAGGCACATAAGGACCCCAATAAGAAGTGGATACAATTGCACCATTTCATTATGGAGGGTGACATCGACATGGTTATTCGGGATTGGGAGGAAAACTGGAAGATTCCAGTCCTCACCCAAGACATACCTACAAAGACAGCAGAAGAGGAAATAGGGTAGGAAGAAACATGAACTCATGAAGTCCCAGTGCCCAGGAAATGAAGGACGAGCTAGAAAAAAACATAGTAGACGAACAAAGGGACTACTAATTCGGGGACCCAGAAGGGGAAGAAGAATAATACACAACCAACCCAAGAACAACAAAAATAGGATCAGGTAGTGCAGGGGACTACACCAAGTCCCAATCCATAAGAACTAGGCCTGACTAAGATACCATCCACTCAGATGGGGGGCACATGCAATAAGATGAAGGCGAAAAGAACACCTCTAGATTACATGATCATGGAGGACATGTAGAGATGATAGCCCAAATGGTTCAGGATCGTAGATATGAATATTTTGAGAATGTTGTGTGCCACAGGGACAAAATTCAAGAGGAGCTGGCAGACATGTGACAGTTCCTCAAGCAGATAGGGGAAGTCCAGGTAGTGGGAAACAACATAGGAGTAGGGACATCAACATTCCATACAAGAGAAGAACCTGAAGCAAGGGAGTGAGATACAATTCACACAATACCGCAACCGAGTGCAAAATTCCACATTACACCTAGTATGTTTCACATGGACAATATCGTGGGGCAAACACCCCTAAAGGACTTAGCTCAAATCCAACTGGTATTTCCATGGATACCATCTAAATCTCTACACAAATTATAGGTTAGCATTACCCAAGAGGTACAATCTCGTGCACCCAAAGACTTAGACTCATTACAATAGGCAATGGAGAAGCAAGACACGCTGGAATTAACATGTGAGTAGGCTAAGCTCGAGACCCAAGAGGAGAGGGAGTGCATGAACGAATTGGAATGAAAAGTGGTCAGAACTTATG
>JZKD02S1684506.1:642258-656894 GCA_000966675.3 Picea glauca
ATAGTTTTTATAAAATTTTGGCGATTTTTAAGGTAAAATAATTTTTTCCTATAGAATTTGGGCGAATCATTTTTAAAATAACGAATCTCATTTTTGGAAAAACCATGGAAAATTATCCCATGAGAGAAATTTAGCCCCTAAAATCATCCCTGGCGTGGTGTGCGCAACATTGGCACAATGCAAAGCAGTTTGGTTGTTGCGCGTGCAATGTGGGTAAATGTTGTCGCGCAACAGTTTAGTTAATGGTGTGTGAAAAGTATTGGTGCATGGTGGGGGAATACTAAAATCTTGCATGGTGCAATGCATAGAGTGAAATGCGCGCAGAATATTAGCGCGCGGTACAAAAACTGCACGCAACAGGTAATAGTGCAAGAACCAAAATTGTGCGCGGTGGATATTGGCATGCAACACAAAGGTAGTGTGCGTCAGGTATTGGCGCGATAGAGAAGTGATGCATAGTGGTTATAGGTGAAAAAAGCATGGATTACCTTGTGGTGTTGTTGCGCATGATAAATATGGGGGTACAGGTTGAAATTTGTGTGCGCGTAGTCGTTGCAGGGTGAATAACAACAAAAAACCAGGGATTTTCTACGACGTTTTATATCATTTGAATGTCATCTTTTTACAATGAATTTTTGAGGGACTTAACACTTTGTCTATGCAACTAAAATAAAATATCTTGGAGAGATATTTCTAATGGTGTAAACCATTCGTCAAACAAAGCTTTTATGAGAAAGTTACAACACAAACAATGGAGGGTAAATTTTAAGACCCATCTAACTTCAAAGAGCCATAACTTTCTACTCTGGAATCAGATTGAGGCACAGGAGAAGTCAATGGAAATATATTGAGACATAGAAGACATTACAAGAGCTGAATTAAATTTCTGGGCATGTTAAAAGTGTTTAATATGGAAAAGAAGGTACCTGTAGCATACCAGTTACAATATGGTATTTTGGTCTGGAATTTCAACAGGTTGTAACTAGCATCCCAGAACCCAAAAAGAGGTGAAACGTGGACATAGTTTCCATAAGATGCATATGAATAAAACAAATTGAGATCCTATGAAAACTCTAATGGAGTAAGTACGAAATTGCCTAATTATAGTACAGAGTTGCGCCAAGTTGAAGAATGAACATAAAAATTAATAGAAAGTTTTCAAATAACCATAACTTTCTGCTCAAGACTTAGAATTGAGCATGGGAACAGGCATTGGAAAGGTATTGGATAGTGGAATATAAATATACACCCAAAAAAAAATTTAGGGCATTCAAATTTCCAGTAAATCAGAATAAATAATTCTGATATATTATTGAACCAAAATGGTTCATATTTTTCATGAAATTGTTGAAACAGTTAGCCTGACAAAGTTTTGTTGGCTGCACATTTTGCATAGTTAACAACAAATAGATCAGATCAAGATAATCAATGATTCTAGAGGAATGGAAGAGGAACAAGGGAATTATAGTCAGGAGGATGAGATTAGAGGGATGGATGTCCATTTGGGCATTGAAGGAACAAACTCCAATGGACATGGAGAGGGAAGGGATGAAAACATGAATATGGAAGAGACCATAAAAAATTTGTAGAAGGATGTCCAAAGACATAAATATGATAATGAAAGGATTATGAGAGCCAAGGATCAACAGGATGACTTCAACATGAAGTTATTGCAGAGCTTGAACATAATAGAAAAGAAATTGGATAAGGAGAGTGGCTCAAGAAAATCAGGAAGTCACATGCCTCCTGGTGAGAAAATAAGAGCAAGGAATGTTAGTAGGAATCATCAACACTCCCCAAGGCATTCCAATAAGAGATCACATAGCATCTCAAGTCCATCCCCTATCAAAAATAATAAGAGGTCTAGGGTGGATGAGATACTAGGAGAAATGAACAAAATCAAACCTCCTACATTTGATGGTGAGCACAAGAAGGATGAAGATGCAGAAACATGGTTGTTGGACATGAGAAAGCATTTTCAATTGAATAATTATTCTTCTCATGTAGAAGGTAGAATTTCCATTCATCAACTCAAGGGAAAGACATCCATGTGGTGGGATCATCTTGTGTAGGTGCAACACATTAAAGAGAAAAGTGTTACTTGGAGGGAATTCAAGAAGTATTTTGAGAAGAAATACTTGATTAAGAGATACTATGACAATAAAATGAAAGAGTCATTTGAACTCAAGATTGGGAGTATGACCATAGATGAATATGAGAGAAGTTTTTTAGAACTGTTGAAGTATGTCTCTTTCATCAAGGATGAGACAGTTAAGATTCAAAGGTCTTTGAGTGGATTGCAATCATTTATCAGTGACAAAATACAGTATGATGATCCCAAGACATTGGAGGAGACCATAAGGTGAGATAAATGCCTTTATGAGCAACAAAAATCAAGGTGAACTTTTCAAAAATCTTGGGAAGAAAGAAAGAAATTCAAGGTGGATCAGAGGAAGAAGGGATCTAAGCCACCATTCTTTAGAAATAATCCACAGGGACAACAAAATCCTAGAGAACCCAAAATGATTGAGACAGGGGGTCAAAGGCCAAGGCGTCCACCTATTCAATGTTGGGGTTGTAAAGGAGATCATATGTACAGAGATTGTCCTCACAGAGGTGAAAAAGTGAGAACTGTTCACAATGTAAATCAAGCTGAAACAGTGGAGGACATGGGCATAAATGTACCAAGGATATATGCATCCCTGGACAACAAGAAATAAGAGTATCATCCACATATGATTGAGGTGGAAGGTATGATCAACAACCAAACCATTGCTATTTTAATTGATTCAGCAGATATTCATAGTTATATAAATCCTAGGATGGTGGAAAGTTTGCATTTTCCAAGAAGCAAGAAGGGAAAATATTGGTTGGTGAAACTAGCTACCGGAGCCCACAAGAAAAGTTAATGAGATGGTTAAGTCATGTCTTATGGACATGAATGGACTGAACACCGGGGCAGATTTGAACATCTTGCCTTTAGGTTCCTATGACTGCCTAATTTGGATGAATTGGTTGGACCAACATCATGATATCCTAGACTGTCATAACAAGGAATTTACTTGATTGGATGAGGAAGAAAACCTAAGGAGAGTGCAGGGAATTCCTAGGGTAGTAACCATAAGAGCAATTTCAACATTGCAACTGAAGAAATGTTACAGTAAAGGCTGTCAAATATTTGCAGCAGATATGGAAGAGACACCTAAAGATAAGGTGCCAAATTTGGAAGATTATGCAGTCCTGGAAGATTTTGAATATATATTCAAGGAGGTACTAGGACTACCCCCAAAGAGAGATATTGATTTCTCTATAAATTTAATGCCTGAAGCAGCTCCAGTGTCAAAGACTCCTTACATAATGAGTACACTAGAGCTGAAGGTGTTGCAAATGCAGCTTGAAGAAATTATGAAGAAGGGGTATATATGCCCAAGTGTGTCACCTTGGGGTGCCCCAGTCTTGTTCGTGAAGAAGAAATATGGAATATTAAGATTGTGCATTGATTTCAAACAAATGAATAAAGTAACTGTTAAGAACAAGTATCCTCTGCCAAGGATTGATGATCTTTTTGATCAATTGAAGGATGCAAAGATATTTTCAAAAATAGATATTAGCTCGGGATACCATCAAGTGAGGATAAAAGAGGAAGATATCAACAAGACCGCCTTCAAGACAAGGTACGGTCATTATGAGTTCACAGGGGTGCCATTTGGGTTGTCAAATGCACGAGATATTTTCATGTGCTTAATGAATGGTGTTTTCAGAGAATATTTAGACAAGTTTGTCATTGTATTTTTGGATGAAATCCTCGTATATTCCAAGTCAGAAGAAGAGCATGAGCATTATTTGCAGATGGTGTTGCAAGTGTTAAGGGAGCATTAGTTGCATTCCAAGTTGAGAAAGTGCTCATTTTATTAGAAGCAAATTCATTATTTGGGACATATCATTTCAGAGGATGGGATAACAGTGGTTCCTGAGAAGATAGAAGCCATTAAAGAATGGTCAGTGCCAAAGAATGTGACAGTGGTGAGATCATTCATGGGTCTTGCAGGCTACTATAGGAGATTCATTGAAGGATTTTTAAAGATTGCACACCCAATCATTTCCTTGCAAAGAAAGGGTGTGAAGTTTCGGTGGACATTGGATTGTGAAAAGAGTTTCCAACACTTGAAACAATTATTAACAAGTGCTCCAATACTAAGGATTGTAGACCCAAATGAAGACTTCATTGTATGCACAGATTCATGTAAAGAGGGAATTGGTGGAGTCCTCACTCAAAATGGGTTTGTTATATGTTATGAATCAAGGAAGTTGAAGGTGCATAAAAGAAACTATGCCACTCATGATTGGGAGTTGGCAGCCATAGTGCATGCCTTGAGGAAATGGAGAGACTACCTCATGGGGAAAAGGTTTGAGCTGATGATAGACCACAATGGTCTAAAATATTTATTTGATCATCCAACTCTAAATGCTAGGTAAAGCAGATGGTTAGAATTTCTAAGTGAATATGACTTTGATATAAAGCATATCAAGGGGAAATAGAACAAAGTGGATAATGCACTCAGCATAAGAGTGCATGAAATGCATGCTACAACCATTATCATGTACCAATCAGATTTAAAACCCATAATTTTAGAGGCTGCAAAATTAGATTTGCAATACAAGGAATTAGTAGCAAAATTACAACAAGGTAAGTTGCAACAGAAAATTGAATAATATAATCTAGATAATGATGAAAATCTCATGTACAGGGGAAGAATTTATGTGCCAAATTCCAAGGAGTTTAAAAATCTGACATTTAGAGAAATGCATAATGTACCTTATGTTGGGCACCTAATTTATTGGAAAACTATCGCAGTTGTCAAGAGCCAATATTATTGGCCAGGCATGAAGAAAGATGTTGCTGATTTTATTGCTAGATGTTTGGAATGTCAAAAGGTAAATGCTGAGCATAGACACCCAGCTAGTTTTCTACAGCCATTACCCATTTCTGAGTGGAAATGGGAAGTTGTAACAATGGATTTCATCACTAAAATGCCCAGAACAAACAAACAACATGATTCTATCATGGTAATGGTGGATAAGATTACTAAATCTGCCCATTTTATTCCAGTTAAGCTCACTCACAAGGAAATGAGCATTGTTGATGTTTATATTAAGGAAATTGCTATATTACATGGCATACCCAAGACAATTGTGTTTGACAGAGATTCAAAATTTACCTCAAAATTTTGGAAGGGATTATTCAATGGATTTGGAACATATCTGAATTTTAGTACAATGTATCATTCAGAATCAGATGGAAAAGCAAAGGGGGTAAATCAAGTGATTGAAGATATGTTGAAGATGTATGTGATGGATAAACCATAAAAATGGGAAGACTACCTATACTTGGTAGAGTTTTCTTATAACAATGGGTACCAAGAATCTCTAAATATGAGCCCATTTGAGGCACTTTATGGCAGAAAGTGAAACACACCCATAAGTTGGGATAACCCAATAGATAGAGTAGTGATTGGGCCATATTTTCTCAGGGAAATGGAGGAGAAAATGATAAAAATAAATCAAAATTTAAAGGCATCCCAAGATAGACAGAAAATCAATGTTGATAAGGGAAGAAAAGTGGGAGACCATGTATTTTTGAAAGTGAAAGCCAACAAAAGTTCCCTAAAGTTGGGAACTTGTTCAAAGTTGGCAGCTTACTATTGTGGGCCGTTTGAAATCCTAGAGAGGATTGGTCCAGTAACTTATATGATTGCATTGCTTGCATCTATGTTTGTTCATAGTGTATTCCATGTATCATTGCTAAAGAAATATATACCTGATGCTAATCATGTAATTGATTTGAATGTGATTCAAGTGGAGCAAGAAGGTGCTTTCCAAGTGCATCTGATACGCATTCTGGACCGCAAAATCAAATAGCACTGGAATCGATCCATAGGGCTTGTAAAGTTCCAATGGACCTAGTATGGTCCCAAGGATGCTACTTGAGAGCATGAGGATGCAATGTGGGTAGAATAGCCACATCTTTTTGAGGATTTTCAAAATTTTGTTGTATATGGGTACATGATGCATTGAGGACAATGCATACATAAGGGAAGGGGATTGTAATATCCCTAGGTCGAACCCAATTGTAATGTAAATGAAAATGTACTTAAGTTGGTGAGTTGTTTTGATATCATTTTGTATGCACATTTCATGGCATATTGCGCGCTAGTACTGCACAGTAAAATGATGAAGTGTGCACATTCCTGGATACCGCATGCAGCAACTTCACTACATGGGATATTGAGGCCATGGAGGCTTTGTGTGTATGTTGTGTTTTATAGGCTGGTGAGCCAGTGATTATAAGCTAGGGTGCTTATGTTTGGATTATGCCGGAGATCTTAGATGTTGAAGGCCAGTGCGCCTATTTTTGTATATGTCTCATCATAATATAAAATACATCGTTGCGCGCAGCCTGACCACGATAAAAGAGATGGGGGACTAAAATCAACTGGTTAGGGAAAGGGAGGGGCCTAAACGTTAAGGAAAAGGGATGAGCTAGGGAGCTTAAGCCAAAAAGGAATATTATATTAACATTTCTTAAATCATAAAGTATGGATAATTATTTTATCCTAAGTTCTAAAGTTGGGGAGAAGTGGGCCAAAGTAGCTCCCAACATGACAAGTGTCAAGTTGGGGACATGCATACATATTATTGGGATTTGGTTAATTTTCACATATTTTCCATCCTTCTTCCCATCATTCCATCCATCATTCAACCATCCAGTAAATCATCCATGAACATGCACACACCCATTGATCTATCCTTCATATCTTCATGACTATACTTGAACATGTTTCTGTATCCATACTTGTTTGTGTAGCTGGTTAGATGAGTACATGGACTGAAGAAGCGGGTTTTCATGCCTGTGGGATATTGAAGAGGTGGGTTGTTAGGCCTGCGATCAATTTCTCTCTAGTTGAGAGAGTTGCTGGGAATTGACTTCCTGAAGGTGCTAAACTATAGCTACATGGCTCGGAGACTTCCTGTCTGATCAGTTGCTGAAGCCCAGAAAGGGAGTGGGGAAGTCGAAGAACTGTTGAGCAGAGAAGGGGAACACTTCCTGGGGTGGGACAGGCATATGGGGAATGAGGTATTGTAGGCTATTAGATTGAGTTGACAAAGTCTTTCCTATTGTGTATGAACCATTATCCTGGTTAGGAGTTCCTTTACTTGGGCGAAGTTTAGTCCCAGCTCGGGGGTGACACACTGATGAGAGTGATGAGCAGTGTGGTCTAAGGCTGGGAGTTTCATGGAAGGTTTGTATGCAGTTGGTGACATTATTACCAAGATAAGTGTCAACTGTGTGATAAACTCACATGCTGCATTGTCATTTACGTGTTTATTTCATGGGTTTATCTTATGTGTGGTTTATAACTGTGTTTATATTATGGGTATTTCTGTATATCTTTACCATTATGTCGATGTGAATCAATGCATTTACAGAACATATTTGTCTGTTTATGTTATATATATAAATCTTCCATAAGAGTTCTGTGTGTGTATATATTTTAATTACATGTAGTTCGAAAATTTTATGTGGCATAGCTCAGTTGGATGATGGGTATGTTAAAGTATGTTCTGCAGTATGTTTTGTACCAACCTAATATTTGAACATAATCTTTGTAACCATACTTCTTCCTTTCTTGCATGAGTGGTTGCCATGTATTCAACTTATGTAGTTGAGAGTGCCACTACCGCCTGTCTTTTTCTCATCCAACTGATTTCTCCTCCAAATAGGTTAAACACATACCCACTTGTGGATCTTCTTCAATCTAGATATCCAACCCAGTATGCATCAAAAAACCCATGTATGTCCACCACTCTATCCAATCCTGGTCTTCCTTGGTAGCACAATCCATAATTGGTCGTGCCACGCAAATACCAGAAGACTCTCTTTATTGTTGTCCAATGCTCCTTCCCTGGTTTTGACATATACCTGCTCAAAACTCCCACTACATGTGCAATGTCCAGACTAGTACAAACCATTGCATACATGAAACTGCCAATTGCATTGGCATATGGAAAATGGGGCATGTCCTCTTCTTCTTCCTGTGTCGTGGGACATTGATCTGCAGATAAATTTACACCTATAGGAATAGGAACCTTGCCTAGTTTACTTCCATGCATATTAAACCTCTGCAATATCGTCTCAACATATTTTCTCTTATTCAACCAGAGTTTCTTGTTTGTACGATCTATTTTAATCTCCATTCTCAGAATGAAGTTAGCAACACTAAGATCCTTCATGTCAAATTTGGAGGATAGTTTCGATTTCCCCTCCTTGATAACATGCATGTTATTTCGTACCAGCAACATGTCATCAACATACAACACTACATAAATGAAGTGATTACCAACTTGCTTGGAATATACACAGTGATCAACCCTACTTCTCACAAATCCCAATGCAAGGATGTATGTGTCAAAATTTTGGTACCACATTCTAGGTGATTACTTCAGACCATATAGTGACTTCTTTAGCTTACAGACCAACTCTTTCTTTCCCTTCACTACAATTCCTTCTAGCTGCTTCATGTAGATTTATTATTCCAGATCCCCGTGTAGGAATGCTTTCTTCACATCTATCTGTTCCACTTTAAGATCAAAAGAAACAACAATAGATAAAAGAAATATAATAGAATTTAACTTGGAAACATGAGAAAAAGTCTCACCAAAGTCAATTACCTCTACCTGGGAATAAGATTTTTCTACTAACCGAGCTTTGTATTTCTCCACTTTTCCTTCTGCATTAAAATTCTTCTTAAACAACCATTCTATACCAGCATATTTTCTTCTAGCTGGAAACTCAACTATATCCCATGCCTCATTCTTATCCAAGGCATCCATTTCTTCAACCATGGCCTTCTTCTAGAGTTTACTATCCTCTGAATTCATTTCTTCCCTGACATTTATGGGATCATCATCAGTAATAGATAAAGACAAATTAGAATGAAAACCAAGTGCACTATACCTTTCAGGTTGGCTTCTTTCCCTCACTGATCTCCTCAATACTGGGGTATGAGGTTCTTCTTCTTCTATTTCATCTTCTTCAGATGATTCATATTTTGCATCATCCAACTCAAAATCTATTTTCTCAGGTTCTTCTTGCCTTGGTAGGAATTCCTGTTTGGAAACATCTTTTACCTCTCTAAAAACAACATCCTGACTTTAATTCCAACTCAACCTCTCTAAAAAAAAACAGTCTTCTTAGTTTCTGGGTTCCAAAGCTTATAACTTTTCACGCCATATTTATAACCCATAAATATACACTTTTCATATTTATTATCCATCTTACTTTTATTTTCATTTGGAACATTTACATAAGCTTCACAACCAAACACTCTGAGATGTTCAAGAGAGGGTTTCTTACCAGTCCATACCTCGTGTGGAGTTTTAACATCCAATGTTGATGAGGGTGATCGATTGACCATGTAACATGTTGTACCCACTACCTCTGCCTAGAATTCATGTCCTAACTTGACACCACTAAGCATGTTCCTTTCTTTTTCCATCAGTGTCTTGTTCATCCTTTCTGCAACTACATTCTACTCAGGTGTGTATGTATTATTCTTCTTCCTTGCTATACCACACTTCTTCGAATTAATTTCCATAGAATTATCCACCATTATCTGTCCTCAATACCTTTATTTGATTCTCTGCCTGATTTTCTACCAGAGCCTTCAACTATTTAAATTTATCGAATACCTCAGATTTCTTTCTAAGAAAATAAATCCATGTGTTCCTTAAGAAATCATCTATGAATGAAACATAATACACAGATTTACCTAGTGATGGAACAGGCACAGGTCCAAGCACATCATTGTGTATCAACTCTAAGATCCCCTTTGCTCTTTTAGCGCCAGATGAGAATATTACTCGATTTTGTTTACCATATATGTAATGTTCATAGAAATCAAAATCCAGAGTGCAATTAGACATACCTTCAACCATACCTTTACCGTGTAGTGTGCAAAGTCCCTTTTCTCCAATATGCCCTAGTCTTTGATGCCACAACATGGTATTCTTTCCAGGGATAGTATTGGTCTTGTATTCTTTATTTCTTTTCTCAGGACAACCAAATTGTTACACCCATTATTATAAGTTCTTCCCAACAATTTGTACATAGTTTCACACCAAAATCCCCTCATCAACACCATTTATCCTCGTACCATCTTGCAAGTTCCCTTTCCCAATAAATCATCCACTCTTGCATCATCCAACTTGCTTACAGACATTAGGCTCCTGGCTACTTTTGGAATGTGCAGAACCACAGGGAGAGTTATAATCCTTCCATCTTTTAGAAACAACTTAACCCTTCCACATCCCATGATTTTGGCTGTCGAGTCATCTCCTAGGAATACATCACCACCATCATATTTTTCATATTCAAATAACCACTCCCTATGAGGAGTCATATGATATGATGCACCTAAGTCGATTAACCATACGCCATGGTCTGCATGTGTACTTGTAGATGCTAGTTAAACATCACCTCCTTATTCAGTGGAGGTTTTCTCCTCTGTGGAAGAGGTATTATCAGATCTCTTTGGTTTATCAACCTTATTAGACTTGCAATATTTCTTATAATGCCCAGTTTTACCACACTTCCAGCATTTCCTCAAAGATTTTCCTAGGGATTTAGATCTACCTGTAGATTTATATCTCCCCCCAAAGACTTACCAGGATTCCTGTCTTGGGTACAACCTCTTACAAATAAAGCATCTGTGCTTTGACTATCCATTCTTTTCCACCTCATCTCTTTGGATAACAAGGATGCAACTACATCCTCATACTTCAATGTAGATTGAGTGGTACTACCAATTGCTACAACCATATTATCCCAATATTTTAGCAAAGAACATAACAAAGTAATACACTTATCTTGATCTTCTGCAATAGTAATATTAACAGATACTAGTTGACTTACTAGAGTATTAAAGGCATTTGGATGTTCTGTCACATAATCTCCATCTTCCATCCTAAGATGATACAACTTATTTCGAAGAAACAACTTGTTTACCAGGGAATTTGATTAATACAAATTCCATAACTTATCCTATAGTTCCTTGGCCGTAGATTCTCCTGAGACATTCAACAACACCGAATCTGCTAGGCAGAGTTGAATAGCACTCCTTGCTCTTCTGTCCAACTTCTCCCAATATTCCTTCGACATACTAGTAGGTGGTGTAATAGTAGTTTGTGTACTAGTAGGTTGTGTATCAATAGACTATGTGCTAGTAGAATGCGTACCAATAGGCTATGTACTAGGATCCACAACGATCCATTATTATTTGTCTAGAAGAAGGTACTCCATATTGAGCTTCCATAGCTCAAAGTTTTTATCGTTGAACTTCTCTATCTTGATTCTAGAAGAGCTCGCCATTTTTCTTTCTACACTCGAATCACCACTGCGAAAGCTCCCACTAAAACCAAATTTATCACAGACCCAAGATAAACTGATCTATCAAGATCGAGCCAAACCCTCAGCAACAAAGGCATCCCCCTGAAGCCAAAAATGAGCTTTGATACCACATGTAAGTTTTAAGCCTGAGAAGTAAATAAATGCATACAGATTCGTAAGAAAAACATAAATTAATCAATGGCTCATACACATAGTACACAAAGATTTATGCTAAAAACCCTTAACCAAGATAAAACCAACCTTCCTTGGTGCCACACCTTTCAAATATTCATTGTATTAATTTCATCATTCACCATACAATATATACAATGTTTTAGGTATTTCGTAGCTACCAAAACCCTAATCCCTTAATCTAGGATTAATTTAGAAAAATGTTAAAAATAGAAAAATCCTCTAAAATAGGAAAAACCACCCAAATTTGTTTTTTGGGGCGCTGCCCAGAGCCTAAATTTGCGGGTAACTAGGGGGGAAAAACCTGGCCCCCCTTGGGACCCCCCCAGGAAAGTGCCCTGTGCACACGAAACAAAGAGCGGAGGTGGTTGTGATTGTCAGACACAGTTGTTGAATCTAACACGCCCACACACACACATGCAAAGAATATAACACATACCCAACATTCAGACTCCTTAAAATTGAAAATATCGTCGAGTGATCTTATCTCAATCACACTTGTTAAAATGGTTTTGAAGAGACGTCCTTTAGGTATAAGTTTATCCCTTTTTCAAACTGATTGGACTAGTTACTAGAAAGGAACTTCCTGGAGTCTTGTTTTAGCATTTTTTCAGACTCTCTAAACATGAAAATCATTGAGCTTACCTTTTCTGGGCTCGTAAAAATTCACATGGAAGGAGTCTTGTTATTTCATTGTTAATCACATTGTATGTCTTATCCTTGCGCTTTTGGCCTAATTTCGGCTCCGCATTGCTATCATCTGAACCTTCAAAGAATTCCTTAAACGCAAGCCTTGCAATAAATTTTCCCTTGAAATCTGACACCTTGACCCATGGAGGAATTTTTTCCGAGTGTCCTTATCCTACACATGTCTCCTTGCCCTAGGCGTCAATATGTTATATGCGCTTGGAACTAGTTTTCCTGCTCGCAACGCTCATTCCTCCTTTGTAACATAGCATTCTTTTATACTTTTTCAATCTCGTTAAAAAATTGACAAAGACAAAAAAAAACAAATATTCCAAAAAGAGGGGACATGATATACATTCTTTTTTTTCGAAATAAAGATAGTCTCCCTTGGACACAACACATCCCTATGTTTTTTCTCCAAGCATTGGGATCTATTATGACCTTAGGAAGTTGTTCTCGTTACATAGAGATGTGTCCTCTTCAGTTTGGTTACTCTTCCAAACATATGGAGAGTTTGTGGTGCCTCCTGTATCACAGACTTATGTCAATATTATGCTTCCTAAGTCTCATTATCTTATCATGATTTTGTCTAAGGGAATTTGTTTCCATCCCGAGTCATCCATTCTATAGTTTTTCCTTTGAATTTCATGAGTAAGCCATCTCGAGAGTCCATTCATGTTTGGATTCAAAATATATGAAGTTATGTGCCTGATGATCAAGATCCTCCAGTATTTCCCGCGATGACATGTCGAAGACTTCAGGGTAGTGAGTCTTACACTCCTATTGTACTCCTACCTGAGTTGTTGAAGTTCTTAAAGTTGTTTCTCAAGCTTTGAAGTCCTCATTGTAGGTCACAAGCATAAATGCTTCTTGAATATGCATATTATATTGTACTTAAATATCATCAAATGATTTTGATGTAGATCCTCTGTGTATTGCTCACGGATACACTTTATATATATTTATATGACATGGATTTGCATTGTACTTTATTGGTAGCCATGATTAGTTGATCTTGAGCATGGGTATGCCTGCCTCAGAGAGATTATCATTGTTTTATAGATGGCACCTCTCGAACTCTGGTCTCGGGTCACTCGACTCTGTGCCTTCCCACTAGTAAAGATATTGTAATGTATTTAGGCCATCAGTTTCTCTTCTGACCTCACACATTAGGGGGAATTTGTTATAGTCCAAAAATTCCCTACCTATACATACATGGCATTGGCCTTTCCACTTACACAATTTTCCAAGTTACTGTTGAGGCTCCTTCTTTATGAAACCATTTTTTGCAACATGTACACACCCTGTTGCACTATAGCCCATGTAGATACGCTAGCTACATACTAGACAACCCATGTACATACATGAGATGCATACTAGACATGCCGCATTTACCTCCAAAAGTTTCAAAAAATATATAATTGCAAGGAATTTAGAAGAGTTTATGGGCTATTGAGGGTTTCCCAACCATTTCACCCATTTTATCCTATCCTCAAACTGAATAACCATATTTTTATCATATAAAAAGAGGTCTTGGGGTCCCATTTACAACAACAATAAATAAAACAAGTAAACTCTGTCAAAATCCCTTCCCCTTCTTAGCCCAAGATTTGCATCCCTTTATGAGATTTGGCCTCAACATTCCCCTCCATCCCTTTCTCCTTATAGATCCCTTTCCATTTTACAAAGACATAAATTGGTTGTGAGAGGAAAGTATGGGAATGATTCACTTGGAGAAACAATAAGAGGAGCCCAAACCTGGTTCTCGAAGCGTTAGCTAACAAAGGTTGTAATCTTTCTGATCTTCATATTGAATAGAATAGTTTTTTTTCCTATCCCAATACATTGTGTCTTTATGGTTAATTGATTAATGCATCTATGTCTATGTCTAGACATTAAAACTGATAAGTAGAGATCATATATCTTGTAGTGTTGTTTTCCTAAGTTTTTTTAGGTCAACTTTGGGAGGAGACCAACAATCAAGGAATATGCAAAGGTGAAAGAGGTCTACATCGGACGTTAGGACCTAAGGGACACCTACTTTCCTCTCTCTTTTCATTTAAGTTTAGATAGTTTTGGGATATATTAGGAATATAATTGTATTTTAAGGGAAGTCATTTCTCTTCCTATACCTCGACCCATTATAGTAATAGGGGTATTTTCCCATCTAGCTCCCTCCCTCTCACTACCTCTTCGCCCTCTCTCATACATCTACCCCTCCCCACTTTCTCTCCACCCCTTCCTCTCACTCTCTCTCTACCTATTCTCTTTTTCTTCTTCTCCCTCCCTCTCACACACTCAAACACTCATT
>JZKD02S1684506.1:657003-671218 GCA_000966675.3 Picea glauca
TCTCACTATCTCTCCTCTCTTTCTCTACTACATCTACCACCACTTTCTCTCTCTCATTGTTAGTCTCACTCTCACTGTATCCCCCTCCCTCCCTCTCCTTAGTCTAGGCCTCCAAATGGATCATTTCAATCTCACTATCTCTCTGCCTTAAAACAGTCCTTTCAATTTCGTTGCATTGGAATCTCATAATATCTAAGCCTCCTAACGGTCATAATGTCCATTTTAGTGGGTTCCATTCCTCAAAATATATTTTCACTAAACCCAGATCATGATGTGACATAGAGCCCCCTAGCCCCATCTAATCCTATGCATAACTTATACTCAATCCTTAACCCCAACTTAACTCGAGCCCTGAGTGCACTGTGCATATACCTTGTGTACAACCCTTACACTCACATCACCCACATATTGGTGCTCTAACCATTGCTATATCCTTGAAAACACTTTCAATTATAACCCCTTAGACCTTAGTTGTCTCCATACCCCTATACAATTTTATTCATAAAAGGGTTTGGTGGATACTAAATTCTATATCCATTGCATTAAGAGCACACACGCAATCCCGTGACTTGACTGAATTGGTTGTTCATGATCAATAGGAACGCACGTGTGTTCCTAGAACGCACGTGTGTTCCTAGAACACACACATACTTTAGTGCGCACACGTTCTAGGAACACGTGCACGTTCCTGCTGGGATTTGTTTGTGTGCCAAACACACCCCACCTCATCTATCTCATGGTAAAAAAACATTGCGACAACTTCAGAAAAAATCATCCTGCATAGACATGTTTTACTTTTTTTAGTGTTCTTGTTAGATTCATAAATACTTTTGTGCTATTTCTAGACCATTGTAGGAAAATTTGGAAGACAACTTTGTCAAGTGAAATTGGAATTGTTGTTTGTATGTAATTGTGTCTTATTGGAATTGAAAGACAAATTTTTCCAAGTGCAATTGGAATTGTTGTTTTTATCTTCTTGTGTCTTCTTGGAATTGGAAGACAAATTTGTGGAAGTGTGATTGGAATTGTTGTTTGTATCTTCTTGTTTCTTCTTGGACTTGGAAGAAATTTTTTTCCAAGTGCAATTGGAATTGTTGGTTGTATCTTCTTGTGTTTTCTTGGAATTGGAAGACAAATTTGTCCAAGTGTAGTTGGAATTGGAATTATTAGATGTGTCTTCTTTTGTAATACAAAAAATAAATTCTCCACTTGGTTGTGCCTTATTACATAATAAAAAGACAAATTTGTGGTGGGTGTTTAGAAGCCAATTGTTGTCTTTAAACATGGGGAACCAACGGATTCGAGAAATAAGGTGTTAGCACCAATTCTTGCAAGGGGGTTGTTTCTCTCTAGTTTAGGGCCCTTGGTGTTAAATGTGAAAGAGTGGGGCATTTCGGGATTATCATAGTGAAAGCACCGAAGCCATCTCATCCGTCCATCTAGGGACAACACTCGGGTGAATTTGATTTAAAAAGGGCATGGATCTAGGCGGTCATGATCTACGCGCCCAGATCTATGAACGAGGTCTAATTCTAGACCCCCTCCATCGTTCTGCCCTTAATGAGGGGGGGGGGTCTGGAATTTAGTGTGCAATTTTGAGTGGTTGGGATTAAAGTGCTTTGATCTACGTCTCACATCCAATTCCGGACCCCCCTTATCATTTTGCCTTTAGCGAGGAGGAGGGTCCAGAATGAGGCAGTTTTTAGTGTAGGCCCCCCTACTATCATGGCACCTCCTCCTTGTGTGGCCCCCCACTTCTTCCAAACCACTTACCACCTCCCTCTTCCCCTGCCATATGTCCTCCATTCACCCTCATGGTATATCCATTTCCCCTTCACTCCCTCTTTCCTTTTGACACCTGTCCTTCTCCCTTACATGTTTCTTAGTCATAAGAAGCATGTCCTCCGCTCTCCCAGGTGTCATGTCCCTTCTTTCTGACCCATCGCATTACGACCTCCTCATCACCTTCCTGGGGCACATCACCTCATCGGCTAGTGACACAGCCCCCCACTTCTTTTCCTCTTAGCTCTCTCACCTCAAAGCCCATGTATTCTTCCATGTCTTTCCACATGGCCCCTCCTAAGCTAATCATCCTCTCGCCTCCTACCATGTGTCTCTCTCTCCCAGTCACCTCCACGTCAGCACCTTCCGCCATCTGTTGTCCCCTGCCTCCGTATTACTTCCACATAAACACCCCTTGTCTCGCCTTCACAATGTTGGTTCCTTCGCCCTCCTCATCAGATCCTTGTCCATGCCTGTCATCTAGATCCCCCCTACAACAGTCTAGCGAAGAAGCATACATCCAAAGGGAGACCACCATGTCCTGTAGGGGCAGAGTTGAACAAACCTTACTTGATCTTGAGAGATCACTTATTGAGGTAGTTGATGGTAGTTGAACGTCGTCTCCTTCCATAAATAGAAGGCCAAGAAAGGAAAAAACGTAGAGGTAGACTATCAGTCTATCCTGACAAGGATCGCGTCTGACAGAAGACTGCATGGGTAGTTTGCCCAATGTTTGCATGCATATCCTGACAGAGAAGCTCCTCAACATCAAGCATTGAACTCATGACGTGATCATGCCTTCAACACCTGAGTCAGTTCCAAGTATATGTAGGCATTTTTTCCATTTTTGTAGGGATCGTTGGTAGAGCTAAGCTCCATGTTGTATAGTTTTAATGAAGCACTGGTTTTCCCTGGTTATGTATCTATATGTGAAATTTCTTGTATAATGATAGTCAGCTTCTTATTCTATCTGTATTTCATATAATGTTGAAAGATTTTATTATTGACCGAGTCACATGAAGCATTGTGACAGTGTTATATAAAGGTTTTGTTGTAATGTTGTCACGATTTATTTCAATGTTCTTGTGTTTAAATTATTCCTCTTCGGGCTATTGTAATCTTGATTCTCATATCATACCTTTGAACTTTCTCACAGATGTCTTCCTTCCACTCACCTTTACTGCAACTTACTGACTGAAGTTATATTCAGACCTCACCCGTCCATGCATAGCCTTAGTCCAAAATCCTGAGTTAAAACAATATTGTATTGGGTTTACTTCCAATCGATCACCCTTTTATATACCAATCATGACATAAAATTGATGGGCATCAGGCTCTGATCCTGCCGCAATTGAGGAGTGACTTCTAATGCTAACATTTATGGCGCCATTGCCGAGGACGAAGTTAAATATTTTCCCTGGGATTGAATGACATTGAGCCTCTGATTCTGAAGGTGCATCAGGCATCATAGCTCTACAAGATTTCTACTGTGCACCTTATGACTCCATTTTGACGAATCCACTGTGGTAGACCTACTATTTCAGCTGTGGCTACTTTAGCACACCTGAAAGATGACCCAGAGGAGATTTCTAAGAAGGTTTTCAGCAACTGCTGTCTCAGCTTGAGAATTTTCCTAGGAGGACACAACATTAAGATCTGGCCTTTGATGGTGAACAAAGACTAGTCACATTTGAAGATGTGCATATTTCACCTGGCGAATCCAATGTTTCCACTCCACTGTGGCAACTCCATACCTAAAGACTCCATCGATGACTCCACTAGTTTGAAATGAAATAAGATTCAGCCCCAGGGTATGCCTTCTATGATTTTTCAAAAATAGTTGGTTTCCCAAATCCACCGCCTGATAGAGATGAATGGGAAGATACCCTCCCTGAATTTCAAGCAAAAAGTTGGGAGGTACCAACTGAGCATTTACTAGACTTTCATGAAGTTATCCATCGACTTAATATCAAGCATGAATATGTCCAGATTAATCTTTTCAGATATTCATTAGGGGGAGCTTCACTTGATTGGTGTCAATCTCTTCCTACTGCAAGCATCGACTCTTTGCACAATTTTCATGCAACTTTCCATTCGTTTTGTAAAGATTATTTTCCAGCTGAAGGTCTCTATGAAAACTGTTGTGACAAGTTTTCCCTATTTCATGAAGATTCTGCTAACCATATTTGTGATGAAGTTTCCACTGGGGAGGAAAACATTTTATATGAAGGTCTAGAGGCATTGGATGATATTCATTATGTTGGCTATGGCACAGAGACATATGACATCTTTTTAGACATATCTGTTTGTTTAGATGTTTATGAAGACCAACGTGCCTCTTTTGAAAACTATGATGTCTATGAGAAAATGTTTTCTACAGAAGATATTTCTCCTGGATATAGGACCAAGGCAGATGTTGTTCAATTTTCTAGCGAAGAAAATGCGGAGGATATCTCTGTCCCCGAATCAGATATTTTGAGAAGCCCTGCTTGCAAGGAAGAAGTCATCATAGACACTGACCATGAGTAGCCCATGTTTGATAAATATCCCAGTGAAAAAGAGGAGAGGATAAATATGCAGCTATTCTAATCTCCAGTAATGATAAATGAGCAGCTGGATAAGGAGAAAGAGCTAACCATTATTATACATGAGGATATTTCTTTCCATCGGCTAGCAGATATAATCGGAGTAGGCCAAGGGGAAATGGATCAGTGGCCTACATAAAATTTTCACTCATCCATTCTTGCCACATACTTTCAACCATATGGGAGAAACTATGAAATAAAGAAAACTTACTATCACCAGCCTAGTAAGTTTTGTCACCCTTTTTATGACCCTATAGGAGAGTACATGGAGTTGTTTTTTTCCCTTGTATTGAATCCTCGTAGCTTTATCTTACCTTCTGCACTCGGAGGAACACTGAATACTGTTACCAATATACTGTCACCATTCTATCATCCCTTGATCAGTGATAGAATAAATAGGTCGTTAGTTAGAAGGTTGTTTGAATGGCTTTGGTGGAAGTATGTTTTCACCTAGCTCTTTGTAAATATCAGTTAGCGTAGTTTTTGTATATAAAGAATCTTCCTTTGGATCATGTGTATTTTCTTCCTGTTCAGTAAACAGAGTAGTTTATATTTTCAGTAGGCTCTTTCCGGTATAATATCCCAGAGCATGACTCCATAACCCAACACTAAGGCAAATGGAACTACAAAAGGAGTTCATAGAGCATCACAGGGACGAATCTATCCCCCATGGAGCCTAATGTTAGCACCAATTCTTGCAAGGGGGTTTTTTCTCTCTAGTTTCAGGCCCTTGGTGTTAAATGTGAAAGAGCAAGGCCTTTCAGGATTATCATAGTGAAAGCGCCAAAGCCATCTCAGTCGTCCATCCAGGGATGACACTTGGGTGCATTTGATTTAAAAAGGGCATGGATCTGGGCGGTCATTATCCATGCGCCCAGATCTACAGACGAGGTCCAATTTCAGACCACCTCCATCATTCTGCCTTTAATGAGGGGGGGGGGTCTGGAATTCATCATGCAAGTTTGAGTAGTTGGGAATAAATCGCTTCGATATACAACCCACATCTAATTCCAGACCCCCCTTGTCATTCTTCCTTTAGTAAGGGGTCGAGGGGGGGAGGGGGGTTCAGAATGAGGCAGTTTTCAGTGTGGGCGCCCTTGCTATCGTGGCGCCTCCTCCTTGCGTCGGCCCCCACTTCTTCCAAACCACTTACCACCTCCCTCTTCCCTTGCCATATGTCCTCCACTCACCCTCATGGTATATCCCTTTCCCCTTCGCTCCCTATTTCCTTCCGACACTTTTCCTTCTCTCTTCCACGTTGCTCTGTCATAAGAAGCGTGTCCTCCACTCTCCCAGGTTTTATGTCCCTTCTCTCTGACCCGTCGCATTATGACCTCCTCATCACCTTCCCGGGGCACATCACCTTATTGGTTGGTGACATGACCCCACTATTATCTACCTCTTATCTCTCTCACCTTAAAGCCCACATATTCTGCCATGTCCATCCACATGGCCCCTCCTCATCTCATCGTCCTCTCACCTCCTGCCATGTGTCTCTCTCTGCCAGTCCCCTCCACATCAACACCTTCTTCCATCTGCTATCCCCTGCCTCCATATCACTTCCACATAAGCGCCCCCCATCTCACCTTCACTGTGTTGGCACCTTCGCCCTCCTCATCAGATCCTTATCCACGCCTACCATCTCGATCCCCCCCGTAGTAGTCCAGTGAAGCAACAAACATCCAAAGGGAGACCACCATGTACTGCAGGGTTAGAGTTGACCCGACCTTACCTGATCCCGAGAGAGCAGTTATTGAGGTAGTTGATGGTAGTTGAACGTCGTCTCCTTCCATAAATAGAAGGTAGGGAAAGGACAAAGCACAAAGGTAGATAGTCAGTCTATCCTGACAAGGATCATGTTTGATAGAAGAGTGCATGGGAAATCTTCCCAACGTCTGCGTGCGAAGCTTTCCAGAGAAGCTCCTCAACGTCAAGCATTGAACTCATGGCGTGATCGTGCCTTCAACACCTGAGTCAGTTCCAAGTATATGTAGGAATTTTTTCCATTTTTGTAGGGATCGTTGGTAGAGCTAAGCTCCCTGTTGTACAGTTTTAATGAAGCACTGGTTTTCCTTGGTTATGTATCTGTATGTGAAATTTCTTGTCTAATGACAGTCAACTTCTTATTCTATCCGGTTTTCATCTAATGCTGAAATAGTTTATGATTGACTGAGTCACATGAAGCATTGTGATAGTGTTATATAAAGGTTTTATTGTAACGCTGCCACGATTTCTTTTAATGTTCTTTTGTTTAAATTATTCCTCTTCGGGCTGTTGTAAGCTTGATGCTCATAGCATACCTTTGAAGTTTCTCACAAATTGCTTCCTTCCACTCACCTTTACTACAACCTACTGACTGAAGTTAGATTCAGACCTCACCTGTCCATGCATAGCCTTAGTCCAGAATCCTGAGTTAAAACGATATTGTATTGAGTTTACTTCCAGTTGATCACCCTTTTATATACCAATCGTGACATAAAGCTGATGGGCATCAGGCTCTGATCTTGCCACAATCTAGGAGTGACTTCTGACGTTAACAGAAGGTCCTATAGAAAAAAGACACCGATCTAAAATATAGAAGAAGAAAGAGAAACAAAAAATTTATGTAAGTCAAAGCGTAGGCTTTCACGTGAGGGAAATCTAATTTCTAGCGCAATAGATGTCGCTAATGTTTCTCCTCCATCACAAGAAGCAAATCACAATATTTCAATACAGAGAAATACAAAAAATATCTCATCAAGACAAAATTTTGTGGATGAACAAATGATGGAGGATTTGCTTGGAGTTGATTATACAATGGATGAAATTAGAGAAGCAAATGGTGTACAACATTGCGGTGAAGAATGTACTTTGGTGCAATCTCTTGATGGAAAGTCAAATGTGTGCTCTCCTCCCACAGTTGATCCTCCAGTGATTGAAGGGGAAAGAACTGCAACATTGTTAACTCCACAACAGAGAGGTCAAGAGTCCCAGAATAGGGGTTCATCGTCCCTATCTATATTGAGCATTGCTTGATGAAGAACTCATAAATGTATTCAGGTCGATGAAAGTGGTCTAGCATCACTTAAAGGTAAGTTACCTAACCATACTATTCGTTATCACTCTTATAAAATCATTCAAGAATATTTTGAACAAACATCCGATGTTGCTAAATGTCAGTTATTTTTATCTTTGTTAAATTCTAGAAGTTTGACTGTTGTTAGGAGAATTTTAGGCATTAAAACAGTCAAAAGTGTATAAACAATTCATCATATAGTATGAAATCTTGTATATTATTTTCAAAGAATTGGTAAGAAGTATCATTCTAAATACTACAATGCATCCTGACATGTCTTGTCCCAGTTAATTGTTAGCAAGATTACAAGAAAACATAATTTTCTACAACAAACCTCTCACCTCTTGAAATGTGATGTCAAAACCCTTAGAAAGTATTCTCATAGCCGAGATAGCCTTGACACAGGTGCCACAATAGATTTGTGGGCCTTCACTGGAAGGCTACCTCATTCTGACATGAAGTTAATTGGAGCGGTTAAGGGACTAGTTCAAGATTTATGGCATGATAAGATAGGGCCCTCTTCCAACCAAAAAGATGTACTAAAATTGAGAAGGGGATCTAGGGACCCTGAACTCCATATTAAACACTATATTGACATTACATAGACATAATTGTATGAGATATTCAAAACAATACATAGTGCACTTAGCTTAGGCCAAAGATATTTCCATAAATGCAAGCCTTGGTATGTTCGAATAAACACAATTTGTAGCACGTGTTGTTGTAGATATCACATTGAGTATGGCTATTATTATGACACACACACACACACACACATATTTGTTTTTTGCACAAAATCCTTTTGAAGGTTTTATTGGGTAAATCGATAGATGCAGACATGAACTAATCCCCCTAGATCCACTTGGATCTAGAACAAAACGAGATGGAACAATACACTTTCCCTAAGTTGCAATCATTGAGTTTACTATCCAAAGAGGAATAGATAACATACCTTATGAATTTCTTCCTTATATCTTTGTTGTCCTTGCTTCACTCCAATGCTCTTGTGGAATCAGATCTGCGACAACACAAACCAACCAACATGAAAGAAGCAATAGTAGAATTCAATGACAACCTAAACATGTGATCAAAGAGTCATGTAATAAAATACTAATCATTTTATGGGAAAGAGGCGTGTCACCATATTATATTAATGAAAAGTAGAAGATACAATTGAATTGCCTTGATGTTGCAAGTTCCCTTTTAGTGTTCCTTCATTCCAACACACACATACACTTGCTCTGAAATTCACATGAAGATAATCCACAAAATATTGATGGGAAAATGGTGGCCTCAAGCATCACTAGAAACAATATTCTTCACACAGTCTTCAGCCTATTCTTTCATCAATTCTCTACTTAATATTTCTTAACCTTTTCCATGAGAAGCCCATGATTATATAGGAGAAGGTGAAGTGGTTAAAGGGATGAGGATGATCCCACCAAATTAGAGAAACCAGTAGAATCACAACCATATGGATGCCACCTCACATTATAGAAGATTACACTTCTAGAAACTTCATTAAACCTCTTTCCTATTTTAGCTTTGGAACGCTGCCACACCCTGCTTATATAGTAGCCTATAGAAATACTGCAGGCTGGCTATAGAACAACCTACATAAATGATAGATTTCCACACTGTGTACTATGTGCAGCCTGCGGACCCTTTCTAAAAAGCAGTCTTGTAAAGGAGGAAATAAGTTTATTTTCTCAGGCAAAAAGTCATGTTGGGAGCCTGAACACATGTTTGTGAAATCATCACTAGGGTGACCAAAATAATGTATAACTGTGGGAATGCCCAGTTATATTTCCATCATTGTCATCTAGAGACTCTATTCACAACATCTTGTGTACAAGTCCATAGGGTTTTACATTTTATCAAAATTCATTCTTAGATGGGGCATGCCTCAAGTGTGGTGGAATGACATTACTAAGAAAGTGCATCCATGTAAGCGATGAGTATGAATTGGGGAGGAAGGAGGTTTCCTTGCAAAGATTTAAATATGTGACATATGATATTGATGGAGGACATGAAAGAAAAATTATACAATTGGTGACTTCCCAAGTATGAATTTGTGACTTCATGAACGACTTTGTTGAAAATACATGACATTATGTTCATCATGTCCATGTGGCTCGATGGAAGGACAAACATTTTAGAATATGTAGAGATACATTTCTTATTGGTATTGTGCTATCAATGGTTTATTTTGTTGAGAAATACACCCTTCAACCGTAAAATGATATTCAAAGCCAATATTATCACTCAGAGAAGGTCAGCATAATGGTACATATGACATACATGCAAGGACCAGATAGTAATGAAAAAAACATAGTTATATTGAAAGACTATCACTTCTACATAAGTGATGATCGGTGCCATGACTTAGCCTATGTACAACATTGTTTTGAGTTGTTCTATAATCACTTTAAGGAGAAGAACATACAAATGGATCAACATTGGATTTGGTCAGATGGTTGTGCAGGTTAGTTAAAAAATGCTTGTGTATTTCAATGGCTGTGTATGTTGCACACAAAACTAAAGGTACCACACATTTCGAACTATTTTGAGTCTAGGCACGGGAAAGGGGAGCATGATGGAGAAGGTCCATGCATAAAAATAACAGTACGTAGGAAAGAAATTAATTTCACTAATACTTCCCTCATTCGAGATGCAAAATCCATTGTTGAATGGTGTTCTCCAGTAATGGGATAGGGAACAGGAACCCGTGAAGACCAATCACACAAGAAAGGACATGTACATAGATATTTTTGGGAGGTGGTTGATGTAGATCGATCAAAATGGTATGAATAAAAAAAAATCCAGATCACTCGTGGATTCCATTCAGTTAGAACATCAAACAATGCAATAGTTGAAATATGGACGAGAAAACTCTCTTTCTTTTGTGGTCCATGTAGTAGTAATGAATGGGATGATTATGAATCGACAGATTGGGTTGATATATGGGATCGTGTATCACTCCCCATTGGTAAACATATAACTATGGAATTATCCCAATTGGAGGAGGACAATTCAAGTATTTAAATAGATTATGATCATGTCCCAGATCTTGTACTGCAAGGTTTGTTGAATCCTTCTATTAAATTTTGAATAACCATAATCAATATGTTATGCTTTGGTCATTTAGTGGACTCACATTTTTGCACTCCATTTTTTGCAGGGAAACTATTCGTAGTGGTTTCCCCATTAGATAATGAATGGGGTGATTATTATTGATTGGCACGATGCTTAGAGGGAAAGCAGACCCTCATGTGATCAGTAACAGACTCCAAAGGCATTGAATTTTTTATAGGGTCAATCATTATTAAAGGAGAATATTTGACACAAGATGAAATAATACAAAAGAAAGGTGGTTATGTATTTCAAGATTATAAACCATGTCAAGTTGTATACCGCTTTAAACACTTGTTTATTGGTATAAACCTCCAACTACAAACAATTCCAAGTAAGAACTCATAAAAGGTACAACACTTCTTACCTTACTCTAAGCATGAGAAGTTAATGGAAACCATCAGTATTAGAAGTGATCACGATGGTCTACTTGAATGACCATATAACTATCTAAAATTAATAATTTTGGCTTCACTTTCCTTTCCATGCCTTTCCTTCACTTTCCATGCCTTTCCTTCACTTGCCTTGTCTTTCCTTTCCTTTCCTTTCCTGCACTTTCCATGCCTTTCCTTTCCTTCACTTGCCTTGCCATGCCTTTCCTTCACTTTACATGCATTTCCTTCACTTTCCTTGCCTTTTCTTGTCTTGCCTTGCCTTTCCTTGCCTTTCCTTTCCTTCACTTTCCTTTCCTTGCCTTGCCTTGCCTTTCCTTTCCTTCACTTACCTTTCCTTCACTTTCCTTTCCTTTCCTTCACTTACCATGCCTTGCCTTCACTTACCTTGCCTTGCCTTCCCTTCACTTGCCTTGACTTTCCTTACATTTCCTTTCCTTCAATTTCCATGCCTTGCCTTGACTTCACTTGCCTTTCCATGCCTTACCTTCACTTTCCATGCATCACCTTCACTTTCCTTCACTTTCCTTTCCATGCCTTGCCTTCACTTACCTTGCCTTGCCTTGCATTTCTTTCACTTGCCATGCCTTCACTTGCCTTGCCATGAATTTCCTTCACTTTCCATGCCTTTCCTTCACTTGCCATGCCTTACCTTCACTTGCCTTGCCTTGAGTTTCCTTTCCTTCACTTGCCTTGCCCCTCCTTTCCTTTCCTTTCCTTACCTTCACTTTCATTTCCTTTCCTTCACTTGTCATGCCTTACCTTGCCTTGCCTTGCCTTCACTTTCCATGCCTTGCCTTTCCTTCACTTTCCTTTACATGGTTTGTATTCACTTGACATTCCTTTCCTTCACTTACCTTTCTTTCCTTTCCTTGCCTTGCCTTTCCTTCACTTACCTTGTCTTTCCTTGCCTTGACTTGCCTACACTTTCCTTTCCTTGCCTTAACTTTTCATTCCTTGCCTTCACTTTCCTTTCATTGCCCTACCTTTCCTTTCCTTTAATTCAATTTCCTTGTCTTGCATTGTCTTTCCTTCACTTTCCATTCCTTTCCTTTCCATGCCTTGCCTTCACTTTACATGCCTTTCCTTCACTTTACTTGCCATGCCTTTCCTTCACTTGCCTTCACTTTCCTTTCCATGCCTTGCCTTTCCTTGACTTCCCTTTCCTTTCCTTACCTTCACTTTCCATACCTTATCCTTTCCTTCAATTTCCTTTCCATGCCTTTACTTCACTTTCCATTCCTTTCCTTCACTTTCCTTGTCTTTCCTTCACTTGGCTTGCCATGCCTTTCCTTCACTTGTAATGCCTTTGCTTCACTTTCCTTGCCTTGCCTTTCCTTGCCTTCACTTTCATTTCATTTCCTTGCCTTTAATTTCCATGCATTTCCTTGCCTTCAATTGCCTTTCCATACCTTACCTTCACTTGCCATGTCTTGCCTTCACTTTCCTTACCTTGCCTTGCCTTGCCTTGCCTTTCCTTCACTTTCCTTGCCATGCCTTGCCTTTCCTTTCCTTTACTTTCCTTGCCTTGACTTGTATTTCCTTCACTTTCCATGCCTTTCCTTGCCTTCAATTTATATGCCTTTCCTTGCCTTCACTTTCCTTGCCATACCTTGCCTTCACTTGCCATGCCTTTCCTTGCCTTCACTTGCCTTGCCTTCACTTGCCATGTCTTGCCTTGCCTTCATTTTACCTACTTTCAGTTGCCTTGTATTTCCTTCACTTTCCTTGTCATTCCTTACTTTCACTTGCCATGCCTTTCCTTTCCTTCACCTGCCTTTCCATACCTTGCCTTCACTTGACTTTCCTTTCCTTTCCTTTCCTTGCCTTGCCTTGCCTTCAATTGCCTTTCCTTGCCTTGGCTTCACTTTCCATGCCTTTCCTTTCCTTCACTTTCCTTTCCTTGCCTTGCCTTTCCATGCCATTCCTTTCCATGCCATGCCTTTCCATGCCTTTCATTTCCTTAACTTGTCATGCCTTTCCTTTCCTTCAATTGCCTTGCCATGCCTTGCCTTCACTTGCCATGCCTTTCCTTCACTTTCCTTGCCATTCCTTGCCTTCCCTTGCCTTCCCTTGCCTTTCCTTTCCTTGCCTTTCCTTTCCTTCACTTTCCATTCCTTGCCTTGCCTTGCCTTCACTTTCCTTTCCATGCCTTACCTTAACTTGCCATGCCTTTCCTTCACTTTCCTTTCCTTTCCTTGCCTTAACTTTCCTTCACTTGACTTTCCTTTCCTTGCCTTCACTTTCCATGCTTTTCCTTACCTTCACTTGACTTTCCATGCCTTACCTTCCATTTCCTTGATTTTCCTTTCCTTTCCTTCACTTGGCATGTATTTCCTTTCCTTCACTTTCCTTTCCATGCATTTCCTTCACTTGCCTTGCCTTGACTTGCCTTGCCTTCACTTGCCTTGAATTATCAATTTCCATGCCATGCCTTTCCTTCACTTTCCTTATCACTTTCCATTCCTTTCCTTCACTTTCCTTGCCTTACCTTGAAATTCCTTGCCTAAAAATATGTAATAATCACTAAGAAAAACCCTAGTGCCAAAGATACTCCAAGATACGGTTTTATGGTGGACAAAATGATAGTTGAGGGGCCCTCCTATTTGAAACCCGGTGCTCTGGATCCAATGAAACTGACGGTTCTCCCATCTGAGTATCGGTTTGAGTTTTATCGTGAGTTGCAACTCGCCTCTTCAAGTCATTCAAGGAAATGTGGCCAATTTGGTTCGAGGGCATAAAATTCAAACTGAGCGGCATAGCAGAGTTTCATAAGCTCCAACAAGTCTATTTTTCCAAGGACCAAACGATTACACTACCCACAAATTCCCGACACAGTGTTCTTGAAAATTGACATCCTCTTCAAAAATTTCACTATGCCTCATTGACCAAAACCCTAGTGTCAAATATACTCCAAGATACGGTTTCCTAGTGGACAAAATGACAACAGAGCCCCCCTTCTATTGAAATTTGGTGCCCTAAATCCAATGCAATTGATGGTTCGCCCATCCAAGTCTCGGTTTGAGTTTTATCATGAGTTGAAACTCACCTTTTCAAGCCATTCAAGGACATGTGGCCAATTTGGTTTGGGGCATAAAATCCAAACCGAGCGGAATAACAAAGTTCCGTAAGCTCCGAAAAGTCTATTTGGCCAAGGACCATGCAAATACACTACCCACAAATTCCCGACACAGTTTTCTTGAAAATCAACCTCCTCTTAAAAATTGCGTTATGCCTCATTGACGAAAACCCTAGTGTCGAAGATACTC
>JZKD02S1684506.1:671411-681438 GCA_000966675.3 Picea glauca
GAGCAGCAAAACAAAGTTTTGTAAGCTACCACAAGTCTATTTAGCCAAGGAACATATGAATACACTACCCACAAATTCCTAACATAGTGTTCTTGAAAATCAGCTTCCTCTTCAAACATTGCACTATGCCCCATTGACCAAAATCCTAGTGCTAGAGATACTCCAAGATAAGGTTTTACGGTGGACAAAATGACAATGCAGGGGCCCCCCAGTTGAAACTCAGTGCTATGGATCCAATTCAATTGATGGTTCTCCCATCCAAGTCTCGGTTTGAGTTTTATCGTGAGTTGCAACTCACCTCTTCAAGACATTCAAGGACAAGTGCCCAATTTGGTACGGGAAAATAAAATCCAAATCGAGTGGCATAACGGTGTTTTGTAAGTTCCCACAAGTCTATTTGGCCAAGGACCATGCAACTACACTACCCACAAATTCCTGATATAATGTTCTTGAAAATCAACCTCCTCTTCAAAAATTGCACTATGCTTCATTGACCAAAACCCTAGTGTCGGAGATACTCCAAGATACGTTTTTTCGGTGGAAAAAATGACAATGGAGGGGACCCCCTAGTTGAAAACCTATGCTCTGGATCCAATTGTTAGGGTCCTAACCCACACATAGGTAGAACAATATATTCGGATGTAGTAAAGGTCAATATTAATAAGGCCTTTCAATAAAATAGAATAAGGTATATGTAAGAAGACCTAATAGAAGCTTCTACTTCTAGAAGGATCTTCCTCTAGATGCTTCATTTTAGTATAAATAAGAGTCGAGGGTATGAGAACCCTAGCTTGGAAATTATTGTAATAGAGCTCTACTCAACTAGAGGTTGCCCCCTCGAAGAGGCCTGTGAACATTGCTTTCAGATTCAAAGTGTTATTTCTATTGTTATTCTTATATCATTTTAGTGTTATTGTGGTGAATGTTCTGGTTATATTGCTATTATTCTTCCACTACTAGCATTTTATTTATGTTTTGCATACATTTTATATCTAGTATATTACAAGTGGTATTAGAGCACTTTGCTCGGAAGAAAGTGTGGATAATTTTTTTTTTCTAGGGTAGAGACGTATTCCGACGTCTTTAAGCCACAAAGATCTGTTGTTACACAGATAAACTCGTGGTTGAGGAATTCATACATGCAATAAATACAAGTGGTACTTAAGCGCACATCTGTTGTCCACCCTTGTAACCCCTGTTGGTACCCCTTCAAGTGGTAGCGCATCAGACAACACTTGTGTACGGATCGACCTAGATTACCTGAAGCCCTCTTTAGATAAACTAATCGGCCGCCTGACTGCTATAGTGTCACCAAGAAAAACACTCAGGAAGATACTCTCTAGTACCTGGGTAGTCGGGTAGTATGGCTAAGGGTACGGTCTATCCTCCTTAGTTAGTGCCCTGAGATATTGGGCCAAGTACTAATGTTGGACCCCGCACGTATATTAGAGAGCTATAGCACAGGGAAAACCCTTGTTTGTAGAACCCTTGAATACCTAACCCTTGGGGACATAAACATAAACAAATTAAAACAAACAAGATCTATTGCCACACAACTGTGTTCGGGTTGCCAAGTAAATACACATTTCATTCTGGTTAAGAATTTGGGCATTCCCTCTCTACAGTATTCTTCAAACCGGAGAATAAATCTGTTAAAAAAAAAAATCTGGAAATTTTTTCACCATTATTTCAGACCTATCCCATTGGATTCATCTCTTCGCCCTTATCACATTCATCCATATCGTTTTTTCAGTAATTTTTTTTTTACCCCGCTCGCCCCTTTTCAGTTCCCCCATCCTCATGGCCCATACTTGTAGCCAAGACTTGGAAGCTCACATCAAAACCGTGCAATCTGGTCTTATTGAGACACAACAACAAGTGAAACAACTCAGGGCCAATATTGTCCCCATCAATACAACCATGCAGTCCTTAATGGGAGAAATCAAACCAAACCTCACCACCCAGCCTAAATCAGTGTTTTAGACACTCTACACCAAAATGCATATCCCTACAGGTAACCCTTCCTCTTCCTCACCCCGACATACTGAAGGTGACCATTCCTCTCATTCTCATACCTTGTATAACCATCACTTTCAACATGACCTACGCCTTCCATGGGTGGATGTGACCAAATTTGATGGCTCAGACCCCACTGGTTGGGTAACCCAAATGGAACATTACTTCTCTTTATACAACATTACAGATGACTTGGCCAAACTCGGGTATGGTGTTCTCCATCTAGATCAGGAACGTTGGCAATGGTGGCAATGGAGAAAAAATTCTCGTCAAGGGTATATTACTTGGACACAATTTGTGGCAGAGCTATATGAACACTTTGACATTGACACCAACCATTTGGGCCGTTTGACAAAGCTTAAACAATTAGGAACAGTGGAAGACTTTATAGTTGTCTTTGAGTGCCTGGATTTTAGAACAAAGGGCATGTCTGATGCATTTTTTCGAGAGTGTTTTATCAGTGGCCTCAAGGATTAAATTCGGGCCCATGTCCTCATGGCTCGGCCTGAGAGTTGGGTGGAGGCTACCAAAAGAGATAAAGAAGCACAACAGGTTGTATCTTCTCAAAACCAAAAGCTCTCCTTCATCCCTCTCCCTAAACCAGTAAATCCCACTACTCCCTCTGCTCCACTAAATATCCAAAAATTGACCCGAGCTGAAATGGTTGAACGCCAACTCAAAGGCCTTTGCTATAATTGTGATGACAAATATTTCCCGGGCCACAAGTGTAAAGAACAAAATCTTTTTATGCCCATATCCAAGGAGATTTCAGAAGAAGATGAAGAAACATCCTCTATGTCTGAATCACCTAAATCCACTGACATAACCCCTCCCTCAAACCCTCCCGAAGTAGAACCAGTCATTTCCCTCATTGCTCTCATTGGCTTCTTCTCTCCCCAAATCCTCAAGCTAATCGGTTACATCAAGTATCAAGAGGTCATCATTCTGGTTGATAGTGGCAGCACCCATAATTTTATTCATCGCCGCATTGCCCAAGAAACTCATTGCTACATCCATGTCGTCAATAATTTCCAAATCATGATTGCCAATGGTGGTTCCATGAAATGTTGAGGGCATTGTGAAAATGTGCGTCTTCAAATTAGTGACTACCACTTGAAATCCCATATGTTTTCTATCTACATGGGAGGTTGTTACATTGTGCTAGGTGCAGACTGGCTAAGGACTTTGGGTCCCATTCTCATGGATTTTAAAGACTTAACTATGCAATTCAACTAGTAGGGCCACAAGTATAAGTTCCAAGGCATCATCGCTAGTTCACCTGAGATCATTAGTTCCCATCGCATGGAAAAGATGCTAAAAAAGGGTCATTCTGGTGTTATCACCCAACTCCATACCATACAAGAAACATAGACACCCTCCGCACCGCAAGACTTCCAAGCCATCCTTTCTAAACATCAATTAGTCTTTTCCACTCCCCAAGGCCTCCCTTTTTCCCATGGTGTTCATGATCATTCCATTCCCCTTGTACTAGGAAGCCTTCCTCCTAATATTTGTTTGTATCGTCACCTCTTTTCCCAAAAAAATGAAATTGAGAAAATGGTCCAGGAACTCCTTAATGCAACTATTATCCACCCTAGTACGAGCCCCTATTCATCTCCCATGGTCATGGTCCTGAAGAAAGAAGGTTCTTGGAAAATGTGTCCTGACTTTCATTCCCTCAAAAAACTTACCATCAAAGACAAATTCCCCATTCTTGCCATTGATGACCTCCTAGATGAATTGAGTGGCACCCAATTCTTCACTAAACTGGATCTTCGTTTGGGCTACCACCAGATACATATGAAAGAGGCAGGTATTCCCAAGATTTCCTTTAGAACTCATGAGGTCCACTATGAGTTTTTGGTCATGCCCTTTGGCTTGTGTAATGCCTCCTCCACCTTCCAAAGCCTCATGAATCATGTCTTCCATCCTTTTCTCCGCCATTTTTTCTTAGTTTTGTTTGATGATATCCTCATCTATAACAAAACCTGGACAAACCATCTTTCTCATGTGGATCGAGTTCTCCATCTACTCTCTTAGCACCAACTTTTCCTGAAACAATCTAAATGTGCTTTTGGCGCCACAGAAGTAGAATACTTGGGTCATCTGGTTGGAAAAGATGACGTCAGGGTGGATCCTAAAAAGATTGAAGCTATGAAATACTGGCCTCACCCAAAGACTCTTAAGATCTTACATCGATTTCTAGGATTAACAGGGTATTATCGCAAGTTTGTTAAGAATTATGGGAAGATTGCATCACCTCTCACTGCTCTCCTAAAAAAGAACTCTTTCACTTGGACTCCAACCACTACTCAATATTTTCAAACCTTGAAGATGGCCATGTGATCCACTCTAGTCCTCTCCCTTCCCAATTTGACAAAGACCTTTGTGTTGGAATGTGATGCCTCAAGAAAAGGAATTGGTGCTTCCCTTATGCAAGAGGGTCGACCTTTGGCCTTTACCAGCAAGAAACTATCTGAAAGAAATCTAAGCAAATCCATCTATGAAAAGGAAATGTTGGATATTCTACATGTCGTGGATCTATGGCATCCTTATCTATTGGGGCAATGGCTCCAAATTAAGACAGACCATCAAAGCCTTGATCTCCCTCCCTCTCCTAGCAATAAGAAGAAACACATGTGTTTAGTGGGGTTTTCAGCGCCCGAAAAATTGACTAAGAAGGTTGTTTCTTGCCTCCTCTTTGGCATATCAGGGAAGATACTACCTGATGGAGTTCGATTAAGAGGAGATATCAATTTTCTATTACTTGGTGATCCATCCACCACGAAATCAAAATTCCTTAAATTTGTTGAGAAGACAACCCGACATCTATTGCAAAAGCAAGCATTATGAATCATGTCTTCAAATCTTGTACCTTTGTGCTTGCAACAACTAATCCTCCATCTGGATGCTATGATGATCTCAAGACAACATTGACTTGCAGACGAAAATTCTTTCTCGATTTGATCTCATTTTCATTTTAAAGGATGTCTATCTCTATGATCAAGATAAGCTTATTGGTAGTCATATCATCAAAGTCCATGCAAATGCAGGAGTTGTGTCTAAAGATTCAGTGCTATAGTGGGAGGTTTGCAAGTGCATAAAAGTGGCTAAAAAACTAGTAATCTTGTGATATGGTTGTGCTTCTGAGGGCTTGAGAACTGTTCCATTGTAGGTGGAAAATTTGCTAAAATCTCTAGTTCATGATAGTATAAATTCTATAATTCAAAATGATAGGAGAGGATCTAGAGAGAGAGAGAAGTTGGGGTATCCAAAGGCATAAATTAGTCCATTCACAGTGATGCATATTGTGTTGAGGATGGACCGTGTTTACCAAAGTGTCCTAATGAAGGAGCTGGAGCTGAGTCCAGGGTGGATGATGATGACAACTGTCAAATACATTATAATGGTGAGAAAATAGAGATAGTGTATGGTCACAGGTGATTGCACGTACATCCATACATATTTCAATGAAGATGCCAAAGTCCAATTCAAAGCTCAGAAGAAACGGTTTTTTTCTGTCTTCTTCTTTTGAACAACTTTTCTTTGGGTTCCTGTTGAACAATAAAGAGGCGAATAGTCAATGAAATTGAAATTAGAAAAGATGGAAAGCAATCATCTTATATTTCCAAGGAAGTACGACCAGTTGTTCCTAATACAAGTGCAGTCAGGAAACCCTATTTTTGTAAAGGAAACAGGAAGTACTGCCCTTCTTCTTGCAACGATACCATATCAGTATGTGAAAGATTCTATTTGAAAATAGATTATTTCTTAAAAAGAATCATTTTGTTTCATTTTATTGATACCTTCTGCTACTAAACATACTGGATGATTGTATGTAGCCTGCTCTAGATTTGATTTTTACAAAGGATGGTGATACACAGTTTGCAACAGTTTGTATTAGATATGCAGTTGGAGACAATTATATAAGTTGGAGTAGCTTGGTCATAAACTATTACACATTTTTCAGTGTTTTCTAATCCTTCAAAAGCATTGCAAAGCTACTCAAGACAGTCAACAACTAAAGGATATTTCCATAAATCTATTGAAATTTCGTTATGGAATCTGCTACAGAATGTGCTACAAAGTCCCGAGGCGCTGCAGAAAGTGCTACAAATTCTTGTTCTAGAGGTTTCAAAGGAGCAGTGGTTTCCAGGTGCCAATATGGATCTTGTCAGTTGTTAGAAGGTCAATTATGAGCTGGAGGGCCACCCATGAAAGGGAGAGGCACTCAAAAAGGACATTTCATCATCATAAAGGAATTTTAGGGGCATGGCTAGCATGACCCTTTTTTTTAGTATTTAGTTATCTTTTGTTATCCACATGTTGTCATTTCCATTTTAAGGGCAGAGGATCCCATGGTAGGGTGGTTATTCGAATGATAGTGTTTTCATTGACAGTGAAAGATATACAAATACTATTGTAAGTCTGATGGGGGGTTAGAATGAGCTAGGAGGAAGGGGGCTTTGGACCTAGAGGAATTAAGAGTGTTTCCATTGTGTTCTTTTTCCTTTCTCTGTATTTTTTCAGACTTGTGATTCCTTATCAATGGAGGTTAGTTTTTATTTTTCATTTATGTCTTTCTCTGTGTACTAATATAAATGAGTGAATTATTTACTCTTGTTCTTATTCATACAATGATTGCGTGATGGTCTTCGTTCTTTGCATTGGTGATCTAGAAATTGTTAATACACAATTCTTTACTATGAGATGATTGTTTTAAAGTGTTGGAAGTATCTTTGACATGTTCATATCATAGTTTTCTTTTCCTCATCCATTTATTAAGCCTATTGTCTGATATGAAGTTTCTAAGGTCACTTTTGTTGAAGGGTATAGTTGGGAATGTGTACAGTAGATGAATTTGATTGTCCTTATGGTCAAATCCCTATGAATTTAAAGCTTATCATTCACGATTAAATTTGAATTCTTTGCATGTTACCAAGCTCAACTGATTACAATCTAGGTTGACTCTTGGAGTGATAACACAATCATAGAAGAAAATAAAAGGGGGGGGGGGCTTTGTTTGCCACAACACCTCCGAAAACATATATTGATTTCTATATAAATTTGATGTTGGGAGAAACACTTGTATCCAAGGCTCCTTATAGGATGAGTACGCCAGAATTAAAGGAGTTGTATATGTTGGCATGTTTACAGGTAGGTGTGCTTGTCATTGATGGCAAGATCAGAGTGTGCTTGATGCAAAACAAACAGGCAAGGAAGATCATCAGCGCAGGGATAATGGCATGGAAAGTTCAGAAGCGTAAACTCCATTTCGAAGTTTCGGATACCGGGAGATTGAGAAGTCAAGAGTTGAGACTCTTCAATACAGGAGTCCTGGAGTTGCGAAATCTGGAACCCCGAAATCCTGAAACAGGCACATCAACCAGAATTTTGGATACCGGGAGTTGGGGATGTCAAGAACTCTTACTACAAGAGTCCCGAAGTCGCGAAATGAGAAATCGCGATATGATAAACCACGATATAATCTCAACCATTGGATCAAGGAAAAAACTGGACCGTCGATCCAAGAAGGATACATGGAAAAATATCATCCTTTCGTGACTAGAAAGTCAAAGGAACTGGGTTCCCTAACCTCTCGAACTCGCGATATGCGAAATCGTGAAATAACCTTAGCCATCAGATCGAGGTTTGATCTAGACCGTTGATCCGACTCCATTTCAGAGTTTTGGATACCAAGAGATGGAGAAGTCAAGTGTCGAGACTCCTCATCACAGGAGTCTCAAAGTTGTGAAGTGAGAAAAATCGAAAAGTTGATCTGAATCCATTTCGGAGTTTCACAGACTGGTACTTGGAAGTGTCGAGAACATTCACATCATGAATGTTGAAATCGAGATATGAAAAATCACGAAGTGCTATGGGCCAACAGATCCAGGAGGTGAATGTGGCACACCACATCAGAAAAGACAGGTGGAAGACTATGACACATGGCACGATCAGACAACGACAAGTGTCAAGTTGATTTGGCATTTCAGGCCACAAAAAATCACAATTCTAAGTGACACGTGACAACCACTCAGGTCACGACATGTCATCGAGTGACGCAAGACTAACCTCACTGCGGGAGTTTTTTCTTTGGGAGCTTTAACTCCATCACTCCCCCAAAGTCCCAAATGTTGAAGTCCTAGGGCAGAGGATAGTCATTCGATCACCACGGATCGAGGACTGTTTATCTGGAGATTGAAGCGCTTGTGTGATTGGAGAGTGGTCATATTTCAGTGGTCACATCGTCGAAGAACTATAGAAGATATATCGAAGAGGCAAGCTCCATTTTGAAGTTTCGGGGATCGGGACATGAAGTGTAAAGAAATATTCACATCAAGGATGTCAAAATCCCGAATTGTGAAATCACGAAAGCGCTTTATGTATAAGCTCTCGGTCACTGATGGTGGTCACATCGTCGAAGAGCTGTAGAGAAAATATTGAAGCAGCAAGATCCATTTCGGAGTTTCGGGGACCATGACTTGGAGAGTCAAGATGCCTCGCAACAGGAATCGCCGAAATGTGAAAACACCTTTTGGCGTAAGATGTGGTCACAACCATTGGTAACATCGATGGAAGATGGAGGAAGGAGCTAGTGCAACCAAGCTCCATTTCGGAGTTTCGGGGATCGGTACGTGAAGCGTAAAGAAACCTTAACCACAGGAATACCGAAATGCCGAAATGTGAAACAACAAAATAAATGCAATACCCTATGGATTCCATCCAACAGTGCAGGTGATTTTGAATATGATCGAAGGGTTACTGTTGCACTTCACAGTGTAACTGCTAGAAATGACTGATGGTCTCAGCCAGAGGATGAGCTCGACTATGATGAAGAAGATGAAGAGTCTCAACTTATAGAGAGGCCAAGGAATATCAGCATAACACCCAGTGATGATGGACGCATGGGCTGAACATCCAAAGAAGTTGAAGGGTTGCATGATGATCAGGAAGAGCACTCGACATTAGTATAAGAGGTAGAACAGAGAGACGAGGTTGTGGCTCATAGGAGTGAAGCGGTGGGATTGTGGAGTGGAGTGAAAACCCTGAGGTGGAGAACATTGGCATGGTAAGAGCATGCAGAAGCATGGCGCATATTGCATGTACAAGGAGAACAAAGACTATAAGTATGTTGAACAAAGAAGAGATGGTTGTTGTTGCTGTTGAGTGTGATTGACGTGTGAAGAAGGAGGCAGATCGCAGCAACAAAAATGCACAAAAGAGGTGTGGTGCATTGAATGGACATGGCACACAGAGCATAAATGGCAGAAGAACATAAAGCATAAGAGGAGTGTGCAGAAGACACTAATGCAGATAGAGCAGTGTAGTGTAGCAGATCAGTGATGAGTCTGGTAAGTTTTTGAAGACACTAATGCAGATCAGTGCTAGGGAGGAAGGTTGTCCTCATAGGTTCAAGTGGGTGCTTAAACGTAGGGAGTTGTAGCTTTTGTCTGGTTGCAGCCAGAGAAACCAGGGTGGCAGGGTGGTGCAAGGGAGAACTGTTATTCTCTGTTATGCAGGTTGGTGCCTGTATGACTGGAAGTTGGTGCTTCCATCCAGTTGGTGCTGGAACACTTGGGGAGTTGGTTCTTCCTTCTAGTTGGTGCTAGAGAAACCAGGTAGTTGATGCTTCCTTCTAGTTGGTGCTAGAGAAACCAGGGAGTTGGTGCTTCCTTCTAGTTGGTGCTAGAGAAACCAGAGATTTTGTGCTCTCGGCAAGTAGTAGGTTGAAAAACAGTGGTTGTAGCCTCATTATGAGTTGGTGCTCATATGTATGATAATGTAAAGAATGTAAAGATTACTTATTATATAAAGAAGAAGAGGTTTTTACCCTTTATGGGTTTCCTCAGGAAATATTTTTCTCAGGGTATCTCATATGTGTGACTGATGCTGAATGTTCTATTGCTTATTTCCATGCATTATTGTGATTGTCATTGAGTGCTTTGAAAAGATTTTAAAATAATCATAATTGTTTAAGCATGGTAACAACTAATTCACCCCCCCCCCC
>JZKD02S1684506.1:693802-723750 GCA_000966675.3 Picea glauca
TCTAGATGACATATGAGGGTCCTCCAACTTCGTAAGGCCATAAATCTCAAACCGTGAGGAGTTATGTGACATTCCACATACCACCAAAAATGGAATGACATGTAATATCCATATAGAATAGTATTACCTTCAAATATACCAAAACTCATACCATTATCCATCAAACAAACTTGTGTCCATTACCCAAACCCGGGTTCTCCAACTTCTCATGGCCATAACTCTGTAACTGTGAGGAGTTATGTGGCGTTCCACATACCACTGGAAATGGAATGACAAGAAATATCCATCTAGGATGGTTTCACTGACAAATTCACTAACCTTCATCTCATTATTCCACAAATAAGTATGGCTTCTCTAACCATACTTCTAGGATAACTCAAACCGCAAAGTGTCTTCCCGTGAGGGATTTCACCATAAGGGGACCACTTTGGAGTTCATCCATTTGTACTTATTATCAACCATGAAAAAACAATAATGATTAATCTTTAAACAAACAAACTTGGTTCCATTACCCAAATATTCATCAGATGCAGAGGACATAGGCATGGTTCCAAGGGGAGAAATGGTCACAGAGATGCAGAGGACAGAGGCATGTTTCCAGGGGGAGCATGAGTGATATGAATTCAGTATTGCATAACATATTTTCAGCTTTTCATCATAGGTTTGAAATCAATTACAACCAACCTTAATAAAAAATCTCCCCCTTTGGCATTGATGGCAACACTCTGATGAAAAAATGAAAATATGTCATGCAATACTGAAGTCATGTCACTAATGCTCCCCCTGGAAACATGCCTCTATACCCTTCATCTTTGTGATCATTTCTCCCCCTGGAACCATGCCTCTGTCCTATGCATCTGATGAATCTCTCCCCCTTTTCATCAATGGAAAAGGTATCTTTCCATCTGGGGTTGCTCCCCTTGACTAAACTACCCTCTTTATGGTGCTTCCCCGTGTACATCTAAGACATATAAGATAATAATTCAAAAGAATTAATTTTGGAGTAGAAATAACTCCAAGTCTCTGGCGAAGAT
Source organism: Picea glauca (assembly GCA_000966675.3). NCBI lineage: Eukaryota > Viridiplantae > Streptophyta > Pinopsida > Pinales > Pinaceae > Picea > Picea glauca. The sequence goes on from JZKD02S1684506.1 coordinate 694,837, forward strand.
ACTCAAAGGATTCATGTGAAATTTGTTTTCTAAAGATGTTTACCACTTGTTCTTTTGTGCCCACATACTCAACTCCGATGTTCTTTTTTGCAACCTGCTCCCGTAGAAAGTGATACTTTATTGGAATGTCCTTCGTCTTGGAGTGAATCACCGAGTTCTTTGCGATACTGATGGCACTTGTATTATCACAATAGATTGGAATGGGCTCATCATACTCAACCTGTATATCTGTCATAGTTTGTTTCATCCAAAGAACCTGTGTACAACATTATGTTGGTGGAATATACTCTGCCTCGGCTGTAGACAAAGATATTGATAATTGTTTCTTGCTTAGACATGATACTAAACACTCACCGAAGTAGAACGTTTCTCCACTGGTGCTTCGTTGGTCATCAATACAACCCGCCCAATCTTCATCTGTGTAGTCAATAAGTGATAGATCTTTTCCTTTTGGATACCATAATCCAAACTCTTTTGTTCCTTTTAGATATCTAAAAATACTCTTTACTGCTAATACATGTGATTCCTTTGGTGTTTCTTGAAATCGTGCCACATGTCCAACTGCCTGCATTACATATGGTCTGGATGTTGTCACATATAGTAGGTTGTCAATGATTGACCTGTATTGTCTCTGATCTATAGACTTTGAATCATCATATTTGCTCAACTTGCAACTAGTTTGCATGGGAGTGATAACTGGTTTGCAATCTTCCATTCTGAACCTCTTTATCATTTCTATGATATACATGGTTTGAGAAATAAAAATTCCTTGGTTTCTTTGATGTATCTTAAATCCCACAAAGAAGGATAATTCTCCAAGTAACAACATTTCAAATTCATTCTGCATGTCCTTTGCAAATTTCTGGCTTAACGTGTCATCATCACTACCAAAAATAATATCATCATAAAATTCAGTTAATAAAATATTACCTTGACTTACCTTGATGTAGAGGTTGTTATCTGCACTTCCTTTTCTGAACCCTTCATGTTGTAGATATTTATTCATTCTAGAGTACCATGCTCTAAGAGCTTGTTTTAGACCATACAAGGCCTTCTTTAATTTGCACACATAGTCTTCATTCTCTGACAACTGAAATCCTTTTGGTTGTTCAATGTAGACTTCTTCTTCAAGTTCCCCATTCAGAAAAGATGATTTTACATCCATCTGATACACTTTAATATTTTTGGAGCATACATAAGCTAAAAGCAATCAGATTGCTTCCCTTCTAGCAACTGGGGAAAATGTCTCTTCAAAGTCGATTCCTTCAACCTGTGCATATCCTTTACATACCAATCTAGCTTTGTTACTTGTAACATGTCCATCTTTGTTCAATTTATTCCTGTATACCCACTTTGTGTCGATCACATTCTTATCCTTTGGTCTTGAAACCAATTACCAAGTGTAATGTTTCTCTATTTGATCCAATTCTTCATCCATGGACTTGTTCCAAAATTCATCCTTCCTGGCCTCTTCAAAATAGGTTGGTTCAATTGTAGATGTGAGTGCTAGGTGTGTTTTGTCTAGTGAACGGATTCTTATTCTAGTATCAACTACTACATCTTTGTTTCCGATAATCTGATCTGAAGTATGATTCTTCTGTACTCATATTCTAGGTGTCTTTGGAGGCACTTGTTGAACTTTCTCTTCTACTTATGTTGAATTCTCTTCATCTTCCTCTTCTACTTCATTTTCATCTTCTGCTTCTTCTTCAAAAAGTTGTTCCATTGATTCATTTTCTTCTTGCTTTGATTTTGGTCTACCTGTTTCATCAATTGTTACTTTGATGCTCTCTACAACTTTGTTCAATCTCATATTGTAACACTTGTATGCTTTCCTTGTACTTGAGTAACCAACAAGTACTCCATTGTCCACATGAGAGTCAAAATTTCCCATTTTTCCATATTCTCTTTTGATGTAGCATTTGCTTCCAAAAACTTTGAAGTGATTTACATTTGCTGGTCTTCCTTTCCATAGCTCGTAAGGAGTTTTGTGAGTGTTATTTCTGAGCATTACTATGTTTTGAATGTGAACTTTTGTATGCAATGCATGTGTCCAAAAAATATCTGTCAATTTTGAATTCATTAGCATTGTTCGAGCCATTTCCTGTACTATCATGTTCTTTCTTTCAACAACTCCATTTTGTTGAGGTGTCCTAACAATAGAGAATTGCCTTTTTATTTCATGACTGCTACAGTGGTCCATAAATTCCTTTGAAGTGAACTCTCCTCCATTATCAGATCTCAAGCATTTGATTTTTGAATCCATTTAATTTTCAACAATTTCCTTGTAGATCTTAAAGTTTTCAAAAGCTTCTGACGTATTCTTGAGAAAGTAAACTGCAGTCATTCTTGTATAATCGTCAATTAATAACATAAAATATTTCTCACCTTTTAAACCCTTTGTTGTAGTTGGTCCAACTAGATCAATGTGCACAATTTCCAGTGGTCTTGTCATTGAATATTCCTTTGATTTGAACCTGATCTTTGTTTTCTTTCCTTGTTGACAATGCTTGCATAAAGTGTTGGTTGGTTTCGTGATCTGGGGAATTTCTTTGACTGCTTCTCTTTTGCTGAATTTGACAAGGTTATCAAAATGTATGTGACCCATTCTTTGGTGCCATAGCCAACTTTCATCTTCCTTTCCTAGACAACACTTTTCATTTCCAATTTCACTTAACACATATATGTTGCTTGAAGTTCTTGCAGCTGTAGAAATCAATTTTCCTGAACCTTATTTTCTTATCTCACACTTTTGTGAATCGAAAGTAACTTTATGACCTTGGTCACACATTTGACTCACACTTAGAAGAATATGTTTCATATCTTCTACTAGTAGAACATTTTCTGCCTTTGTATTCTTGTTCCCAATTCTGACTGTGCCTTTTCTAATGATTTTAGTTGAATCATCATTTCTGAAGGAGACTGATCGATATCTTTCCTTTCTTAATGTAAGAAACCTGTCTCTATCAAATGTCATGTGTTTTGAACAACCATTGTCAACATACCAACCACGTTTCTTCTTCTTAGATTGTAGAGAGAGTGTGAATTCTTCATTGCTATACTGATTCTTCTTTCTTATCCATGTCCTTTTCTAAGGTTCATGTCTGTGACTATTGTTATTTTGTTTCAGTTCTCTATGAAGAACTGTCATTTTGCAATCTTTGGCCATGTGTCAAAAGTTGTTACATTTGTAACATTCTACTTCAGTGCTCAAAGATTCAAACATGTTGTAACTTCTTCTCCGTGTTTCACTAGGTCTTCTTGCATAACCCTTTTGTGTATTAATTTCAAAGTTTTTTATGTTCCTGTTGTTAGCTCTGCAATTTAAATCTCTATGTCCAAAATGATTAAATAAATAACATAAACCAAAAAATATATTTTGATACCTGGGAGTTGAAGATCTTCTGAAAGGAGGTTATCTTATGAATGCTTATTCTTCTTGAGACCTATCTGTCTGTTGTTGATTCTGAAATCTGAATCTTCTCGGTGGAGGAGTGTTCCTATAATCTTCCTTGTATATCTTCTTATCCCCTTTGATTGTTTCTGCATAGATTTTTGGATATGTTTCTCGCTCTGTTGTTTTGGAGCTTGATCCCTTTTATGTCTGATTGTATCCAAGTCCAGACTTGTCAAAATGAGATTTTTGACTATTGATAATGTCATCCAAAACTTTTGAGCTATTCTGCATATTTTTCTTTTGAATATCCTTTCTTAATGTGACAATCTCCACTTCCAAATTTCCAATGATCCTATCCTTTTCTTCTAGTTTTTGTTTGAGTGATTCTTCAATTCTTTTATTTTCTTCTATTTGAACCTTCAAATTTGTGATCATTTGTTCTAGTTCTTGAGTGTCTTCTTTCATATCTAGTTCTTCTTGTAGTTTCTTGTTTTTCTTCTTTTCTCTTCTAATAACTTGTATGGCACACATCAATTCTTCTCGGTAGTCAACTTCTGCCTCTTCAATTTCTTCTTTGACTTCTTCATATTCTTCTTTGTCTTCTTCATATTCTTCTTCAGAGTCTTCTTTATCAGAGTCTTCTACTTCCATGAATATAACTCTTCATGTCTCACTATCATTGACTTCATGTTCATTTGATGATGAGATGTCTTCTTTGGTGCATAAGCTTTTCTTGAAAACTTTCTTTGTAGTTATTTTGCCTTTATATGTTTGTTTTCCTTTTGAGTAACCTTCATCATTTCTCTTTTTCTTATGAGGACATTTGTTAGAAAAATGACCAATACCATCACAATTAAAACAAAATAAAAGAAACTTACCTCTATACCTACCATCGGTTCTCTTGTTCATCTTTTGACGAAGTTGGCCACTTCTTCATCATCTTCTGAGACGTCACTGTTGTTGCTATGTTCTTGTTGCTTTTCCTTTTGCTTTGATCTTTTGGATGCTTTGCAGATTGCTTCGTTTACATCTGGATTTTCTTGTTCAGTTCTCGTTTCATATGCTGTGAAGATTCCATGCAGTTCATCCATGCTTATTGAGTTTAGATATGATCTTTCTTTTAGTTTTGATATCTTAGGGTCAAATCTCATAGGAAGAGATCTTAGTACCTTTTGAACAATTACATATTCTTCGATTTCTTCTCCCAATCCTATGATTACATTCACTGTTTCATCGAATCGTAAGAAGTAGGCTGCAATATTCTCATCTTCCTTCATATTTAGTTGTTCAAACTGACCTTTGTAAGTTTGAAGCTTTGTTGCTTTGACTTTTGAATCTCCTTCATAAATATTTTGAAGCTTATCCCAAATCTCTTTAGCAGATTTACAATGTGCAACTTTAGTTAATATCGTTTCACTAAGACCATTTAGAAGTGAATTTGTGGCTTTGGAATTATTCTGACTGAATTTCACTACTTTGTCATTTGTTGGTGGAACCATTGGTGTTGTGTATCCATCTACAATTGATTGCCAAATTTCAAATCCCCATGCCTGTATATATGTCTTCATCCTTTTTCTCCAAAAAACATACTTTTGTCCATCAAATTGTGGTATTACATTTTTATACAAGTTGTTTCTCTCCAAGATCTACCTTTCAGTGGTTAAACTGATTTCTGAAGGAACATGCTCTGATACCATTTGTTGGATTACTGAGAGGGGAGGTGAATCAGTAATAGAGAAATAATAATCCTTTTTAACCAAATAATCCAAGTGTTATATCAATGTAGAATTATCATCCAATAATGAGCAATGAACAAATGAATAATCATACACATACACAGTACACCAATGTTTTATTTGGAAACCCAAAGGAGGAGAAAATGACAGAATGATTTTTCTATATGTCTTGAAGAATTACATTCTTTTTTTTTTGTAAGTAAGTAATTATATATATAAGGGCCTTCAAAAAACCAGACCATAGTTACAAAATTTAATAACATCCGGATTGTAGTTACTAAACTTCCCCAAAAGGGAGAAACCAGTTCAGCCAACCGGGAAGTTTAGAAACTGAGTTCTTACCAGTCTTAAAAAAAAAAGATAAGCTGATTGAAATGCAACTAGAGGGGAAACTATTAAAAAAAGAACAGGTCCCATGAGGGGTTAGACACCTGGGAAGTAATCTGGCAAGTAACCTGGCAGGTAACTTGACCACGACTCCTCTTCAACAGGTGTTCCTCGGTTTGCCAAATGCATGTTTTCATCCACGGTGCACTCGTCCCTGTTGGCAGCTGTCTTGGCGTCTCCCAACAGAGTGTGATCATGTTGACCGGTGGTTGTGACCGCTTCCATGTCCTCCTGTTGGACCTACTCGACAACGACCTCTGCTACACTCTGTGTCCTAGCATTCCCATCACCGCTTGCTGAGGAGGGCACTCCTTCTGAAGCCACACCTGTTAGGTAGGAGGGAGAGGCGTCGTGGAAGTTAGAATGGAGCTGGAGGAGGGTCGAGATCCTCCCGTCCATAAGCTGTATCCTGAATTGGAGGTCCTCCATATCTTGATGGAGGTCTAAGACCAAGTCATAGAGGATGGTGAGATGCTCTTTCAGCTGCAAATCTGGCTTAGAATCAGACGACGTCGACGCCTTGTTTCATTCGGCCAGAATAGGAGATGGCATCCCCATGGGAGACTTTGAAGAACCAACCATCGACACGAAGGGGGGAAATAAGTTTTTGGAGGTCGAAGGAGCGGCAAGGTGGTGCAGGGAAGAGTCCGACAAAGTTTCAATTAAGGCTAAGCACTCAAAGCGGGAGACAGGTGCGGTGGAGGAATTGAGAGGTGCTAACTCAGGCAACAAGAGCAGCAAGGAGAGTGTTGAGTGATAACCAAGAGTAGAATTCGATGCACGAGGTTGAGGAGGATGCCAAGGAGATCCCCTTCGTGGTCTTCCTCATTGTCGTGTCATGGTTTGGCAGTGTAAGTGGAAATGGCGATCCAGGCTAAAGGGGAGAGCCTAGAGAAGGCCAGGAGTCATGAACACCATGAGCATGCAAGCAAAACCAGGCCAGGGTAGCAGAGGAGTGCTAGAGTTGAATCTCGGGAGAGGGAGAGTGTCACAAGCAGACGGAGAAGCCATATCACCACACATAATGGAGGTCGGGTGAACACAAATTAATGCCACAGCAAGCGACGTGAAAGACATTTATTACAGGGTAGAGTCGACGGTAGTTGGCACGAGCCAGTCACATGGCTCACTACCTTGTTGGCTCCTCCACTCGCCCTTTGTATGCCAGGTGGTCGGCACTATCACCCCATCTGGGGGGTCTTGAAGAATTACATTCATTGGAAGCACCAAATTCCTTTATTTTCCATCTGTAATTGGAAGGATGCTCCAACCCCCTATTTTCTCAGTCTACAACCTGAGGGAAGCTCCAACTCCCAAATTCTATGGCTACAACCAGAAGTAGGTGACAACACCCTATGTTCTCCAACTACAACTGGAAGGTTTCTACAAGCACCTGTCCTTGCCCCGTCCAACCACCCTGAAGTAGAAGTATAATGATGGAACCACTGCCACACTATCACTGTGAGATATATCGATGTAAACCTATACCAATAAACCTAAACCATGCATCAACCATGCATCAACCTATACCTCAACCATTAATCAACCTTTACCATAAAAAAGTGCATCCAACCATGTACCAAGTATGTACCAATCATGTGTCAACTACTCATCAACTATGACTCATCAATATGTACCAACATCATTAACTATACACCTTATGTATGTGCCAACGCATCAACTACTTGTCTCAACCATGTACCCAACATGTACCTTAACCAAAATCCCTCATCAATTTCATCATCCAAATATTATTTGTAACTCTGTAATATACCTAGTGTATATGATCAAAACCTACAAACCATCATTAACTTTAACAACAAGAGACTAGCATTTTCATCAAACTTTTCTTTAGTCTCACATGACTAGTTTTGGATTAGTCAACAACCGTAGCTTGAAATAATCATAACTTTGTACCTGTAATGAAAAAATATCTGAAACTAATATACAATGTGATTAAGTGTTTTTTATTCAATTCCTCCAGGTGTCACTACTTGGAACCTCTTCGAAGAGGAGTTATAGAAAAAATGGCACACCTTTCCGAATTCTGGCTTATTCTAGAGTGTGACTTTGTAGAGTGTGGCCTGCACAAAATATTTGTTGAATCAATAAGAAAATATTACCAATAATACTAAAGACTTTATTATAACCATCTCATTTGGTCTTACTAAATTTGGATCTGTTATGAATATTTTATGAGGTTGTTACCTGAAACATTTGTTTTAGACTAGTTTCAGGACTAGCCACAAACCCTATTTTCCATGAAGTGTAACTCCAAAAATAAAACGACCCACACACTGAATTTTTTATCACAAATACTTGGATATGTTTCCTCAATGAAATAGAAATTTCACGATCTGAATCATTCTATAAAAAAATGTATTGCGAAAATGGTGAGATGACCTATAAATAACATACCTTAGAAAGCATCATCAAAAGAATTTATCCTCCCTTGAATTCCGGCCTTCTTTTCTTCACCTTCCCTCTGAAATTTAGCTTAGATATCCTTTGGTTACCTCATACACCTATAGATATTCAATATTCTCATGTGTGATCTAAAATGAGAGAGCCTTGCCTCGTATTTATACTCTCCAAGTAGCTTCCTTAAAAATATATTCTAGGTCACTTTGCCCACTTTCCTTATTTTAGGATTAACCCACTTCTAATTTCTCCATTAAATTTCTTATTTAAATAATTTATTTTGTATTCAATTTGAATTATAGTACACTCATCACTTCACTTTATTATTTATCTTCTAAAATCTCTTAAACCATTTTGACTACTTTGACCTTTTGGGGCTTCTAGATGACATATGAGGGTCCTCCAACTTCGTAAGGCCATAACTCTCAAATCGTGAGGAGTTATGTGACGTTCCACATACCACAAGAAATGGAATGACATGTACTATCCATTTAGAATATTATTACCTAAAAATATATCAAAACTCATGCCATTATCCATCAAACAATCTTGGGTCCATTACCCAAAACCTGGGTTCTCCAACTTCTCATGGCCATAACTCTCTAACCGTGAGGAGTTATGTGATGTTTCACATACCACCAGAAATGGAATGACACGAAATATCCATATAGGATAGTTTCAATGAAAAATTCACTTACCTTCATCTCATTATTCTACAAATAATCATGGGTTCTCTAACCATACTTCTAGGATAACTCAATCCGCAAAGTGTCTTCCCGTGAGGGATTTCACCATAAGGGGACCACTTTGGAGTTCATCCATTTGTACTTATTATCAACCATGACAAGACAATAATGAGTCATCTTTAAATAAAAAAAACTTGATTCCATTACCTAGACCTTTGTGCTACCGAGATTTCTTCGAGGGTTGACATCAATGACAACCAACCTTAATCAACAGGGTCGCCAAAATGTCATCTTGTCAGCATATTTTCCTTCACTCTTTATCATTTCCCACTTTCCTATAACCTTACATTAAGACCATTTTAATGATTACATGTGGGATTAGACTTATTATTTTCCAATTCATTTATTTTAATATTTTAAATGAGTTTATGATTAAATACTAGAAAAATAACACAGTTTCACTTATATATCAAAGTTGGATGAGTTATATGATGTTTACATGCGTATTTGAAGACTCCAAAAAGGTCATATTTGACCACTAAGACTCAAATTCGAATTTTCCTATTCAAGCCCTTGAAGATTTGATGATGATTTGGAGATTCACTCAAGTATCTGGTATGGAGAAGAATCATGGAAGAGAGATTTGTGAGAGGACTTGTACAGATATTACTTGCTATTTGTTATCACATGGTTGTAACCACATGACACATGTGTGGATCTAGGAGAGATTTGTGGATCTAAATTCATTGTTATTTATCTTAGGTTTTTGTATAAATAGGAGTGCCTCCTCCATTCCAAAGGGAGGACTCTTGGAGCATGTGTCCAACTTATGATGGAATATAATAAAGCTTTTTTTCACATAAATTTCCATTCTCTAGTTTTAGATGTAGAATGTTTTAATTTAGTGTAGGATGTTATGGAATGGTTTGTTACTTTGTTCTTAGGAGAATTGATCTCACTCCAAAATAGATGATGGTAGCACTTTATTTCATTGTATATTATTTCTTTATTTTATGCAATCTCATTATCATAGAATAATTGTTGCTTATGAAGAAAAGATAATTGATATGTTAAGAAGAGGAGACATCCACTACCCTTCTTGGTGGAAAAGGCTCTAACTCTCTCACAACTTCTCACTTAGTTTTGTATAAAAAAAGCATCATAATTTCCTTCTTTCCTAGATTAATTTTCCTTTATGAAAGTGTGATTAAAACCCTATTTTCAAATCCTTTAATTTCATATGTTGACAAAGTATTGTTGTAAGGAGCTTACATTCATTGTAGCATATTTCACATTGCAACCTGATTTTCTACCAGCGGAGAAATGAAAACCTAGGATTGAAAGAGTTAGGATTTGATTGAATTTTCTTCGCTTAGACTTAGTTTCCTACTCTTGCATATATTGTGCCAACATCATCACATGCTTACAGGTATCCCTGGTTGATAATTTAATAGAAATCAATTTAAGCAATTAAATTACCCAAGACCAGGACATGTAGAAAAGTTGCGTAGATAAAGGCAGAACCCACAGAGAGTTTAAAGTGGGCGATCACATGTTTTTGAAAGTGAAGGCCAAACATAGTTCCTTGAAGTTGGGAAAGTGTTTTAAGTTAGCAACATGCTATTGCGAGCCATTTGAAATCCTTTAAAGGATTGTTCATGTCGCATATATTCTTGCATTGCTTGCATCCTTGTGTATTGATCATTTTTTCCATGTATCATTAATTAAGAAGAATGTACATGATGTTAATCATATTATTGATTAGAATGTGATTCGGATGGAGTTAGAAGGCAATTTCCAAGTGCGATCGGTTTGCATATTGGATCAAAAAATCAAACAACTCTAGAATCGAGCCATGGAGCTGGTAAAGGCCCAATGGACCTGATACGGTCCTGAGGATGCAACCTGGAAGCGTGAGGATGCTATGCAGGTAGAGTATCTTCATATTTTTGAAATTTTTTGAAATTTTGTATGTACATGTGTATATGATGCATTGAGGACAGTGCATAAATAAGGGGGAGGGGAATGTAATGTCCATGGTCTGAAACCCTTTGTAATTATACATATAGGTTGTTGAGTCATGGTATCAAAAGTAAATATGAATGTACATTTATTCTGGTGACTCATTGGCACTAAGTTTTGATGTTGTGTGCACCTGAGTAGTGCAAAGAGTATTGTTATTAAAGACATGGTGCACACATTTCATAGTGTTGTGCACACCTGGGTAAGTGCACACATTTTATAGTGTATATATATATATATATATATATATATATATATATATATATATATATATATATATATATATATTGACATATATGTATTGAGTCTGGAGATCCTATGTGATTATAAGGTTGGTGAGTAGGGACATAGATAGGCCATTGTACCTATCCATGTAAATGTAATCACAATTATTAATATAATATTACATCGTTGTGTGTAGAAAGACTTAGACGAAAAGAGATGGGGGGTTGACTCCACCGCAAAAGGGAAAATGGGGTGAGAAATAAGTCTTAGTGTAATATTTTATAATATTCTGGAAAAGTGTAATGTTGGATAACTATTTTATCCTAAGTTCCCGGGGTAGGGAACAAGTCACCAAGTGGCTTAAGATACTTTTGAAGGTGACATATGTCAAGTTGAATACATGCAATATATATTACTAGCCTTAGTGTAATTTGGTAGAATATTCATCCATTATCCAGGATTGACTCTCGTGTGCAGAAAGGGGTCAGTTCTGGAAGAGGACGATTATTACCTTATCTGCATAGAGAAGCTTGTAAGGAGTTGCGGGGATGTAATTAGAGTTCACTGTCAAAAAGACGAGTTGTCAGGCCCATGAGTAGTCTCTCTGGGTGAGATATTGGTTGTTGAGAAGTAGGTTGTCAGACCCGTGATCATACTCTCCAAGTGAGAGTTTTGTTGAGAATTGTTCCTTGGTGCGTTGAGCATTAGATGTGGGGTCAAATATTTTGTGATTGACATGTTGTTGGTAACTCTGAAAGGGAAGTGGGGTAGCTGAAGGACTATTGAGAAGAGAAGGGGAACACTTCCTTGGGTGTGGCAGGTGCATGGGGAATGAGGGATTGTAGGCTAGTTGCAACAACGGGCACCTAGGATTGAGCAATTTTGTTGAGAATTAGACCTTAGCTTGTCACTAGGAACCCTTTTTCCTTGGTTGATTTAATCCCTAGCTCGGGGGTGACCTGTTGTTGAAAGACTATGAACAAAAAAGTCTATGGATGGGATGAATGTCCGAGTTCTATGTATATTTGGTGACTTTCTTGAAAGATAATTGTTCTTATGTGCTTGTCTTGTTTACTGTGCTCTTGCATATCTATGTTTGATATGCGTTAATTCTTGTATATTGTCGCATATAAGTATTTTTTGTTATTCTATTTAATTTTTCTTGCACTTGTAAGTGGTTTGTTGATAGTCATCATTATAGTTGTGCATGGGTATGCCATTTGATGATAGTATTTCTTGTTAAGTTAACCTTGTGATTTTGGTTAGGATTCTTCAAGAAGAGGTTGAATAGCGATGTGCACAGAGAACACTCTATGTGCATCAAAGGCTAGAGTTACTTGTATGCATAAGGAAGAAGTCTATGTGCACAAGTAGGATAGATTTGGTAATGACGCTAGAATGGGCACATGCACAGTAATGTTATGTGTGCAGTGTTCCTGTGCGTAGTTATTTGAGTTATTTCCACTGCATAAAGTTGTTTTTAAAGGAATAAGTTAGTGTGGTGCATATCGTTTTGAGTTTGATTGCATTAATTCAAGTGATACTGCATAGACTATAGTTTAGTATAGTATATGCACATTGGATTTTTGGAGTAGCATGGCCTAGTAGTATGTTGGGGATGTTACAGTTTGGTTGATTTGTAGCTACAAAACATGGAAATGAATGACGTGGCCAACTTGGGGTGGTTGGGGAGGTTACATTGTAGTCTCAGAGCATGTTGTAAGTGGTGGTAACAGGACTCAGTTGGGAGATTGGGTATGCTACAACCATAATATGCTATTCATGTAGATCTGATTTTCCTATAATCTGTTATTCCTGTAAATTTATTTTTCTCATAATATGTTATTCATGTATATATGTTTTTCTCGTAATCTTCTAGTCCTGTAAATATACTTTTCTCGTAATCTGTTATTCCTCTAGATCTTCTTTTCTCTTAATCTATTATTCATGTAGATCTGTTTTCCCCATAATATGTTGTTCCTATATATATATTTTTCCCATAATCTATTATTCCTGTAGATATATTTTTCATGTAACTACATATCTACTTTTCATTTAAATACATATATGTTTTTCCTAGAACTATAGATCTATTTTTCTTGTAACTATTTTTATTTCAAAATATGATATTCCTACAGTTTTTTCTAAATATGACAATTAAATCTTCATGCTCTCAAACCTTCTCACAACATATAGGTTTTACACACTCCTCAAGGATCCCAAAACAGAGTCATTCCATACCTCAGAACATTTCAGAATAACTTCATTATAGTCAAGAATAGTATCTATTTAGGATTAAATCACATATCTTTCATATTGCAACTTAAGTTCAAAAACCCTTCTGCAGTTTGATTTCTAGCTTTCTAATCTTCAATATAGTTGTACTCTTTCTTCTAACCACTCTTATTCATTTGATATACTCCTTGTCCCTAACTCAGATCAACTCCTTCTTCTTCATTACTTCACACTCTTCAACTTGATGAAATATTTATACTAGTTTTTGTAGTGGTTTCGTTTCCCATAGATAAATCAATGCTATGGTATAATCCAACAATATTTTTCTTGATCATGTCAATAAACAATTTCAGTTTTCCTTCCATAAAAAATTAACTTGTTGTGTGAACACATTATTATTGGAATCTCAATTTCATTCAATCAACACGCTATTACAAGAACTTCAGTTATTACCAAAATCACAAATTCATGCAGTCAACACATTATTACCGAAATTTTAGTTATTACTAGAATCATGAATTCTTGCAGTTCAACAATTATTATCAAAATCCTGAATTCTTGTATACGAGCATGTTGAAGATGCACATATTGGTAGTGTAACACCCCAGGTTTTGAACCCCCATTTTAAATAATGTATTGTTACAATGTTGAGAGGCCAGGGTGCCCAAACAATTATTAAAAGGCCAGTGTGCCCAAGACATGTATTGTTTTCTATCATTATTAATAATAAATACATGGTTGGTTGCTAGACGGACAAGGACTAGAGTTATAGGGGGCTATGATTCCACAATAGAGTGGGCATGAGGGGCTAAATGTGTATTTCCTATTTTCATTACCCTTTTGTCTAAGGGAGGGGATCGGTTACGTGAGATTTTTAGGGAAGGTCAGGAGGTTCTTGATTCCCCACGAGGTTACTTAAACCTTCCTCTAGTCTGATGGGGGGGTTTATTTAATGGCTTGTTCACTAATTTCCTATGCATTCATCCATTTCCCCTCATGCACTTTCATGCACCCACTTACCCATTCATTGATCCATACTCATCCACGTTTTGGCTTGGGAATGGGAACCGAATTATCGAAGAATTAGCCATGGGATAGTTGGTTGTAGTGGTTGCTGGAGTGATCTAGCCGAGACTTGAGGCCCGCATGTCTAAGATGCGTTAGCCTGTGTCCATCATTGCTCACAGCTGCGAGTCCTGATATTTCTAGCATCGAGATTCTAAACCAGTTACTCTGGAGCCCGAATAAGGAGAAGGAATGCCTGAAGGACTATGTGGCAAACAAGGGTGGAGGTCCATTCTCTCGGGTGGTGCAAGCTAGGTAGAAGAGAGTTGGGTACTTGGATTTCTGTGAGAGATGGGAAGCTATGATATCTTGGGTGCTGACTGGTTTGGGAAGCCAAGTAACACTCTGGAACCATCCTTGTGGATTCATATCCCTGGATCGGGGGTGACATTGTTGTTGAGATTTGGAACAATAGTGTCTATGATTGGGTCGAGCATCCCTAGCCTATAGCCAATTGGGGTCATATTTCATAAATATATGTGCTCTTTTTTATGGTATCATTTTCATGTATATGAATGTATTTCCATTGTATATTTAATTATCGTTTAATTGAATCTTTAGGATATGCATGCTTATTGACTACTGTTGTGCATGTCCTTAAAGTCTTTCCTTTTATGAATCCTTAAATTTTAAAAAGGTATCGGTAAGAAAAAGAAGTCCAAGGGAGAGCTTGAAGGTAGCGCACCCCGGCCTATGGGTGGTTGGGTATGTTATATTTTGGTATTAGAGCTTCTAGTTGAAACATTGGGATGGTATGGGTCGAGTTTGTTGGTCAGAGTCTCATGGTCGAGATCGAACTCTGACCGTGAAGTTGAAAATATCAGGAGGAATGGCATTGCAGAATCAATGTAGGAGATAGAACGTCAGAAACCCGTGTAAGAGTTTCAAAGGATCATGATCTCCCCCTTTGAATTCAGGAGCAATCTCCACTATAGGATCGGGAGAGATTCAGGATCGTTGGATCGGTGGACAGGTGAACAGGGGTTGTCCGATGAAAAGGAAGCAAGGGTTAAGGTAACAACCATCAGATCCCATTCGATAGTGAGATCAATGGACATGAGGCACTGTGGGGAACCAAGTTACACGGGAGATAATTTCCTAAGGTGGTCCCATAATCCAAACCATGGTTTCCCCAAGGGGTTACATGTCAGCATCAGGATAATTATGGGGTGAAAAGCAGGTTACTCCAAATCGTCGATGCATACCCCCACAAATTGAAAGGCATGAAGTGATGTGACATGTTAGGGATCGAACATCAAAAATCCATATAGCTGAAGTAGATCCTAACTATCGATCACCAATAGGTACATGTCAACAGATCAATAACTTTAGAGGAATCTGTTCGAGAGGTTTTTGGTTGAGATTTGAAACTCCCGAATCTCTGAGAGACGAAGAGCCGAAGTGATGGGGCATGATGACGTCACCAAGAGGTGATGTGGATCACCCCAAAATTTTCGAAGTGACATGGCTTGCAGACTTCACCTGGGATGACGTGGAGAAATGGAATGTGTGCCATGTGTCAGTAATTTTTGAGCATTTGTAGTATTGAAAAGTCAGTTAGAACGTGACACGTGTCACCCGCCTGATTGGGCCATGTGTCTGCTTTCAGTATTTCACCAAGTGGCGACAGATCATGCAGCCCGGAGACTGGGCACTCCAGAGTGGAAAGCTATGACAGGTAGCATTGGGTCAAAAAATCCCGAAGGCCGGAGTACGTATCAATCGTTGATTCCATAAGACACACATCGAAGGATCGTTGACTTCGGGTGAAAGCACTCCGAGAGAAACTGCAGGAGGAAAGTTTGAAACTTCCAAAGCTCAAAGAGCCAAAGCGATTCACAGTCGTTGATCTGTGGGAGGACACCCGTCAATAGATCATGAAATCTGGGTAAAATCATTTTGAGAGGAGGCAAGTGAGGAAAGTTGAGACTCCCAAAGCGTGGAGTCCCGAAGTGGATCTCAATCAATGATCATGAAAGAGGATGAGGACCGTTGATTGAGTCTTGGCTGAAAGTTCTGAATTCCTGAAGCTCTATAAAAGTACTTTTTTAGCTAAGCACAGGGTCATGACCATGGTTATATGTAGATTGAGAGCTGAGGGAAGGAGGGCTAAGGGCCAAATTGGTGGTCTTCAAGACAGAAAAGTGTTATGGAAGGATTTAGCCGCAGTTTCTAGTCGTGCTCACCTGAGAAGGTGGTTTGAAGGAAGAGCCTGTGTAGGATGAGATTCTATGTCGGCCAAGGATAACAGGACACTATTATTTTTGGAGAATGGGGATATGATCTCCATGAACAAAAAAAAATAAAGAGACATGTAGCATGGTTTGGCAATTTTGTTTATCATATGCATAATTCTAACAAAATGGTCACGTGCACATTTTACAGAATTAAGGGTCTTAAGCACATCATCTCAGGATGTGTACTGAGGAAATGGAAGAAGGCAAGGGAGCGTCTAGTGAGGATAAGGAGGCCGAAGGCTAGAATACCCGAGTTGGTAATGCAGATGCAAAGTCCAATGGATGCAATGGAAAAGGAGAGAAAGAAACATTAATAGAAACTGTAAGAACCCTAAAGATGGAAGTGTAGAGCTACAAAGAAGACAACGAGAGACTAATGAGAGAGAAAAGTCAGATGAATTCTCAAGTGTTATAGATCTTAAATCAGTTGTAGAGGCAAATGAACAAGGGATCAAACTCAATACAAGAGGAAGAAGGCAGGTGCCATGAAAGAAGGGATGATCATGGAAGAGCTACTTATTCTCGAAGTGCTAGCAGAGCTCATGGACACCACTCACCTCCTTACTCAGAAGGAAATTTTTATGCAGCGGATGATCCCGTAAGCAGTCCAGAGGTGTCTCCTGTCAGAAACCAAAGAAGGAAACAAGAGGTAGATAGTTTGCAAGGAGAGATGTGGAATCTCAAGCCACCTTCCTTCGATGGTGAAAGAGAAAGGGAAAATGATTTCGAAGCATGGTTGTTTGGGATCAGGAGATATTTTCAGTTGCATAACTATTCATCAAATCTGGAAGCCAGGATTTCCACCTACCATTTACACAGGAAAGCTGCAATGTGGTGGGACCTATTGAAGCAAGTGAAGCACATTAATGAGAGTAGGATCTCTTGGAAGCAGTTTAAGAATTACTTCTAGAAGGAGTACCTCTCAGAGCATTTCTATGACAAGAAAATACAGGAGTTCTTTGAACTCAAGTTGGGAAGCATGACTATGGAAGAGTACAAGAAGAATTTATTGGGATTGTTAAAGTATGTCAGGTTCATTGGTGATGAGAAAGTGAAAATACAGATATTTCTAAGTGGAATGCTAGCCTTTTATAAGGAAAATATCAAGTACGATTAACCCAAAACCTTGACTAAGGCCATCAGGAAGGATAAATACCTATATGAGCAAGGACGAGGAAGAGAATCCCTGCTAAAATCTTGGAAGGACAAGAAAAATGCGAAGTTCGATCAGAGGAGAAAATGATTCAAACCTCCCTTCAATAGGAATGATCCTAATAGAAATCATCAATATCAGTATGCTAAGGGAGATTTCAAGAAAGAAGATTCCTTGGGAAAAAGGGGAAGACCACCAATCTAATGTTGGGGATGCAAGGAAGATCAATTGTACAAGGATTTCCCACACATAAAGGATAGAGTGAAGACTCTATACAACATCCAAGAGGCTACAATAGTCAAAGATATGGGAATAATCTATGCAACTTTAGAGGATCGACAAGTAGAGTACCAATCCAATATGATCGAGGTGGAAGGTGAGATCATAAATCAACCTGTTGCTATTTTGATTGATTCGGTAGAAATTCATTGCTACATTGATCCTAAGATAGTGGATAGACTACATTTGGAGAAAAGTAAACTTGGAAAATCAAGTTTGGTTCAGTTAGCCACTGTGAACAAAAGAAGAATCCATGATATGGTCAGAAGTTGTTTCATAAGTCTTAATGGCATGAATACTAGTATTGATCTAAATATCATACCATTGGGGTGTTATAATATTTTGATTGGAATGGATTGGTTGGAAAAACATCATGCTTTCCTAGATTGTCATAAAAAGACATTTACATGTCTTGATGGAAATGGAAAACAGAGCATTGTGAAAGGAATTCCAAGACCCATCGCTATAAGGGATATTTCATCCTTACAACTAAAAATATGTTTTAGGAAAGTATGTCAATTGTATGAAACTCATGTGGAAGAGCCAGATAATACAAAGGGTCCAAGCCTTGAAGATTTCTCGATACTACAAGAATTTGAAGATGTATTCCAAGAAATACCTGGATTTCCACCAAGAAGGGAGATAGATTTCTCAATGGATTTAGTGCTAGGAGCTGCCCTGGTGTCAAAAAAACTTACAGAATGAGCACACTAGAGTTAAAAGAATTACAAATGCAGTTGGAGTTGTTGAAGAAAGGGCACATACGTCCAAGTGTTTCACCTTGGAGAGCGCCAGTACTTTTTGTCAAAAAGAAAGATGGAATCTTGAGGATGTGTATTGAATTCAAATAGTTTAACAAGTAGACTATAAAGAACAAGTATCCTCTACCCCGAATTGATGACCTCTTTGATTAGCTAAGAGGAGAAAAGATATTCTCAAATATTGACCTAAGGGCAGGATACCATTAGGTAAGAATCAAGGAATAAGAATTTCATAAGATAGCCTTTAGGACCAGGCATGGGAATTATGAATTTGTAGTGGTGCCATTTGGATTGACCAATGCACCAGTTGTCTTCATGTGCTTAATGAATGGCATATTCAAGAATTATTTGGATAAGTTTTTCATAGTATTCTTGATGATATACTTATCTATTCTAAGCCTGAAGAGGAGAATGAACATCACTTAAGACTGGTGTTGCAAGTACTGAGAGAACATTAGTTGTTTTCCAAGTTGAGTAAGTGTTATTTTTATCAAAATAAGATCCATTACTTGGGACACATTATTTCAGAGAAGGGCATAGCAGTAGATCCAGAGAAGATCAAAGCCATTAGAGAATGGCCAACACCCAGAAATGTGTCAGATGTTAGATCTTTTATGGGATTAGATGGCTGCTACAGAAGGTTCATAGTAGGGTTCTCTAAGATTTCTCATCCCATCACTTCTTTGCAAAAGAAGGGAACTAAATTTGAATGGACACTCAAGTGTGAAAATAATTTTAATATGTTGAAGGAATTACTTACTAGTGCACCTATGTTAAATATTGTTGACCCAAATGAAATTTTTTTGGTATGTACAAATGCATGTAAGGAAGGGCTTGGGGGAGTCTTCATGAAAAATGGACATGTCATTGGATATGAGTCCAGAAAGATTAAGGAACATGAGAGGAACTATGCCACCCACAACTTGGAACTTGTTGTCATTGTTCATGCCTTGAGGATGTGGAGGCATTATCTCATGGGGAAGAAATTTGAATTAAGGATAGACCGCATTGACCTAAAGTATATTTTTGAACAACCAACATTGAATGCCAGGCAAACAAGATGGCTGGAATTTTTAAGTGAATATGACTTCGATATCAATTATATCAAGGGAAATGATAATAAAGTTGTCGATGGACTTGGTAGAAGAGTGCATATCATGCATGCTACTGCTATCAGTATGCATCAGTCAGACTTGAAGACCATAATTTTAGATGTTCTTGTTACAGACCAGCATTACTACAGGTAAAGGAAAGCTTACAACAAGGAGATGTACAACAGAAAATAAAGGAGTATGAGATAAAGGAAGACTGACTACTCCTGCATATAAATAGAATCTATGTTCCTAGTTCTGGAGCACTGAGGAATTTGGTATTGAAGGAAATGCATGATGCTCCTTATGTTGAACATCCTGGTTACCAGAAAAAAATTACAGCAGTAAGAAGCCAATTCTTTTGGGCGGGAATGAAGAAGAATGTCGTTGATTACATCACTCGATGTATGGAATGTCAGAAGGTGAAGGTTGAGAATAGGCACCAAGTGGGTTTGTTGCAGCCAATGTCAATCCTAGAGAATAAATGGGAAGTGATCACAATGGATTTCATTACAGGATTACCCAGAATGAATAAGCAACATGATTCAATCATGGTGGCAGTTGAAAAAATAACAAAGGATGCTCACTTTGTGCCTGTGAAGACAACGCATATAGCGACTAATATTGCATAAATTTTCATGAAGGAAATTGCTAGGTTGCATGGGATACCTAGGACAATTGTCTTAGACAGAGATACAAAGTTTACCTCCAATTTGTGGAGGGGACTTTTTAAAGGATTTGACACAAATCTAAACTTTAGTAAATCATATCATCCCCAGACAAATGGAAAAATAGAGAGAGTCAATCGAATAACTAAAGACATGTTGAGAATGTATGTGATGGATAAGCCATCTAAGTGGGAAGATTACTTACACTTGGTTGAGTTTTCATATAATAATGGGTATCAAACTTCATTAAGAATGATCCCATTTGAAGCCTTGTATGGTAGGAAATGTGATACTCTAGTAATCTGGGACAACCCAACAGATAGAGTGGTACTTGGGTTGGAGTTTCTCAAGGACATGGAAGACCAAGTGGTTAAGATCAAGCATAATTTAAAGGCATCTCAAGATATACATAAAGTCTATGAAGACAAGAACAAGACAACTAGAGAATTTAAACTAGGGGAGCATGTACTTTTGAAAGTGAAGCCCAAGAAAATCTCTTTGAAATTGGGTAGTTGTACAAAGCTGGCAGCCAGATTCTGTGGTCCATTTGAAATATTGGACAGAATAGGGCCAGTTGCATACATGCTTGCATTGCCTGCTTCCATGAATGTGCATAATGTATTTCATGTATATTTACTAAAGAAATATGTACATGACCCTAACCATGTTATTGATTGGCATCTGATTCAGGTAGAGACGGAGGGATATTTTCAGGTTCATCCAGTGTGGGTATTGGACAGAAAAATCAAAATGCTCTAGAATTGAGTTTTAGAGATGGTAAAAGTTCAGTGGACGTGCTACAGTCTTGAAGATGCTACCTGGGAGCATGAATATTCCATGCGGGTAGAGTACTCACATATTTTTGAACAAATTTGAGATTTTGATCTCTATTTTGTATATGCACTGAGGATAGTGCCAAAATAAGAGGGAGGGGATGTAACACCCTGGGTTTTGAACCCCCATTTCAAATAATGTATTGTTACAATGTTGAGAGGCCAAGGTGCCCAAACAATTAATAAAAGGCCAGTGTGCCCAAGACATGTAATGTTTTCTATCATTATTAATAATAAATACATGACTGGCTACTAGACAGATAAGGACTAGATTTATAGGGGGATATGATTCCACAAGAGAGGGGGCTTGAGGGGATAAATGTTTATTTCCTATTTTAATTACCCTTTTGTCTAAGGGAGGGGATCGATTACATGAGCATATTAGGGAAGGCCAGGAGGTTATTGATTCCCCACGAGGTTACTTAAACCTACCTCTGGTCTGATGGGGGGGTTCGACTAATGGCTTTTTCGTTGATTTCATGTACGTTCATCCATTTCCCCTCACACACTTTCATGCACCCACTTACCCATTCATTGATCCATCCTCATCCACGTCTTGCCTTGGGAAAGGGAACCAATGTGCCAAATAATTAGCCTTGGGATAGTTGGTTGTAGTGGTCCCTGGAGGGATCCAACCATGAATTGAGGCCCACATTTATGATATGGGTTGGCCTGTGTCCAACGTTTCTCACAGCTGTGAGTCATGAGAGTTCCAACATCAACATTATGGACCAGTTGTGCTGGAGCCCGAATAAGGAGAAGGACTGCATGAGGGACTGCATGGAAGAGAAGGGTGGAGGTCCATTCTCTCGGGTGGTGAAAGTTGGGTAGAAGAGAGCTGGGTACTTGGATTGTTGTTAGAACTGGGAAGCCTGTGAGATATTGGGTGCTGACTGGTTTGAGAATCCAAGTAACACTCTGGAACTGTCCTTATGGATTCATATCCCTTGCTCGAGGGTGACACTGTTGTTGAGATTTGGAACAGTAGTGTCTACGGTTGGATGGAACGTCCTTGGTTTGCAGCCAGTTGGTGTTATCTTTCATAAAGAT
Organism: Picea glauca; assembly: GCA_000966675.3. Taxonomy (NCBI): domain Eukaryota; kingdom Viridiplantae; phylum Streptophyta; class Pinopsida; order Pinales; family Pinaceae; genus Picea; species Picea glauca. The sequence goes on from JZKD02S1684506.1 coordinate 717,083, forward strand.
AAGTGCTCTTTGTTATGGTATCATTTTCATGTATATGAATGTATTTCCGCTGTATATTTAATTATAATTTAATTGAATCTTTAGACTATGCATGCTTGCTGACTACTATTGTGCATGTCATTAAAGTCTTTCCTTTTATGCATCCTTAAATTTTAACAAGGTATCGGTAAGAAAAAGAAGTCCAAGGGCGGGCTTGAAGGTAGCGTACCCCGACCTGTGGGTGGTTAGGTATGTTACAGGTAGCTACATTAAATCACTCAACCAATTCCCTCAATAACATCTCATCAATACTGCCACATCAAAATACACTTTGACATCAATGACACATCATCGAAACACCCACAACCTCTTTGACATCAATGACACATCATTGAAACACCCACAACCTCTTTGACATCAATGACAACATTTTCTCAACATAATCATGACTTGAAAATTGTTGACTGCACTGATATAGGAATTGACTTATTAGGCAATGCAATAATGAATATAATTATGGGTGTTTCCACTCTCAACTAGGATGATGAATTTCCTATGTTTAATGTAGCCAACTAACTTGAGGTTTTGGGGAGTAGAGAATCCAGTGAGTGCATTTAGCGAAATTAGTAGTTCAACTTCGGGAGGTTCAAAGGGAGAAGTAGGATCATCTGCCTGTGGTATTTATTCAATGGGGGGAGCATCAACATCCTCATCAAAAACATCCTCATAAATTATCCATAAAAATCTTATGTTCTTTGTACTTGTGCCCTGAAAAAATATTTATCATTACAATTATAGAAATGGCCCTTGAGTTGGTGTTTATCCATATCTACCTTAGTTAATTTCTGAATCTTGAGAGGAGTAGAAGGAGGGGCATGATTGGTGGGTCTAAGGAGAGGAATAAATGATGATTTTCTTTTTTCAGTAGAGACATTATGTTATGTTTCTTTGGTTCTTTTAGTAGCTTCCAACCAAGTCTGGGGGCGATCCATGAGGACCTGGGCACAAATTTCATCCTTTAGGCCACTGATAAATCATTCCCTAAAGAAGGCATCACACATGCCCTCCATTATAAAATACAAGTACTCAAAGGAGATTATAAAGTATTCCAAGGTGAAATCATGAAGATGCGTGTCTATTTTGCTTGTTTTATGAGAAAAGAAAACTATAATTTCCCAAGTTTTTCAACTTCCGACATACAAAAGTATTTTTTTTATTTAGAATTTCACTTTACCATAAAAACAAAACTTGTGAATAATTTTCTTAGCTTTCCAATGACTATTTTTCATTTATTAAGATTTTATATGTCAATTTGAAAATTGTTTAACAATATGTTCCTTAAACATGAAAGGAATGATAATGAGTTATTTTTTCCCCCAACAATGTATCTATTATTAAACTTTTGTTTTTAACAAATGAAATATACTGGAACAATTTACACATACTCTGTTTTATTGTGACTATAATTTTGAATCTAATGGATGAATATTATAATTTCTAGAATTTTTTGAAGTTGACCAAGATGAAAACGTTGCATATTTTAAACACATGTTTTCCCCCACCTTGTATCTATCTTAATTTTTACTTAAAAGTAAAATCTAAAAATACCCTTTTGAAAATAACAATTTAAGGATTATGAATATAATTTTTTCTAAATTTGTCACTATGTATTTTTAGAGATACAGATATATCATTTCACTGAATTCTAATGTTAGCTGAAAATATTATGCAGTGAGTTTTTTTAAAAAATAAATAAAATTAGATAAAAATAATGAAAATGAAAAAAATTATAGGAATTGAAAGTAGATTCAAATTTTCAAATGTTGGTGTCATTTTCAAAACCAAATTCTGAGTATTTGCAGGAGTCCGCAACCTCCAAAGTTCAGGTAAGCAAGAGGAAATTCTATGGTTCCTGCAAATAGTCGCATTCGCTAGTTTTCAGCCGAAAAATGTAATTTTAACGAAATCCATCAAAATTAAATGATTTCAAAGGTTTTCGGCTGAAAGATGGTTGAGAAAATTCCTTCGGCCGGAAAAAATGAAAAGACACATTGTGTCATTTCATTTTGTGCCAAATTGTATAAATACGCTTTCGACGAAACACATTTAACACAATTCATCGCTTGTTTCATGGTTTTCTAGAGCACCTAAACAAAGTTTTGAATAATCTTTTATGTTTTTTTTGAACAAGGTATTTGATTTTTGTTCAAGTTTTTATTGCAATAACAATTTATATATTGAAAGATAAATGTTGAGCATTTTTTCAAGGTGAAGTCTTTGTTGAACATAAAATTATTGATATTATTTTTTAATAATTTTTGTGACAATGAAGCTTTTCTGAGACTATTCTAAAATGTTGATTTTGTTAAAGAATTTTACAGATAACTATACTCATGGGAAACAAAAGTTTGCGCAAGAGAAAATTTGATCGCACTCGAGATGAAACTCACCATAACGATTAAAGGAAAGAGCATTATTGGAGAAATAAACGAGAGCGTGCAAATATTTAAGAAAGAAACGATGATAATGTAAATAGAGATTTTCAACAAGAAGTCCAACCAGGTATGCATGCACATATTGTCTATATTAAAAGTATAGAATTCAAATTTAAAATATTGTTTAATATAATTGATTGTAATTATGATTTGATGTTTTTCAAAAAACATAAATAGATTTTTCTCATAATGTCGATGAAGACGTTGAAACCAAAATTGAAGCAAAAGATGAATCACCTATAGGTATGTACATAAATTTAGATAATACAAGATGAACACTTGTATATAGTTTAGTGAATTTATGTTTGAGTTTTTTTTTTTAATATAAACTTTAAATTGGAATATGCAGGAGAATATATCAACATTTATGATGAAATATTAGAAAATGTTGATACTGACAAATTTGGGAAGAAATAAGCTAAGAATTATATAAGATATTGAACTAAGAATATGTATAATACTTTTTTCAAAGATGAATCAGTAACATAACAAGCTCAACTTTTACTCTATCTAATAAAGTCAAGAAATTTAAAAGAAGCTACATCATTATTGGGTATTCAAAAGTTGACAAAAGATACAAAGGTGAAACAAAATGTCTTTGACAATATAACTAGTGCATTAAAAGCTTTTGGAAAATCTCGAAAAAAAGATGTCAGTGCTGCACATAGAGTGATACAAACAATAGTTGTTTCATCTAGCAATATAAAAGATCGTTTGACATGACACATGGAAAAAATGATGGGAACATCAAGAAAAACATTGTATAAACATATAAAATTTCGATTGCAAATGATGAACTAGCTTGTTGGACAGTGATTTCTAGACAACCTTACAAAGATAGACTTGCAGAAAATGTTAAAGAATTGGCCTGTAATTGTTGGTTCACAGAATCTCGTGTTTCACCACATACAAGGGATTTTTTGTGATGAATAATAGCACGAAAACAATATGAATAACATCCAAAACATATATTTCCAATGACACAAATAAAATTTTTCACTAAGTTCAAAGAATAGCACAAAGAAGTTAAAATTTCCATCAATACATGTGTGCAACAAAAACCCTGGTTTGTTAGACCCATAATTGTTCGTGACACTTTTTGTTGTCGTTATCATGTGGAACTTGAGTTATATTATGACACTTTTCTTCATTTTGGTAAAAAATTATGGCCAACATCACCTCCTCCTTCCACATTCTGTGTTTTTATATCTGAAATTCTCTATGAAAGAGAAGGTGATGAATTATTTTACCAAAAAAAATGTGTTGGTGGAAAGAAATGTGATCGTTGTGGAAATATAAGTTTCACTCACTCAAAGTATCTTATTGATATGAATGATCAATCATTTTCTAATATAACAATCAATTGGAAGAGATATGAATATATCAACAACACGGCTCCACATTCTTCAAATGTTATTTCCAAAAGGATCCATTTGAAAGTAGATAAAATCTGTGTGATAGATTTTTTGAATAAGTTTGAGAAAGAAATTTATAAATACACCAAGCATTCACATAGAGCTCAATGGCAAGACCTACAATTCAAACAATCTCGTGAAGTGTTTCCACTAGGGACAATTTTGTCTGTAGTTGATTTTGCGGAGAATTACACATTCACTGCACAAAAAGAAATACAGAGTGAATATTATCATTCTGATCAAGTCACTATATTTTTCCACATTCTATATAGACATGCTCAATGGAGTTTTGATAACATAGAAAGAACCAATGACAATCAACATGTTATTAAAGAATATCACTTTTATATAAGTGATGATCGAGCACATGACACACATTATGTACAACATTGTTTTGATAAATTTTATAATTCATTGAAAGAACACAAAATCATATCCGATCGACATTGGATATGGTCATATGGGTGTGTGGGTCAATTCAAATATTCATGATCATTTTATTGGTTGTGTCGTCTTCATAAAAAATCAAACATTACACATTGTTGGAATTTTTTTGAGATTGGTCATGGAAATTAAGAGCACGACAGTGCAGGGGCATGTGTAAAATGAGCACTTCAAAGGTATCAGATGAACCCTCGTGCCGATCGATTTGAATCTGTTGATAAAGTTGTTGAATGGTGAAAAATGGCGCTAAGCCATGAAAATCATTCGTCAACGGATGTGTGCAGGTGTGTCTATATATACATGTTACACATGTACATGAGATATTTTTATTCATGTATTCAAATTTATATTCAATCTTCAATCATTTTCTTGAGAGATTTCAAGTTAACAAGTTCTTGTCTTATGAATCAGGTACAATACATGGGACACGAAAAATGCATTAAGTTAAAACAAAACGCTATCAAAATGTGTTTTCATTTGATAGAAGAAATGAGTCTTTTTTTGGTTCAATTTGCATAGAGGACACAAAATCCATAGAGATTTGCGGAAACAAAAATGCAGAATATGTTAAAGCTTGGAGACATACTGAACTTAATATAAAAGGGAAAATTCCAGTTGCAAGCTTAAAGGAGATGGAATCAAATGAAACTATAGTGTCAGTTGATGGTGATAGAGTTTCTGATCTTTTTAGAGAAGGTACTTTTTATGTTTAAATTTTTTAAAATAACTTGTAGATGTACTTGTGTGATAATATAACATGAACTATTTGTTGTCCAATATATTGAATTATTTGTAGAAGATGTCTTTGTCATGGATGCACCTGTAGACAACAATGACAATGTGAAATATTATTTGATGTGATGCACATAACAAAAGATGAGGTTATTAGAAGATTTTGATTATAACGGTTTTATATATGAAAGATGATCCATTGTATTGAAATGATATTTTTTTCAATAAACCCATCAAACCGATACTCATGTTCACTTTCAAGACTACCAGTCAGATGTCATAAGTTGTCAATATAGTCATTTGGTATGTGCAGTGTGCATAAAGTTAATAGAAGTTCAAGCAAAAAAAAAAGTTAGAAATGGAAAATGTCCAAAGCTGATCATGAAAGAATAATTGAAGATGGAATACCATTATGATTTATTTAAACAAGTGGCATGCACATTCTAGAATTTTATATTTTGAATTGAAAGTACATGTATTTATGAATATCTAGGATTCCATAATAATTTCCATTTTAGTTTACTTTCATGGTCCATTCAATTAAGAAAAGTGATATTTTTTATGAATTATAAAGTTTACCAAGCCTTGTTTACAATTTCAGGGAAGAACCTATAGACTGTATCTAGGGAACCTAAATCGACCTATACTTTGGATGATTATACTTTAATCCTACAAATTATCCAAATCGTATACATAAATTCTTTAATGTGTGTAACCAATTTACTACATATAGGATTTGTGCTCATTATTTGCAATTTGATTATTCAATGTTTTTTCATATGAAGAGGATAACTTCATATCAAAACTAGGACCCATTTCCATGTCATTATAAGGGACTATTAATGGCTTAGAAGAACTTTAAAGACATCTTAAAGTGTATGATTAACATCCTAATTAAACAATTCAACGTAATACATGTATGATTATCATCCTAATTAAAACAAATTAAAGTCAACTTAAAAAGTATCAATTTTAATTATGAAATTGTGAATTTTGATTCCAAAAGTGTTGATATTATATTAAATTGTTAAATTTATGCTTTTAGATTTCAATATCTTGAAGCAAATTGAAATAAAAATGTGTATGATGAACAGGTAACACGTTACTTATATTCTACAAATTAAACATAGGTTTCATTGATTTTGATTGAAAAAAAACTTAGGTTGAAAACGAATTTGATTTTGTGGCCTAATAAAAAAAAATTAAAAAAAATAGGTCATCTACTAAGGCTTGGTTTGTTGCATTTAAATTTTCATAATTTTAATTGAAATAATGGTAGGTGTCATATTAATGGCATTAGTGAATACTTCCAATGTGGAGAGGATTGATAATTTCCATCAACCATTTTCTACCCTTTACGATACAAAAACAATTTATATCAATATAAATTTTAATGAAAATAACTTACTTATATTAAAATAGGTTCTAATACTTCCAATGTGGAGAGAATTGATAGTGCAGAGGATTGATAATTTCCAGATCAACCATTTTCAATACATAAAAATGTATATCAATATAAATTTTAATGAAAATCGCTTACTTGTATTAAAGTATATTTTAATTTTACATTCTAAATCATGTTTTTATTTCAATTTTTATTACA
>JZKD02S1684506.1:723760-735795 GCA_000966675.3 Picea glauca
TAAAATATATGTACAAATACACATGTACCATTTTAGATAAATAAAACAAGTTGTGATTAAGGAAAAATTGACATACATACCAAAAGAGTTAAGCCTCATCCTCCAACATAGTTCTTTCCACCAAATATAATGTAAACATATTTTCCACCAAATATAATTTAAACATCTGTAACAATAAAAAAACAAATAACACATATTAGCATATATACTTTAATTAAATATTAAATAAACAATAAGAAATAATAACATACCCAACCAAAGTTAAATACATTTAAGATTTTCCCTATCTTTTTATTACACTTTTTTGACACTTTTTTTAAACCAAACTTCCATCACAAAGTTCCAAAACTTCCAAAATAGTTACTCTCCATATTGAACATACATGATTTAAACAAATTGTAAAATCTTCTTTAAGCATTTTAAAGAGAAAAATTTTGTTCTTGGTAAGAATTGTTTTTGTTCGGAATTACATAATAATCTGAAAATAAATATAGAAATGTGTATACAGAAAGTTCACAAATTTCCATATTAAGTCATTCTTCCAATGAAATACTTATCTCCTTGTGGATAAAGTCCCAAATCCTCTAGGTGAAATTCTCATCCCAGGTGATCTTATTTACTCAACAGTAAAATACTAATCTCCTCAGCAATAAAATACTTATCTCCTCTTCTGCAGTAGTCATATAATCAAATTCTATAATGCCCTTTCAAATTAAATGACTGATAAATGTCCATATTAAGGCATTCTTCCAAGAAATTACTTAAATATATGAAAGTTCACAAATATCCATTTTAAAAACCATTTTTCCAAAAAGTATGTATCTCCTCTTTCTGCGGTGGAATAGATGTTCTCATATAATATTTCATGTACATGAAGAAAACACAAATCTACACATATATTAAGTCATTTCTTCAAAAACCATTTAAATATTTCATCTTTGGGATGTATTCATATTACATATAATCAAATGTTCTTTGAAATTATACGTGAGCTAGCTCACATATAGTATATGTGAGTTCCATAAAATATGTATCTCCTCTTATCTCCTATTTCTGCGGTGGAATAGATGTTCTCATATAATCTTTCATGTACATGAAGAAAACACAAATCTGCACATATATTAAGTCATTCTTTAAAAACCATTTAAATCTTTCATCTTTGGGATGTATTAATATTACATATAATCAAATGCTCTTTGAAATATGTTTTCGTCATAATCTAAACATAAGTGAGATCATGCACGTACATAGTTTATTTGTAAATCTACTTGAATGTTGGTTTTTGTGGTTAGTAACCAATTTAGTTAAGAATTTGACAATACCCTGGAAACAAGGAATTCACTTCGTTGTATGCAGAAAACAAAAATGTCCATACTACGCCATTCTTGGACAAGAAGGCAAGGAATGCAATCGAAGAAAATTTAGAAACTTCCCCTTTTCTATTGTGGGATAGAGTATGTTCTCAAATAATCAAATGGTCAAGTTCAAAATTAGGTCTTCATCATGATCTAAACATAAATAAGTTTGAATGTATTATTTAAGACAATGATAAACTTATATAGGGGTTCTATATATTTCAAAATAATTGATCAAAGCATTGAAAAGTTATATAGACACTAGTTTAGTAACCTTATGAATAGGAAAGGCTAAACTAAAAATTTGAGAAAACAAAAAATTGAAAAAAGTAAAAAATAAAAGCTTATTCAACAAAAATAAGCATGAAAACTTTTATAAAAAACCCCAACATAAAAGAAAATTAAAACTCACTAATGTGCAATGAACATACATTTATGAATCATCATGAATAGACACATCCTTCACAGGTATGGATGCTTCCTTCGCTTCCTCCTCAATCACAATCTCCCACACTCTCTTGTCCACATTTTGTTCAAGCACACTCTCAAGTACTCTCTTCTCCGCATTACCCTATATAACACATTTCAAATTTGAAAATTTGAAGATTAAATTTAAATGATTTTAACACATTAAATTGTAGTTTTAAATTTTGAAACATGTAATGCCTATGATATGCCAACCTATGATTCAATAAATTAAATGTTCTTTAAGACATTCTTCCTTTAAATTAATAATATAAAGGGCAATTTGCAATTTTAATATATAACTAATTTTTTTTTCAACATGCAATGATACCTGTGAACTTCCATCCTCTTCAAATTCTCCCAGTGAGAATTGAGACAATCATCCCCAAGTAGTAGAAAATGGAATAGGGATCTATGAACAACACAACTAAGAAATAAATATAGGATTCAATGTATTCACATTTGTACATAATTATAAATGTCATGTTGTTGATCTTATTCAAAATATTGGAGATTGGACAACTAAAGTACTCATCTGTGGATATTAGAAAACACATACCTGATTCAACCCATCCAAATTTAAACTTGTGGAGTCAAGTCCCGTTTTTACTAGAGATTCATTTAACATATCTCCAAACTGCAATTTATGACAATAACAACTCAATATTTTCTATAGATACAATGATATGTATCTAGATCTAGAATTATAAGTAAACTATACTAAAATGCGTAAAAAATGTTCTAACTAGAACACATACCAATCTGTTGTTTGGTTCATCATTCAAAATGACCTCCTTCCAACCATAACGAATTTTTTTTTCATACTCCTTAAGATCTTCTACTGACATAGTATCTAACTCCACATCTTTTTTATAAACAAAAATGGCCCGAGAATTGGCTTTCGCTCGCTAACGGTTCAAAATAACATCAACACCATAAAAAATCAATTACAAATTTTCCTCGATTGCATTCCTAGTCTCTTTGCCAACCTGTTGATGGGTGGAAAATTCCTTGACTCAACAGCAGGAACCAATCCCGCCACCGAGGTCCAATTAGCCTCTGTAACGTTTGAAATGGAATGGTTCTCTAGATCTTGCAATCCGACCAAGGTATCGATGGGCTTTGTGTTTTCTGGTGAAGAATTTTATTTCAGTTGGGACTGTTTTCTTTTCTTTATTTTCTCTTGGGGTGGGGGTTGATATGAGAAGTGCAAGCCAGTACAAATGAACTTGACAAATAACAGGATAAAGTTTCAACTACTGAGAAGAGGTCGAGCTAGGGATAACCCGTTGCTCAAACATGCAAATGACATTTCTATACCGCAGGACTAGTAATAATGCATTAACCATGCGAGCATCCAATCATTGCCTGAGATTACTAAATACCAGAAAAACACATATGAAACAAGATAGATGGTAAGAAAAATAATTCATCTACCACTACCATTCGTCTCACAATTCCCACAACAATTCATCATCTTCATCTTTAAAGAAAAGAACAACAAAGCAATTGTGCCAGTTAACTTGACAATATGTTCGATAGCTCTTACTTGTTACATATGTTCATAAAACTAAATAGGAAATAATTCTTCTTCAAGTTCAATCACACATGCATTTGATAAAGATAACTTCATTTTTGGTCCAGAAGGATTTCTAAATTCATAGCAGCTTCAAAATAATTCTTAATAGCCAAAAAGAAAATTGTTCTTACAACAAACCATAGACTTTTATTAATTGGTTGCGACCTTTATTTATAATCTCAAGCTTAACTGAAGTTTAACGACTAAATACAGTTTGAACCAAACAAAAGTTTCCACGTGGCATTATCTCATAACAGTTTCTTGATCAATCCACCCGGGATATTTCTTTGAAAGGATGACTCCTTTCGTATTCAGACCAATTGATGAATATTTCTTCACAATTCCGGGCCCACGGGAATTTGTGTTGTTCCATTGGGGCCACATATATCCCTTTGATGTCCGTTGCATGCACTCGATACTTTACCAAGGTGGAATTTAGTTGTTGCAACATGGTTTTAGCTCTGATCGGGTGTTCTATAAATTGTTGCACCTGTCATGGCCTCGCATCAGCTACCTTTGCGCACTCTTCAGTCCATAGGGAGTCTTGTTCGGCATACACCTTGAGCACGTCTCTTATGTCGATAAATTCGCTTCGGGTGCCGAACTCGGGGAGCTTGATATCTTTCATTACTTTATTAATTTTATCCCAGTGCTTCTGGCACTTGGCATATTGTTCTTGGATCTCTCAATGTGGGTCCTGGGACATCTTAGTCTAGTATTCTGTGAATCTCTTCATGAGAACGAGGCTACTTTTTCCTATCAGTCGAATGTCATGTTCTTCCTTTTCTCGACCCTGCTCGACTGCCTCAATGTATTCAAGTCTTTCCACCTCTTGTAGTGCTCTTTAATGCCATCATTCCATCTCTTTGCATGCTGCGAGGGCCATGAGAGTGTCCTCCTGAAATTCAATTATATTTTTGGTTAACAGGTTTCTTTATTTCTTGTACTCATTGTAAACTCCTGAAAACTCACTCTTCAAATATGTCGCAGTCTGTGTGGCATCTTTGTAATACTCAACAAGATGGTGCAAGTGTTCCAATTCCTTCAAAGTATCAGCTAGTTCTCTTTCGTCCCTCATGGTCCTATCCTGGGAAGCATTGGAGAGGGCTCCTCCCATGCCTATCAGTTCAGACTTGCGAGTGTCTTTTGTGTTGATCAAGTTTTCCTCTGTGGTAACCAAAATGGAATGGTCCACTGTAAGATTTCTCTTGTTAACAGTCCTTTGCACGATGGCCTTCCTCTTTTGGTCATAGGATATTGCATAGATGTATGCCACCTCGTCTACTGGCTCTAGTATCTATTGGTCACACCATGTGAGCATGTTTCCCAGGCTGTCGGTGGTATATATTTGTTCAATATCAGACTCTTGAACCTCCTTATTTTGCTCCGAAGGCCTGGATTCTTCCCTTTGTTTATCGGGGACCTGAGTATCAAGTGGAATAGATGTGTCAGGGGGGAGCTCAATACCTGCTTGTATACTAGCCATGGCATCACCGACGTCCTTCTGTGGGATCTTTCTTTTGAATCGTCCAATCCTGACTTGTCCTTGGGACTACCTGCCCGAGTCTCCGGGGCATTAGGCATTTATGTGTCTAGGCCACTTTCGGCTCCTTTTCCTTCTCATGTGTCCTCTCGACTCTGAACATTGTGAACAAGAGGTGTTTTTTCCTCAGCTCCCTTTTCTTATTCTACATGCACAGAGGTTTCCTGAGATGCCTCCAGGCTCTCATCATCACTGTATGTATTTATGAACTCGATCAGAGGGTTAGGCGCATTTTTTTTGGCCGACACTTGGCTGGGCACTGATTGAATCCTCGCACCTGCCGATGAATCGGCTAGCAAAAATGTGGATTCAGGTTCATCTAACCCATTGATGTTACCGAGGTCTATGAGCACGGAGCCGCCTAACCCTGTTGGGCTCTCTTATGGGTTACTATTAAGAACATTTGTTAAGAGGGTTCGATCATTCAACGTCGGATTCATCATTTGCTGAGCATGTTGGATCAAGAGCATGCCTCTTTCCATTGCACCTAGAGTTTCGAGAAAATTCTAGTTATGTACAGGGGCTTCTTGGGGAGCTTCCATCGTCTCGGTCGATTCGAATGCTATCCTTTCTTCCCTAGTCCTGAGAATTTCTTGCGTTGCGTGCTCCAAGGATGTCATTTTCTCTTCCCAACTCATGGCCTTGAAATTCGTTGATCTGGGGTCAGCCACTCTTTCCAACACCTCATCCCAGTCTTGAGCGTTTTCAGTGAAAATTTCATCCTCAAACTGGTTGTGGGCATAAGGCCAACAAGACGATACTTGTGATGCATGTTTTGAGACCAGACCCTTGGGATCGTGCTTGCGAAAATGTCATGTCTGAAACCAAAATTCCAATTGAATTAATCCTTCTTTCTTGGCCTGTGTAGTGTCTTTAACCTAGTAGAAGTTGATATGAAACCCATAGGGTATGAATTCCCGCTTCTTATCCTTCACCAAAGTGGCATTGTAGCCCTGCAAGATAGTTTGGTAACATATTTCCCCTAGCACTAGTCGGTTGGGGACATATATAGGTAGAAAATGTGGTGCTCTTGTGGCACCGAAAACCCTAATGTAGGTTTTGCACTCATCCAGGTACCAGTGACCAACTTTCGATATAACTTTTTTGGACGCATCAGACAACCTTGGGAACTCTTTCTTGAATAGTAAAAAATGGATAGGTGTGATAAATTGGTCACAAATGAGAGAGTAGGATATTTTATACATGTTCTCCCACAAGATGTTGAAGTAGACATGGACTGGGAGCTCGAAATCTCACCAGCTTAGGTTCATCCCACCGAAGGCATTTCTTGCACAGACGACGTCCAATGGCTAAGACACCATGTAGAAGGTAGGATTTTATCCTTCCTTCAGATGTTGAGCCTGTAGAATGAAGGTGCTAAGCTGTTTGGAGATGATAGCACCCCAGTTGAAGCTTGGTCTAGAGATGGTGACAGTATAAGCCAAAGGCATCCATGCCTCCAAAAATCTGGAACAATCTTTCTCTCCATGCAATCGGCAAAGGAGAGCCATTAGATAAATATAAGGTTGTCTGAGGTTGGACATCGAGTACCAGACGAAGTTTCATTTGGTGAATTTTTTGTCTTCTCTCCACGAGGACGCCATGATTTTGTTGGTGTCGTGCTTCTGATAAAACTTCACAACAAAATCCATGTTCAAATGTTGATCCGGGTCCCTGAGATTGTAATAATTTTGGACTTCTACTGGAAGGAAAACCCCGACGATTTGACCATTATCATCATTAATTACACACTTCTGTGCATCAGTGTGATCAATGAGTCATTTCAAAAGTTCAATGCAAGGGAAAACCAGAGTCCTACTCGCCACCATGTGTAGGTAATACTTGTGGATGTTGACAAAGACCTCATCGTCCAACTTCCTTGTGTCATGATCGCTATGTGGGGTATATTCTAGGAATTCTTCATGCTTGATTTTCTTGAACAGGTCTTCCCAATGTGGGAATATTGTCTTGGTCCTAATGTTTGCCTCTGTGTCCCCAAAGGTCAGGGTCTGAGCAAAGTATTCTTTGGTGATTGTCTTGATGATGGGCGCCAGCTTGGAATTGAATTCCAACTTTCTTGCAACGGCTGCGGAAGATCCCTCTCTTGCAACTTTGGGGATCTAGGAGATTTCCTAGTGGTGGGTTTCTTCAGAGGCATCGTTCCTGCAACAAAAATTGTTCAATTAGGGGCATCATACAGATTAATATTAGATCCTAATTTACATGCGAGGTGGAAACAGAAAAACCAGAATGGTACATACTTGTATGCTTGCTAAACTCTCTTTCTTAATACTCATTATACCTTGGATGCCTTCTCCGGGTTGTTCATCTCGTTCCTCTGGATGTTTCAAACTTATTTGCATGCAAAATGCTCTGGCTTATAATAATTCAGGATAATATAACGAGAGAGAACTTACCAATTGCATCGAGTTGTTAATACAAGTAATTGGACGAAATTCAAAACTACTTACCGTCAATTTTTTGTAATCAATTTTATGTAGGTTGATGGCAGAGGCGCGGAGGGAGGTGCATTGTATCTACAACCTAAAATGGTCATTTTTATTTTTTCATGAATTAGAAACTAATGTGCGATCTTGGAATTAATCAATCGATTAAATGCATCATATCTAGTGTATCTTAGAGATAAAACGTCCCATCGTGTCATTTTCAGAATGGGGAATTCGAAGATTGGCGCATAGCTATAGGATTTTCGTTGATACCTTTTATTCTTTTTTAAAACATAAAACCACCGATGTCAATTAGACATCAGGGGTTGGTAACCGGGGATGAACTTATTTTTGCCTTTTCCTTGGGCTAGCTTCTTGAAAATTTGTCGATGCCGAATTTTTTTTACGAGATCGGTCGTAGGCAATTCCTTTCTTCCCCCGTAAATGACTACTTCCTTTTGCGTTTCTCCGATGCCAAATGAAATCAGTCATCGACAACTTTCTTGTGCAATGCTTATCAAGAAATAACCAGTCCCCTTTTACCGACGTCGACGAAAATCAGTGATCGACGTCCTTAGTTTTCGAGGATGATTTTCTTTCATCTCTTATTCTTTCGGGTGCCGAATTTTGGACGCGTCGAATGAAACAAATTGGTGGTTGATTTATTTATTTTTAATCAAATGTTAATCCCTTTAAGTTATGAAGGTTTTGACATGTTCAGGGAATTTTTTTACAAAATCAAGGAGAAATTGTAGAAAGAAATGATAAAAGAAAACAACATCGTTCCGAATTAGACAATCCCAAAAGATTAAGTGGTACCCAAAAAGTAAAATTTGGCAGAAACGTTTTAGGGTGTGTTGAGAGCTCAACAAATGACGATTTTCTGGGTGAAAGCAGAATCTCTGTTCTTCCTTCATACTCGATTGATACGGAAGCTAGTGGGGGACCCAAATGATTTTAAATCGGAGCTCCTTTTACCTTTGCATTTGAAATCCTCCAGTTAATGCTTCTGGGTCTGCCTGTGGGGTTTTTAACCTCAATTCCTCCTTCGTTCCCAGTAACCCTGACTCATGTCCTCCCCCTTTTTTGTTTATATTTATTTATTTATTATTATTATTATATATATATATTTTATTGGAAATATTGTTTTATGGCCTGACCATTTACTGGGAGGGCGCCAAGTTCTCCCTGATAAGTGCATGCCCCTATCTTTTCAGTGACCTAGAAAGGTCCAAGCCACGAGTTCTAAAACTTAGAATTCTTCCCTTTTGGTTCATTCTCTCTGTCCCATTTTAGTACCAAGTCTCCTACCTCAAAACTCTTTTCTTTGGCCTTGTGCTTATCGAACCATCGTTTTATTATCTGTTGGTGGGCTATGAATTTTGACTTAGCCTTCTCTCTCTCTTCTTCCAGCATGAGTAGAGTATTGATTCTTTGTTGCATGGCCGATGAGGATTCCTCGTTGGAATCTTGGGCCAATTAAAGAGATGGTAGATAGAGCCCATTTGGGAGGATGGCTTCTTGCCCGTAGACCAAAAAGTATAGGGAGTTTCCTATGGATTCTTTGGGTGTGACCCTATTGGACCATAGGGAATTATGAAGTTGATTATGCCAATTTATTTGGTTATCTGTAACTGTCTTCTTTAATATCCTTACCAGATTTTTGTTAGTCAACTCTGCCACACCGTTTCCCTGAGGATAATAATTTGCAGAGTACTTGATTATGGTTCCTTTGTCCAGAGCAAACTCTGTCAATAGTGTACAGGAGAAGTAAGCTGCATTTTCAAATACCAGAACAGAGGGGATACCAAACCTTGTGATTAGTTGTTGTTCTATAATTTGGATCACTACCTTCTCATTTACATGAGTCAGATGGATGGCCTCCGCTCATTTTGTGAAATAGTCTGTGGCAGTAAGAGTGTACTTGTGCAGTTTAGAAGAGCTAGGTGTAATTTCGCCTATGATATATAACCCCCATTGCTCAAAAGGCCTCGAAACAGTCACAGGATGAAGTGGGACTGCTGCCCTTTTCTCCTTTCCAGCACTCATTTGACAAGTCTTACAGTTTCTAGCGCAAGTATGCGTGTCTTTGAACAAGGTGGGCCAGTGATAGTCGATTCTCAGAATATTATGAGTGGTGGTGTTTCCAACAAAATGTCCTCTGACGGGGCATTCATGAAGTTCCTTTAGCACCTTGTCGGCATCTTCACGTTCGAGGCACCTCAACAATACCTCGTCATAGTTAATCCAGAAAAGCATCGAATTTATAAGACGATATTGTGCAGATTTTAATCTGAGGGCTCTTCTTTCTCCGGGGTTGTGGTTTTCGGGACAAGTCTCGTGATGTAGTAGGTAAGCCAAGTCCTTGTACCAGGAGTCTTATCCTGTGGATATGTATGCTACTTCTCCACACCATAGATCTATTTCATTCTCCCACCCAGAGTCTTCATTTACTTGATCCTGGGCTTCAGCTGCAAGCTTTCACAGACCTTGTCCTTTTACTAGCTTGGAAGGTTTTATGTCTAGATTGAATTCTTGGACTACTGCCATCCAATTCCCTCTTATTTCTCCCATTTCTTGTTGGGTGAACAAAGATCGGACTGCAGGGTGTGGTACAATCACCATAGTGTGATTCTTGAGGATGTAAGACATGAAATGCTTTACTGCCTTATAGAATGTGTAGGCCTTCTTGTCTATGGCGGGATAGTTGAGCTCATATCCTTGAAGATTAGTGCTCATAAATGATACTAGGGCTTTGTTGTTGTCATCATCCTTCCGAGTTAACACCGCAGCTAGCGAATGGTCCAAAGTGAAAGTGTAAAGGGAAAAATCCATGTTGAAATCGGGACTTCACAGCATTGGGGCTCGGGATATGGTGGCTTTGATATTGTTGAAAGCATATTTTTGTTCATCATTCAACTTAAATTCAACATCCTTGCAGATCATTTTTTGTAAGGGTTTGACGATCTCGGCGAAATCGAGAGTGAATTTCCTTACAAAATTGATTTTCCTGAAAAAGGATTGCATAGCCTTCTTGTTATGGGGTAGCGGGAGTTGACCTATGGCCTTAATCCTTTCAGGGTCTATGCGAATCTCAGCTTGAGAGATGATGTGACCTAACGAATTTCCTTCTTCGAAACCAAATATAGTTTTCTTAGGCTTCAGGGATATGCCATATCTCCGACACCTTTCGAAAATATGAGTTAAATGTTGGATGTGTTCTTCTCTATTCTTAGAATATACTGTTACATCATCTAAATATAATACCATGCATTTATTTATAAGTCCACGAAAGGCCACATCCATGGCCCTTTGGAAGGTTTCCCCTGCATTGATTAACCCAAAAGGCATGCGTTTATAAGCGAAGGTTCCCCACTTGGTTCTGAAAGTGGTTTTCAAACGATCTTCCTTTGAAACCAAAACTTGGTTATAACCTGAGAAACCGTCTAGTAAGGAGAAAACCCTTGATCCCGACATGGTTTGAAAAATTTGTTCCATCGGTGGGACCGGATAATTGTCCTTTTTCGAAGCTCTGTTGAGGATCCCAAAATCTACGCATAGTCGAATTTCTCCTGACTTTTTGCTTACTGGAACAAGATTTCCCACCCAGGCGGAATACCTAACCTGAAAAATTATCATCGCATCTAGAAGCTTCCTTAATTATTGATACATGAGAGGTTCTAGGGATGGGTGATACTTTCGGAGCTTTGGCTAAAAAGTTTTTAGTTCAGGCGTCGACAACATTGTGTGTTGAATAATGCGGGTATCATAGGTTTTCAAATCCTTATAGGACCATGCGAAAACATCCTGGTATTGTCTAAACAATCTGAGGTAGGTTTTCCTTTCCTCTTTAGATACAGTTTTGCCGAGATTTATGAGCTTTGGGTTTTCTGGGGTTCTAATATTTATAGTTTCACGAAGGGGACAAGAGATACCGGTATTTGCGTTCTTATGTCCTTTGAATTATTCCTTTAGATCAAACATGTTTTCTAAATTAGATACCCCCTTCGGGATCATGTGAGCCTTTAATTCATCCACATGATGTTCTGTCCAAGGCTCGTTTTCCGTCGATTGCTCTTGGAACTCTTCATCGTCAATAGCGAGATCTTTGAAATTGTCTTGGTTGGTTAAGAAACTTATGATATGTTCATATCCCTTAAAGACTTTCCAATTAGAAACATTATTAGGTATTTATGGTTTGTAGAGCAGCTCTACAATGAATCAGGAGGCTTCATAATCTTCTAAAGGTGACAACCTCGAAGCGATTGTGGCTAAGGAGTCAAAAAGAACATTATTTTCCCCAGGGACTATAGTGATATTGTTATCAGATAAATCGATAGGTGTGGACACTAATTGATCTCCCTAGATCCACCTAGTTCTAGAAAAAAACACACCAGAACATGATGCTTTCCTTAAGTTTTAAATATTGAATTTACTAACTAAAGAGGGATAGTTGACATACCATTTAAACGCCACTTCCTCTCGCCATCACCATCCTATCTCTGTTCCAACACTCATACAATGATGATCATGCAAAAGAACACAACCAACCAAAGTGATAGTAATAGCATAAACTCAATATAAACCTATGTATGTGATCAAGGAATCATACAATAAAACAAAACAAGATTTATAGGAAAGAATCA
>JZKD02S1684507.1:41453-66806 GCA_000966675.3 Picea glauca
ACTGTGTGCACACCTTGCACATACTCAATGAAGATAAATGATTGAACTTATGCAAACATCTCACAATTTCATATGATCAAAACAAAATTCATTCATTCATGAAAACAACAATAACATGGAATTGCCAAACAATCACAACACCATGCATTGAATCAATTTTCCTCTATTATATTCATTCAAGATTAAAATGGCTACAGCTAGGATCAAAACAAAAACTAAAAACTCAAAATTTCCTACTAACTCACAACAACCCTTTTGGGCATACAAAACCTCTATTTATCTCAGAAGGTCCTTAGGGTTCCCCCTGACTACTCGTCTACTCGAAACAAAAACCTAATTGCTACCTAAGTTCAGTTACATTCAAGGATAGGAGTGAAACTCCCATATCACTCGTGATCATTAGCTTCCAAGTGCTTGATCTTCTTCTATTTTTCCAATCAGCTCCAAAAGATTCACAGTAAATCTCAGTGTTTCATATTCCGAAATGATCCCCAGGCACTGAGTTGTTCTGCCATGTGTGCTCGCTGAAGATGCTCCTACATCAAAGTTTCCTACCACCCGACTATAGTGAGATTCCCAAATCATATTTTCTCTCTCGCTTGATGGGACATAGAGATGGCCAAGATGGAAAAAAAACCCATCTTGAATATGGAAATAAGTGATAATTGTGTTTGTTCCTAGCATATGGTAGGTAGTGGCAAAGTCAAGATCTCTCTCATATATTTGGGGCCATATGGAGGCCTCATGGCTGAAGGAATGTAGTTCCATGGTCAGTGCTACAACTAGAGGTCGACTAAGGTATTCAACAACATGGTTTGTGCTCCCTGCCTTATACTTGATGTTTATATAGAGTTGTTGCAATTATGTGGACCACTTCTGATGGGAGCGATTTTGCAATTTTCCTCGCATCTGCATGAAATGCAAAGGCTTGTGATCAATGTGGATGACTATGTTCTTCCCAATAATGTAATGTCTCCACTTTGGATAGGATTGTATAATGGAGTACATTTATTTGTTGTAAGTGGGTTACTTACAAAAGGTATCCAATAGTGTCTCGCTATGATAGGCGACGAGATGTCTGTAGTGAGTGAGAACTACGCCAGGTTGGGTATTGAGAGCACTAGGGATGAGCATAAGCATTTCTTAAAATCATCAAATAATCTCTGTTGCATTTGGAACCACACAAAATTTTCCTTTCCACCACCCTTGGTCACTTGGATAAGCGACCATTCAATATGGGAGAATCCTAACATGAACCTGCGATAGTAATTGGAAAGGCCTAAGAATCTTTGAAGCTCAGTGAGTGTGGTCAGGGTTGGCCAGTCATGAATCACCTGGATATTGGATGGATCGACATGCACCCCATGCTAATCAACAATTTACCCTAGTTGTTGGACCTTGTTCATGCTGAAGAAGCATTTTCACAAATTTGCATATAGCTTGTGTTGTCGTAGAATGTGAAGAACCTACTGAATATGTTGCAAGTGTTATGCCCAATTCTTGCTGAAGATGAGGATTTCATTCAAATACACCACCAAAAAATAATTGTTGAAAGGCCACAGGATATCGTCCATAATCCTCATGAAAGTTGTTTAGGAATTTGTCAAGCCAAAAGGCACGACCAACCATTCAAAAATAGCTTTTGTGGACTTGAAGGAAGTCTTCCATACATCAATCTTCTCTATTCGGACCTGGTGGTAGCCATAATTTAGATCAATATTACTGAAGTATTTGGTGACCTTGAGATGGTCAAGGATATCGTCAATTCGGGGAATTGGGTACCAGTTCCTGATTGTGATTTTATTTAGGGCCTCGTAATGAATTTTGAGTCATCAGGTCCTATCTTTCATCTGCAAAAGAATGATTAATCTTTCGCAAGGTGATGAGATTGGTTAGATGTGCCCCTTTTCGAGAATCTCTTGGATCTGGTGCTTGATTTCCTAATTTTATTATAGAGATCAGTGATATACTCTCCCATTGGGTAGCAGTGCATCTGTGGTCAAATCGATTGAATGCTTGACCTAAAAATGTAGAGGAACCCGAGTGGGTGAGGAGAAGATGTCTTTGTATTCTTACATGAACTTATCCACTTTCTTCTACTATATGGATACACATGTCATGGAGGCCATGGATTTTGTTGCAACCTTCCTCTCAGTTTGAGCATGAATCATGAAGAAGACAAACTTCCCAGTATGAGAGATGACCTTCCTGCATTACTTGGTAGATATCAAGGAAATGGTAGTAGGTGGGACTACCTTGGGTATCCTGTACAATTTCCTGTCCAAAGTTATAATAACACTACAAGGCCTAAAATCATATACAACATGATGTTTCCATAAACAAGGTTGGCCCAAAAGAACATCAAAAACTTCAAGGGGGTGACATCACATAATACCTCATCTTTGAATGGCTTGATGTCATAAGGAAGGAAACATTGTTGGATAATGTGGAGATGTCTCCCTTGGCGAAGACATCCAATGATGTACAATTGTGGGTGAAATGTTGTTAGAATATCCAACCACTTGACTACCTCTATTGAGATGAGGTTCTTCAGGCTACTTCTATCAACAATGAAGTGCAGAGGAGTACCCTTCACCCACATATGTGAATGAAACATGTGTTCACCTTCCTCTGGTTCATTAGGTTCACTAGGCTATATCTTGGTGGTATAAATGGTGGCACTAGGTTCTGTGTTAATGATCCATCTACCTTTTCTGGTTTTGAATTAGAGTCAAAACCCACAGTTGATTCAGAGGCTTTCATCTTGGCCACCAATGAATTATTTGAGCGGAATTCAATGGTGTTATGACATGGGATCCTATGTAACTCACCCCAATTCCGAGTGTATTTATTATCTTACCACTATCCTTATTTGTTTTTAGACTAGAATGGTTGTCCCAAGGTTTTCCATCCTTGATCTATCCTTTTTTCTACGGGTTGGGGCTGCCTTTTCCCTACTTATATTGTGAGGGGTTTATAGACCCAAACTGTCGTATCTTTCATTTAATCTTCTTCTCAATTTTGACAACATATCGATAGGCAACGCCCAAGGACGAGATGTCTATAAAATCCATTTTTTTATAGATGTATTGATACAGACCAGGGCACTACTTGAGCACTAGATGTCGTTCAAAGTCTTTGATACCCAAATTGGTGTGTAAGGTATGAAGGACATTGGTGAACTCTGGCACTATTTGGTCTCTTTCCTGCTATAGTGTGGTCCATCTTGTATATGAATCATCATAAATTCCAACATGGTANAATTGTGTTTGTTCCTAGCATATGGTAGGTAGTGGCAAAGTCAAGATCTCTCTCATATATTTGGGGCCATATGGAGGCCTCATGGCTGAAGGAATGTAGTTCCATGGTCAGTGCTGCAACTAGAGGTCGACTAAGGTATTCAACAACATGGTTGGTGCTCCATGCCTTATACTTGATGTTTATATAGAGTTGTTGCAATTATGTGGACCACTTCTGATGGGAGCGATTTTGCAATTTTCCTTGCGTCTGCATGAACTGCAAAGGCTTGTGATCAATGTGGATGACTATGTTCTTCCCAATAATGTAATGTCTCCACTTGGGATAGGATTGTATAATGGAGTACATTTATTTGTTGTAAGTGGGTTACTTACAAAAGGTATCCAATAGTGTCTCGCTATGATAGGCGACGAGATGTCTGTAGTGAGTGAGAACTATGCCAGGTTGGGTATTGAGAGCACTAGGGATGAGCATAAGCATTTCTTAAAATCATCAAATAATCTTTGTTGCATTTGGAACCACACACAATTTTCCTTTCCACCACCCTTGGTCACTTGGATAAGGGACCATTCAATATGGGAGAATCCCAACATGAACCTGCGATAGTAATTGGAAAGGCCTAAGAATATTTGAAGCTCAGTGAGTGTGGTCAGGGCTGGCCAGTCATGAATCACCTGGATATTGGATGGATCGACATGCACCCCATGCTAATCAATAATTTATCCTAGTTGTTGGACCTTGTTCATGCCGAAGGAGCATTTTCACAAATTTTCATATAGCTTGTGTTGTCATAGAGTGTGAAGAACCTACTGAATATGTTGCAAGTGTTATGCCCAATTCTTGTTGAAGATGAGGATTTCATTCAAATACACCACCAAAAATAATTGTTGAAAGGCCACAGGATATCGTCCATAATCCTCATGAAAGTTGTTTAGGAATTTGTCAAGCCAAAAGGCATGACCAACCATTCAAAAATAGCTTTTGTGGACTTGAAGGAAGTCTTCCATACATCAATCTTCTCTATTCGAACCTGGTGGTAGCCATAATTTAGATCAATATTACTGAAGTATTTGGTGCCCTTGAGATGGTCAAGGATATCGTCAATTCGGGGAATTGGGTACCAGTTCCTGATTGTGATTTTATTTAGGGCCTTGTAATGAATTTTGAGTCATCAGGTCCTATCTTTCATCTGCAAAAGAATGATTAATCTTCCGCAAGGTGATGAGATTGGTTAGATGTTCCCCTTTTCGAGAATCTCTTGGATCTGGTGCTTGATTTCCTAATTTTATTATAGATATCAGTGATATACTCTCGCATTGGGTAGCAGTGCATCTGTGGTCAAATCGATCGAATGCTTGACCTAAAAATGTAGAGGAACCCGAGTGGGTGAGGGGAATATGTCTTTGTATTCTTACATGAACTTATCCACTTTCTTCTACTATATGGATACACATGTCGTGGAGGCCATGGATTTTGTTCCAACCTTCCTCTCAGTTTGAGCATGAATCACGAAGAAGACAAACTTCCCAGTATGAGAGATGACCTTCCTGCATTGCTTGGTAGATATCAAGGAAATGGTAGTAGGTGGGACTACCCTGGGTATCCTGTACAATGTCCTGTCCAAAGTTATAATAACACTACAAGGCCTAAAATCATATACAACATGATGTTTCCATAAACAAGGTTGGCCCGAAAGAACATCAAAAACTTCAAGGGGGTGACATCACATAATACCTCATCTTTGAATGGCTTGATGTCATAAGGAAGTAAACATTGTTGGATAATGTGGAGATGTCTCCCTTGGTGAAGACATCCAATGATGTACAATTGTGGGTGCAATGTTGTTGGAATATCCAACCACTTGACTACCTCTATTGAGATGAGGTTCTTCAGGCTACTTCTATCAACAATGAAGTGCAGAGGAGTACCCTTCACCCACATATGTGAATGAAACAGGTGTTCAACTTCCTCTGGTTCATTAGGTTCACTAGGCTATGTCTTGGTGGTATAAATGGTGGCACTAGGTTCTGTGTTAATGATCCATCTACCTTTTCTGGTTTTGAATTAGAGTCAAAACCCACAGTTGATTCAGAGGCTTTCATCTTGGCCACCAATGAATTATTTGAGCGGAATTCAATGGTGTTATGACATGGGATCCTATGTAACTCACCCCAATTCCGAGTGTATTTATTATCTTACCACTATCCTTATTTGTTTTTAGACTAGAATGGTTGTCCCAAGGTTTTCCATCCTTGATCTATCCTTTTTTCTACGGGTTGGGGCTGCCTTTTCCCTACTTATATTGTGAGGGGTTTATAGACCCAAACTGTCGTATCTTTCATTTAATCTTCTTCTCAATTTTGACAACATATCGATAGGCAACGCCCAAGGACGAGATGTCTATAAAATCCATTTTTTTATAGATGTATTGATACAGACCAGGGCACTACTTGAGCACTAGATGTCGTTCAAAGTCTTTGATACCCAAATTGGTGTGTAAGGTATGAAGGACATTGGTGAACTCTGGCACTATTTGGTCTCTTTCCTGCTATAGTGTGGTCCATCTTGTATATGAATCATCATAAATTCCAACATGGTAGTTGGTGTGACTACAAATAGTGTATATTCATATGTTTCCTTTTTCTCACATAAATTCTCCCACCAATATTTGACATGGGAGATGACCCTAAGGAGTGAAAATGTAATATTTTTTCTATCGAAAAAGTTATGGACAGAAAATACCCTTCTATAAGGTTTAAGAATTTGTCTATAACATCTTCATATATTTGACCTTCAAATATATGAATGTCAAAATTGATATGTACCTTGAAGGGGGCGACACCTCTTCTTGAGGAAGATGCATCAACTATTGGTAGTTGTCAAAGTATTTTTGAAAAATTATCCATCATCTCATTCCTCTATCATGCGAGAGATTCCTCGAGAAACAATTTAAAGGGATCTCCTGCCCCATTGTATCTCTTTTCTTTCCCCATGGGTGGCCGTCAGTTTCAATGAGGACGATATTGCAAAGGATTAACTGGTTTGAGTCCTAACTGCTTATACCCTTACCTCGTTGGGGACATGCATAGAGAAACAAATGAAGAGTTGACCTCTCTGATACCACTAATCTAGATTTATGAGTGGAACGAAGTGAAACACATATATATATAACATTAACATAGAGATACAATGAAACTTAAATTCTATTCAATAAAGAAATATGTTGAAACTCTAAAAATGCATAATGAAACAACCTTTCTCGAATGGTGGTAGCTAATCTTTGAGAAGAGATGTACTTCTATTCAATAAAGAAATCTGCTAAAATTGTAAAAATGAAGAATGAAACAATCTTGCTCGAATGGTGGTAGCTAATCTTTGAGAAGAGATGTGGTGGCTATGTTCATTCACCTTATCACATTACAATGAGGCCTCCAGGCATTTTTATCATCAAGAAGTAATCATAAAAACCCTAGACATCCAAAAACCTAACTCTAGGAGATGAAGCACCAAAAGTCATGTGGGCCCCTATGGGGTAAGTTGTTACATCAAATTCTCAGGGTCGTAACATTTACATCCGATCTTCATTTTAGGCGCACGATATCCCATTGGAAAGGTATATCCAATTAATACACATGTTGTGACTATGGAGAGACCAAAAAACATTGTTTAGGGCCTCAAAACGACCCCAGAAGTTTAGAACCCAAAAAGCTAGAAAAAAACATCCAAGATGAAAACTATATCTGAGCTAGTTGGAATAGGTGGGTGGCCACCAATATCCACTTGGATCAAGTAGAGAGTATAAAAACTTGGACAAAGGAACTAGGGGTATGATGAGAAAGTAACATATGGATTTTTTAGGGTGCATAACAACAATGACAAGGATGATAGGAGGTAAGGAGGGTTTTCACATATGCTATTTCTGGAGGATGAAGTGTTATATTACATAGATTATCCCATGGAGGGATAGGATATATTATCCATCTCGATACTCTACACATCTAGTGAAATGTTAGATCCATGAAGGACCTCCCACCTTGGGTCACACCCATTGGAAGAGGACACTGTAGCCATCATTGGTGAAATGGCACATGCATTGTCTAATTACTACATATGGGATGGTGATCTATCAAGAGTAGAGGTGACATGACTGGTTGATATCGATCCCAAGGTTTTTCAATGTTGGGATGATAATCCACCTAAGAAGTACGTTGGGCCATATTTGGAAGATACTTGGAATTTAATCCAAAGGTTAGGAGAGTAAAGGAGGTTACTATGGTCTAATGATAGTGTTGTCAATGCATATTATCTAGTTGATACTTGCAAATATTTGAAATCCCCTTCTATGGCATAGAAAAAATAAATGATTGGTTAATAGAGTCAATATTCATTAGAGAACTGTTGGAATAACAACATGTGAGTGGCTCTCCTAACCCTGTCTCAAAGATCTTAGGGTCAAGGAACTTGGAGGGTGGGAGGGAGTAAAAGCATCTTACATGTGTAAAAACTATGTAGGATCCTATATACGTACTTATGGGATAAAAGAAAAAGTTTAATGAGATATTGGGGATGATGGAACTAGTACTAGTAGGTATATTCTCGGGCAGTAAAACATTGAAGGTATGGAAAAAATATAACTTCAAGGTCATTTTAGGTTACACCCATTGACCATTAACTTTGGTAAGAGGGTGGATGGTTTTTATTTTCTTGATTGTGGGCATTGAAAATATAATTCACAAAAGGTGAAAGTGGGGAACACAACCACTCTTTCTCGAAAAATGGAAATTTGATTTCAATGCAAGCTAAACTCATTTGGATATCCTCCTAGTTTGGGTAAGAATTCCAAGTATCCCTCTACTTATATGATCAAAATAATTATTCGATGAAATAAGGAATTCCATGATCATGTTTTACGAATATAATTTGTCTTATCACGAGTCAGGGTATCTAGATTTGGCCCATATACTTGTAGGTATGGATATAAGAAAGAGAGGTTTTGACCATTTTCACTTGACTATAGTTAATGAAGGTATCCCATTCAGGTGTATCTAATACCATATTTATGGACACCTATAAGATAAATTCCCATATACAAACTATAGGAATATCTAATCTCAAAAGAAGAAACCTAGATATGGGGAGGGTCATCTAAAGAGAATGGATCAAAATTCTAAGTTAATGGATATTTTGAGGGATAATTTATTGTTGACATAGGGAAAAATTCCCCTGTCAACATGACGAAGAGTTTCTCAATGGAAGTTCCCAATCATACCTACTCTCGTTTGGTATGGCAGTCTCCACCAGTATGTGGGCTCGATTTCCACTAACTATATAAATTACTCTATGAAGATACACGATTTCACCATAGTTAGACTAAATAATAAATGAAAATATATCCTAACATGTCTATGAAATCCTATTTTATGTGAAACTACATTCTTATTCTAACAATAACATAATTGATTATAGGCATATAATTCAATTTTTAAAATAGAAATAGTTCTTATTTTACAGAATTAAATAATACTAGAATAAACATTCACATATAGATGATCATCTGTATGTTCTTGTAACTGAGATCATAACTCATTCATCATCATCTTCTACAAATTATAATTCATAGTAGAGAAAAACTGAAAACATTTGCAAAACATAATAAAAAATAGTGCAACATTGTATGAAAAAATCATGAATTTGCTTGCCATTATTTTCCTCCAAAGAAATATTTCAACTAAGAAATATAATAATAAGAAAATATTTTTCTCATCTTCTTTCAAGCTTGATAAATAGTTATACATTACCAAAATTTGGCTCTCCACCCCGCTCTCCCTTATCTCTTTACATGAGACTTCCTTTTATAAATTAAGAAATACTGATAGAATTCCATAATTGTGGATATTTATAGTTACTAATGTTAAAACTACCCCTTTTTCCCATCCCTTTTACATTTTCAGTTTTTCCCTTATAGAATAATAGAGAAAATATTCACATAATATTCCTTCCTACTTTGAAGGAAGGTGAGAAACTAAATCTTTGGTAGTGGTGGGCATCATATTTGAAAAGTTGGTCGAGATGAAAACCAAATATAAGAATGTTCATTGATGCCATACCACTTGTGTACAGTACCAAATGTAATATATTATGCAGAAACATGAGTAATTAGCAATTATCAAGGGAACAACAAAATATTGAGAGATAAGTACCAGAAATAATACCTGTATTCAAAGAAATCAGTGTTCACTTGCCTCTTCAAGGGAGAAACCACCATTATAGAAGATATCTATTAAGATAATATTTCTCATACCTCCTACTCTTATTTATACTAATTATATCTTCTAAAAAACATTCTAGAAGAAAATCTTTCTAGAAGCAGAAGCTTCTATTAGGTCTTCTTACATTGACTTGCTCACATTTATTTAATAGGACTAATTTCATCCTTTATTACATGGAAAATATATCATGCTAACTAATGAACAACTATAAGGGGTAAGGTTCAGATCCTAACATTCCCTCCTTCTTCAAAATCATCCTTGTCCCGAAAATACAGAAAATAACTACCAAGATGGAAATTGTATGTGAGCCAATTGAAATAGGTGGATGACCACTAATATCCACCTAGATCAATCCTTACCCATTAGGAAGAAACATTCTCCATTTCATTGACTCCCCTCATCAAATGAGGAAATTTCCGCTGAATTTGGCCTCAGGTGAGCCACTTGCCTTGGTGTAGGAGTTGCTACACTTTGAAAACACAATAAATTTGAAGCTTCTATTGGTGAATACTCTTGACTTGTGTTTCCATGATCTGTTCAGTGAATTCTTGTTCCAAGCAGTCATGGTTGAGATCTGTCAGTGTCAACTATTCTTCTATCTCTGAAGTGTCTAATAGTGGTGGAAAGTATGGTCAAAGGAGGTCCACATTAAAAAGAGGGTGCAAGCCAAGGAAGGGGGGAATGTTGAGCTCAAAAGCATTTTCACCCACCGACTTGGTGATGGGGTAAGGTCCATAGTAGAGTGGACGAAGCTTTCAATGGAGTCTTGTAAGGAGTTCTTCCTAAAAGGGAAACCAAACTTTATCTCCAACCTAAAACTTGTGTGGCACCCAATGTTGATCATGAACTATGGATGTGCTAGATTCATTCAATAAACTAGTTGGCTTTGTAGGCTTTGGTTTGAGCATGGGATGATTCTTCCAGTGTGGACGCAAGGGGTAGAGAAACATCCATGGGACATAATGATTGAAATTCCAAACCCACCTGAAATTGTTTATGGTCAGTTGATCTATGTATGGATCTATTGTAACTGTGTTGAACATAGGTAAGAATCTCATCCTAGGTGCGTGAATGCTTGGAATTGTACATGCACAAGATATGTACTATCATCCTATTAACAACATTGGTTTGGCCATCCATTGGGGGTGGAAGGAAGTGGATTTGGTGAGCTTGGTTTCCATCAATGACCAAAGGCTCGAACAAAATGTGCTAAGGAACCAAATGTCTTGATCTAAGATGATGGTTTATGGTATCCAAAAATGTACCCAAACTCATTCGAAGAAGATATTGGAAGTGGCCTTCATTGTGATGATCTTTTACAGGAAGTTAGAATCTCCATCTTGGAAAATTGATCAACAACCACAAAAACAAAGTCATTTCCTTGCTTGGTTGAAGGAAGACATGAGATGTAGTCCATTGAGATGGATTCCCAGGGCCTATCAGGAGTAGGAAGAGGGGTGTACATATATTGTTTCTTAATGGATGGTTTGGAAATGGTGTAGGTCATGTAGGACCTGATATACTTTATGAAATATTGTCGAAGTTTCAACCAATAGAAATTTTTCTGCAACATTAACACTATCTTTTCTATGCCGAAGCATCCTACCACCCGACTATAATGAGCTTCCCAGATAATCTTTTCTCACTCATTTAATGGGACGCAAAGATGTCCAAGATGGAACAACAACCCATCTTTAAGATTGAAATCAATGATAGTCATTTTTGTTCCTAGAATATGGTAGGTAGTGGCAAAGTCGGGATCTCTCTCATAGATTTGGGGCCATATGGAGGTCTCATGGCCGAAGGAATGTAGCACCATGGTTAGTGTTGCAACTAGAGGTTGAATGAGGTAGTCAACGACGCAGTTGGTGCTCCCTATCTTATAATTTATGTTGATATATAACTACTGCAAGTATGTGGACAACTTATAATGGTGGCCATTATACATTTTTCCTTGTGTTTGCATGAAATGAAGAGGCTTGTGATCAGTGTGGATGACTGTTTCCTTCCTGATAATGTAATTCCTCCATTGGGAGAAGGCTTATACAATGGAGTACATTTATTTTTCATAAGTGGGATACTTACAAAAGTTATCTAATAGTGTCTCACTATGATAGTCCACAAGATGTTCATTTTGAGTGAGAACTATGCCCACAACATAGTCTAAGGCATATATATCAATCTCAAAAGGTTGCTTGTGTTTCCACAGAGTGTGCAGAACATGCTAAATATGTTGCAAGTTTTATGCCCAACTCTTGTTGAATATGAGGATTTCATCCAAATACACCACCAAAAAATAATTTTTGAAAGGCCACAAGATATCTTCCATCATCCTCATGAAAGTTGTTTGGGAATTCATCAAGCCAAAGGGAATGACCAACCATTCAAAAATATCTTCTTTGGAATTGAAGGTAGTATTTCATACATCGATCTACTCTATTCGAACCTGGTGGTAGCCAGAATTCATATCAAAATTACTGAAGTATTTGGCCCCCTTGAGCTAGTCAAGGAGATCGTCAATTCGAGGAATTGGGTACCAGTTCCTAATTGTGATTTTATTTAGGGCCCAATAATCAATGTAGAGTCACTAGGTCCTGTCTTTATTCTGCAAAAGCATGATTGAACACCCATAAGGTGATGGTATTGGTAATATGTGCCCCTTTTTGAGTAGTTCTTTGATTTGACACTTGATTTTCTAATTTTATAATAGTGAGCGGCGATAGATTGACCCATTGGGTAGCAGTGCGTTGGGGGTTATATCCATTGAATGCTTGAACGGATAGTGTAGAGGTACCCCAATGGGTGAGAATAATATTTATTTTTATTCTTACATGACCTTATCCACTTTCTTCTACTACATGGAGACACCTGTCGCAAAGGCCATGGATGTGGTTGCAACCTTCCTCTCACTTTGAACATGAATCACGAAGAATACAAACTTCCTATTATGAGATATGACCTTCTTGCATTGCTTGGTAGAGATCAAGGAAATGGCAGTAGGTGGGACTAAATTGGGTATCCTGTACAATTTTCTGTCCAAAGTAATAATAACAGTACGGGGCCTAGACTCATATACCACATGATGTTTCCATAAATAAGGTTGGACCAAAAGAACATCAAAAAATTCAAGGGGGGTGAATTCACATAATACCTCATCTTTGAATGGATTTATTTCATAGGGAATGCAACACTGTTGGATAACTTGGAGATCTCTCCTTTGGTGAAGCCATCTGATGTTGTATAGTTGTGGGTGCGGTGTTATCGACATAACCAATCAATTGATGACCTATGCTGATATTAGGTTATTCTAGCTACCGCTATCAAAGATGAAATGCAGTAGAGTACCCTTCACCAAAATTTGTGAATGAAAGAGGTGTTCGCCTTCCTCTAGTTCATCAGGTTCACCATGCTAGATCTTTGTGGTAGAAATGGTGGCATTGGGTTCTGCGTCAAAAATCTATCTCCCTTTTTTAGTTTTGAATCAGATTCAGAACCCACACCTAATTCATAGGATTTCACCTCAGATACCAATGAATTTTTTGAATAGCATTCAACGATGTTATTTTAGGGGCTTGTATGGAACTCACACTACTTCCCAGTGTCTTTCTTTATATTCCCACTATCCTTATTTGTTTGCAAATTAGACTAGTTGTCTTGAGGTTTTCCATCCTTTCTTTGTCCTTTGTTCTATGGGTTGGGGATGGATTTTCCGTTCTTCTGTTGTGATGGGTTCATAGACCCAAATATTCATATCTTTTGTTTAATCTTCTGCTTGATTTTGACAACATATCAATATGCTGCTCTCAAGGATGAGATCTCTAGAAAATGCATTTTTTTCTATATGTATCGATACAGACCATCACGGTACTTGAGCACCAGATGTTTCTTAGAGTATTTGATACCCAACTTGTTGTGTAATGTATGAAATACTTTTGTGAACTCAGGCACATTTTGGTCCCTTTTTTGGCATAGTGTGGTCCATCTTGTATATAAGTCATAATAAATTCCAACATGGTAGTATTGTTCCTTAATAGTGGCCCAAAACCCCTTCCCTCCTTGGGACTACATGACCTCTCAATATTGGATATTCAAATCTTGAGTCATAAAAAATATTTGGTCCTTTCAACAGTCCCTGAATGCTTAACTCACAGGTCCCTTTTCTCCTAAATTACCATGGGCTATGACCATAGACCAACCCCTACACGATTTTGAACTTTGGGGATATTATGATCTCTGGCTTCAGTTCTTCCTAAAGTAATATCCTCCAAATATTCAGATCTATGATGCATGTCTCCTTGGATTTTGATGGCCCAACAATGTTTCAAGTTTTGTGACTTCGTGAAACTTTTTTTCGGCTTATGCACAAACCTCCAGATTTCTGACTCCCAGATTTCCCTAATACGTTTCCATGTGTCCTCCTTGTAGCCAATGGTTAAGATTACTTAGTGATTACGTGGGTTCACGACTTTTCTCTTACAACAAATCAAAACTTTGTGAACCAAGAAGTGTCAAAACATCTTACGACCAACCTCCACGTAATTTTGCTAGATCTAATGATCTAGAACAATCCACCTCCCTCTGGAACAGATCTGGGTCATTGATCTTGGGACACCTTAAAGGGTTCCTTCCTTTGAATATTTCTCACCATTCTCCTTCCTAAGATTAATTTTCCTCAGAATTTTGCCTCTATAGATGCTCTTTTTCGACACTTAGTCGAAAATTTAGCTTGTGCACACCTTGCAACAGGTTCTCCTCTAAACTTCAACCACTCTGTAGGTGACTTCAGTTATTCGTCCTAGAATTATGAGTCAAAATACTCGATCATGCACTCCTTGTGGACAAAATATCTCAGATTTCTTTTCCATATCTTTCTGAATCAAAATGGTCTCTGTCATGCACACCTTGCAGAAACTTTTTACTCCTTGCACATATAAGTTCATGTTGTCCCTTCTCAGCTATGAGTCGAAACAGACTCAATCACACACACCTTACAGACACTATGCACACCTTGCACTCGCTTGTAGAAGAGAAACAATTGAAACTTACTTAAACCTCACAAATTCATACATCTAGCCATGTAAATGCATGCATAGATTCAAGAACGAGAACTAACATAGTATTCTAAATAAATAGGAAATCTACCATTCATTCACTTAGATAGACGCATCGACAACATACATTTAGGAGGACGCTCCTCTTTTATATTAATTCAATTGAAAATTACATATATTCATACACTGCTTCTCGGTAGATCTCATCTATCAGCTACAATGGAGATCGCTCTTGGTAACTAGTGTTCCAAAAACAACTAACAACAATGGAAATCTACACAACAGATTCAACAACCTTCTCTCGGTAACAATACAAATATTTATACAAGAGGGTTCTTCAAGTTCCCTCCCTCCAACGATTCTAAAGCTATCCTATCAAATTAAAAGCTATCAACTACTAACATTTATTACAATAAATATTTGTGACAGACAGATCAGATCCAACACATCGAATCTATACTGCACTTAGCTACATTAAAAGAAAATACATTCTCTGATGTCTTCATGAACCATCCATCTCTACAACATTAAAGGTGTTCCTTAATTACAACTCTTTTCAAAAATATTTGCATGATATGCATCCTTTAAAATTAAAATGTCTTCAAAATGTTCCCTAGTGCACCGAGCTATCCTCTGCTTTATGCTTTGTTGGCAATGCGCCTATATCATAATCCTCTGGAAAAAAAAAATCATGGACTCCTTTCCATGAGTTCCTGCACTGACATTCCATGCTTTTGGATGTCCGCTTCACCAAACCAACTAGCATCTTCTACTGGTAGTCCTTTCCACTTCACCAAATATTCAAAATATGTTTTACTCCTGGTCTTCTTACCAATTCGCTGATCTATGATATGATCCATCCACGGCTTCTATGCTACAAGCATTTTCTTTTTCCACTGGATCTCCTTTTGATTTTTGGATCTTCCATTTCCATCTTCCATGTATATATACATGTATGCAATGTTGAATATGGATGACATACCCACATATTCTTGCATCTCTATCTCATAAGCATTTTCACCAAATCTTCTTAGGATTTTGCAGGGGCCTATCTTTTTCAACTTTAGCTCATTGTATGTTACCCTTGGGAACCCGTCCTTTCTAAGATGTGCTAGAACATGATATCCAACTTCAAATTCAATATTCCTTATGTGTTGATCATCTCTATGTTTGTATTCACCGATGCTCTTCTTCAATTGCTCCTTCATGTGATTATGAAGTTCTTACATTTTTGCAGCAAAGACTTCGGCTCCATCGCTCCTAAATTTGCTCTGCTACAGATCTCTTAAATCTGACACTCCTATAGGATTCATTCCATACACTATCTGAAATGGAATCTTCCTGGTTCTCCTGTTTACTGATTCATTGTATGAAAATTATTCTTGTTCTAGAATTTGATCCCACTAGTTATGATATTCAGTGACCAAAGTTCTCAACAAATATCCTAAACTTCGATTCACCACTTTAGTTTGTCCATCTATTTGAGGATGATATGCAGAACTAAAAGATAGTTTTGTCCCCAATTTCTTCCACAATTTTATCCTTAAATGACCAACAAATTTGTTATCCCTGTCTGAAACAATGCTCATGGGCAATCCATGGAGTCTCACAACTTCTTTAAACAACAAATTTACAACGTGCATTACATCACTAGTCTTCTAGCATGGGATAAAGTGTGTCGTCTTCAAAAATATGTCAACTAACAAAAATATGGAATCACTTCCTATTTTTGTTCTCGGCAATCCTAACATGAAATCCATGCTTATTGCATCCCAAGGCCTCTCTGGAAGAGAAAATGGTTGACATAATCCAATATTCTGCTTCTTTCCCTTTGCATAATGGAAAATATTACACTTGTTTACAAAATTATTCACCTCTTCTCTCATACATGGCCAATAATATGAACCATTCAACTGAGAAAACATTTTTTCATGGTCAAAATTTTCAGCTATACCTCCACTATGTTTTTCCTTCAGCATGTTTTCCCTCATAAAACACTTTGGTATGCACAATTAACATCCCTTTAACAAAAACCCATCCTGAATCAGATATTCATCCCACTAGCTTCTGTCTCTGAGCACATGATTTTCACATGTTTCATATTCTTCTTTGAAATCTGGATCACTATGGTACATTTCCTTAAGGTGGTCAAACCCCAAGGTATTCACTCAAAATTCCTGCAAAATTCGACATCTCCTGCTTAATGCATCAACAAAATTGTTAGCATTACCGGAAATATGTTTAATAACAAAAGTGAATTTTTTCATAAACTCTATCCACTTGGCATGTCTATTATTTATCTTCTCTTTTCTAGTTATGAGTTGTAAAGCTTGATTATCGCTATACAAAACAAATTCCTTTGGAATGAGACAATGTCTCAATTTCTTCAAAGCTTGGATTATGGAATAGAACTCTTTATCGTATGTGGAGTACTTCCTTTTAGCATCGTTCATCTTCTCATTGAAATACACAACATTATTATTATCTTGGCTTAAGATCGCTCCAATAGCAACTACACTCGCATCACATCTCACCTGAAATGTCTTCCCGAAATCTATCAATACCAGAATTAGTTGTTCCATTATATTCTCCTTCAATATGTTGAAGCTCTTCTCAGCCTCTTCTATCCACTTGAAATACTTGTGTCTTTTCTTCACCATGTCCATTATTTGTGCACCAATCTCAGTAAAATTTCTGATGAATTTTCGGTAAAAACTTGCCAATCCATGGAATCTTCTTACCTCAAATATACTCCTTGGTGATGACCATTCTTTGATTTCTTTCACCTTTTTGGGATCCATCTTCAATTCATCCAAAGAGATCACAAAACCCAAATAAATGAGTTATGTCTTCTTGGAAGGGGATTTCTTTAAATTGATCAACAAATTCTCTCTCTGCAACCTCTTCATCACCAATGTCAAGTGTCTCGAATGTTCTTATTTAGTCTTGCTAAAGACCAATATATCATCCAGATATACAATCACAAACTTACCAATGACATATTTCAACACTTCATTCACCAGTCCCATAAAAGTACTAGGGGAATTTGTTAAGCCAAATGACATAACAAGCCATTCATACAATCCCTTGTTTGTCTTTAAGGTTGTCTTCCACTCATCACCCTCTCTCATCCTTATCTAGTGATATCCACTTTTCAAATCTATTTTTGAAAAATAGTTCACTCCACTCAAACAATCCATCAAATCATCCATCCTAAAAAATGGAAACCTGTACCTGATGGTAATCTTGTTTATGGACCTTGAGTTTGTACACATTCTCCATCCTCCATCCTTCTTCGGACTCAATATAGTTGGTACTACACATGGACTCAAGATTTCTCTAACCAATCCTTTGTCGAATAGATCCTGAACATGTCTTTTCACCTCCTCACTCTCCTGAGGTGTCAACCTATATGCAACTTTGTTAAACATGCTTTCTCTTGTTATCAAATCAATGTGATGGTTGATACTTCTGATAGGTGGCAATGAGCTTGGTAACTCATCCACTACTATGCCGGCAAATTTTTCTAACAGTTCCTGAATTTCCTCAGGAAGATATTCCACAAAAGTGCTTGTAAGTATAACTCTTGTCTTCCTCACAACAAAAAATTGAATCTCTTTTTCTTTATTAACTTCTCTCAGGAGTTCCTTCCCACTTATGAGAAGTATGCTTGTGTTGGCTTCATCCTTCACTTTCTTTTCTTCAATTGGAAACAACATGTGTTTCCTATCATTCTTCTCCAAGGTATAAGTATTTCTTCTCCCATGATGGATGGCATTCCTATCATACTGCCATGGTCTTCCCAACAAAACATGACATACATCCATGGGAATCACATCACATAGAATTTCATCTCTATATTCTCCTATCTTAAACTCAACTAGACATTGTTTAGTGACTATTACCTGATGACCCTTCTGCAAGCATGAGACTTTATATGGTGTCGAATGTACAGTCCTCTCCAGCTCTAAATTATCCACCATATCTATGGATAGTAAGTTATTAGTGCTCCCACTATCAATTATCATCTTGCATACTTTCTTTAGTCTTGCAAGCTATCCTGAACAAACTGTTCCTCTGCGTTGGATTTTAAACTTATGGCTCTGGCTTCAAGAGAACTTTCTTCATCATCAAAGATCTCCCATTTTCTATGCCGTCTTCCTTTATATCTTGATTTTGAGCTTCCAAAATTTGAGCTTCGCCTCCTTCGTTTTTACTCTTGGGACATTCCCAAGACATGTGTCCTACCTTTCCACATGCATAACACTTTATCTCACCTCCTCTACCTCTTTCTCTTCCTCTAGGGAAAGAGTTTCTACCACCACTCTGCCTTCCTAGGGAACTTCCTCCTCTCTCAGAGTGATTATGTGGCTTCTCTATCTCACCTTTGGTATTTGGTTTCTTGTCATGGGAAACTCCTTTGCCTTTGTTCAAGATTCTACCTTTGTTTTGTTGACTCTGCTTCCTGGCCAACTTTTCTTCTGCTTTCAGCGCAATCTCATATGCATCTCCCATTATATTTACTTTCATCATGTTAATCTCATCCTGGATTTCATATCTTAGGCCATTGATGTACCTGACAATTTTTTCCTCATCTCTTTCTTTCTGTACAACCCTGATGTTCACTCTATAGAAATCCTCTGTGTACTCCTTCAAAGTCATTCCTTTCTGTATCAAGTTTTGCAATCCCCTGAATAGATTTATCTAGTAATACTTGTGTATGAATTTTGCCTTTAATTTGGATACCATTCAATCCCAATTCTTGATATTTTATTTTCCTTTTCTCCTCTTGTCAGCCCACAATTCATCCCACCACAATGTTGCATGTGCTTTCAACCTTGTGACAACATGTTTCACCTTTTTCTCTTCATTGACATATTCATAGTCAAAATACTTATCCATTGCTTGTATCCAATAAAGAAATTATTCGACATCCAAATTACCCTCATACATAGGGACATATATGGCTCTAGCTCCCAACTTAATAATATCTTTCAACAAGTGCTCTTCTGCAACATCCTCTGTTATAGCTTCTTCATTTTCTACATCGCTGATGTCTCCAACATCAAGGGCTCTTATTTGTGTTGTTTCCATGGCATCCATCCTTGCACACTGTTCTCTCATCTCCCTTTCCATAGCTCTATTTTCTATGGGCATCTCTACATGTCTTCTAGGAGGCACTGTGTTGATGTATATGATACCACTCATCGATATCAACCTACTTATCTATCTCCTTTATCTACAAAAGTTAATTTTATATCATCTCTGATACTAGTCTGGTGCAGACCCCCTTCCATCCTTGGGACTACGTGAACTCTCAGCCTTGGATCTTGAATTGTTGAGTCACATCAACGCTTCGGGCCTTTCAATGGTTTCTGAATGATTAACTCACAAGTCCCTTTTCTCATAAATGACCATGGGCTATGACTGTAGACCAACCCCTACACAATTTCAGGCTTTAGGGATATCATGATCTCTGGCTTCAGTTCTTTCCGAAGCGCTCTCCTATGAATATTTGGATCTATGCCGCGTGTCTCCTTGGATCTTGACGAACCAACAATGTTTTGGGTTTCATGACTTCATGAAACTTTTGTTCACCTTATGCACAAACCTCTGGACTTTTGACTCTGGGATTTCCCTAATATGATGCCACGTGTCCTCCTCCCAGCCAACAATTAAGATTACTTTGTGAGTCTGCATGTTCGCAACCCTAATCTTACAACACCTGCAAACTTCCTAAACCACGAAATGTCGAAACACCTTACGACCAAAATCCATGTAATTCTCATGGATCTAACGGTCTGGAACAATCCACCTCCCTCTGACGCAACTCGCACTCCTCGGAGCACAAGCGCTCTTCCAGGACCTTCTTCTCTCCTCTGCCCGAAGAACTCAATGGTTCTTCTAATTCCCTATCGAGAATCTTCCTACCCACAGATTCTCTCCTTTTCACGCGATCCCCTTCCTTAACCTCTCAGGGGATTGGAATTCGTGCCTCCACGAGTCCAAAGATTATATACTGGGTTCTCGGATCCTTGAGACTCAAGGGTAGTCAACTCGCTGACTCTTCCATTGAGGAATTTCGCTACTCGCGCCCTCGCTACTCACAATACCAACCTTGTGGTTCTCCAACCTCCGTTGTCTGAGGTGCCGAAACTCCACGACGCACGTGTGACTTGACTCGTCCACACCCGCTACTTCTCTCGGGACATTTCATGCTATCACTCCCTCGTCCCCTCGCGACTTCGCTACTTGCGAGCTTGAATGACTTTCCCATCAACTCCCGGGGTCTGAGGTGCCAAAACTCGTGACCTCGCTCCCTCGTGGATCTGAGTACCCAATGGTTGAGTCCTCACCCCACGAGCTTCCGAGTTTCTGAGATCTTCAGATCTCCTCCACCTGTCCTTCAGATGGACGGCTCCTGGCCTCTCTCCTTTTTCTCTACCTCGTGGCCTCACGTCCTTTGGCCCCAATTCCTCGACCCTTACTCTTACGAGCTTCCAAGGTGCGAG
This sequence comes from Picea glauca, assembly GCA_000966675.3. Lineage (NCBI taxonomy): Eukaryota > Viridiplantae > Streptophyta > Pinopsida > Pinales > Pinaceae > Picea > Picea glauca. The sequence continues at coordinate 62,544 of JZKD02S1684507.1, forward strand.
GTGCCACTTGTCCACTTGCCAATCCCTGTGGTCCCACGCTACCCTTGGAGTAGTCGATATCTCGCCTCCTGGAAATCTCGCGACTTTCCTTATCAAATTTTGGGCACTTTCCTCACGAGGTCCCGATAGGAGATCTCGTAAATAAATCAACGAACCTGACCGACTTGGATCAACGGCGCTGCCCTTCCTGAGATTTGAATCCTTTCCACACCTGCGCAGTAACTATCTTACACCTCTAGGAGATCCAACGATTCCTGAAACCTCATGAAATCTCCTCTGAAGATCTCGTCCGTCCGTTCTCCCTTTGAGGATTCTGTGAAATACAGAAGTGTCTTCCCCGTGAGACGTGTTTGTTCACTCACCAACCTGTGACAGTTCTTCTGAATCTTCAACAACAACTTTCCCTGCACTTTATCCTTCCATGAAGTTGAAGGCCTACTCCTCCCGAGCTTCCTTACGATTCTCAAATCCTTAGAAGGAACTTTTGCACGCACTCCTTGCGGCAAGTCTTCAACCTCGTCTAAGTGTTGAAGTCTTTCGACCCTGTGCACTTCTGCAACAGTAGTCCTTCGATACTTTTCTCAGAATCACAACTTTGAGACTTAGCTTGCCTGTGCACTCTTGACATGGCACTGTGCTTAAATTGCACCTTCGAAGCAATGAGAACAAAATCTTCCTCTAAGTGAACCCTTCCGTCAACGCACTCCTTGTGGACAATTCGACTACACTCCTTCCAGGAATCCTCTAGCTCACTTAGAGAAACAATTGAAACTCATTCACTCTTCCTCTCAGACTTCAATTCAACCATGAAATCACACACATAGCATATAAAAGAAAATGTATGACAGGAAGCAAACATTCATGAGCATAATATCAACACACAGAGAATAGACACATAACCATGAAGTTGAATCAAAGCTTTCTTCTATTAATTCAATATTTGTACATGGATGTTCTCTACACAGTTCTATGCTTGCTCTTGCTCTCCTGCTTTTGTTTTCCACGCTAATGTTACAATGATACAATGAGGGTGTCTATATCCGTTTTCCCTCTCGAATTCTAAAGCTATCAAATCTAGAATTAAATTCCTATCTACCATCATTAACTATCTTAAATGCCTCATCTTCCTAAGGACGAGAGCTATCTACTCAAGGTCCACTACAATATACAAAGTGCGCCTTCATAAATGGATTCATTTAAGATTTACGCAATAATCCCAAAGTGTTTCAAAATGTGTGTTGGCTTGTCCAGCTGGATTCCGCTTGATTGTGTTGGCTCACTTGATTGTGCTGGCAATGCTCCTGCATCACACTCCCTGGCTTGAAAAATTTCATGGGCTCCTGTCCATCAGCTCCTGCAAGGTCTGTCCATGCTTTTGTATCTCTGCTTCGTTTTCCCAGCTGGCATCTTCCACTAGATGATTCTTCCATTTAACTAGGTACTCAAAGTATTCTTTCCTCCTGGTCTTTTTACCTACTCGCTTGTCCAGTATGTACTCCATCTGTGGCTTCTCTACCATCGGCATCTTCTTATGCCACTGGACTTTTGGTTGTTCATCACTTCCAACTCCTGCTTCCTCAGACTTATATGGATATAAGTCTGAAACATTGAATGTCGGAGAAATCCCAATGCCATCCAAAAATTCAATTTCATATGCATTCTCTTCGAATTTCTTTAGGACTCTGCATGGTCCAATTTTCTTCATCTTGAGCTTGTTGTATGTTCCCCTTGGGAACCTCTCCTTCCTCAAATATGACAGAACTAGATCGCCAACTTCAAACTGAAGTTGTCTCCGATGCTGATCCACTCTGTGCTTGTATTCCTGATTTGAATTTATCAGTTGCTACTTCACTCTATTGTGAAGTTCCTTCATTGCCTCAGCAAACCCTTCTGCACTAGCGCTGCTAGTCGCAGTCTACTCTAAATCCCTCAGTTCAGATAATCCTCTCGGCTGCATCCCATATACAACCTGAAATGGACTTTTTCCTGTGCTCTGATTCACTCAATCATTGTATGCAAACTCTGCTTGTGGCAATATGCTATCCCAGCTGCTATGGTGCTCTGTCACCAGGATCCTCAGCAAGTCTCCCAGACTTATGTTGACCACTTTCATTTTCCCATCCGTCTGGGGATGATAAGCAGAACTAAATGCCAAGTTAGTTCCTATCTTTTTCCATAGAGTCCTCCAAAAATGCCCTATGAATTTAGTGTCCCTGTCTGAAACTATGCTTTTCGATAATCCATGTAGTTGAATGACCTCCTTGAAAAATAGATTCGCGATGTATGTCGCATCGCTGGTCTTCTGGCATGGTATGAAATGTGCCATTTTGGAAAATCCGTCGACCACTACAAAGATCGAATCATGTCCTCTTTTCGTCCTCAGTAAGCCCAATACAAAATCCATGCTTATCGCCTCCCATGGCCTCTTTGGTATGGGAAATGGTTGATAAAAACTTGCATTCTGCTTTCTCCCTTTCGAATGCTGACAAATCCTGCACTTGTCAACAAAATTCTTGACATCTGTTCACATCTTTGGCCAAAAGTATGCTTCACTCAGCTTTGCGAATGTCTTGTCGTGGCCAAAATGTCCTGCTAATCTGCCACTGTGCTTTTCCTTTAGCAGATTCTCCCTCATGGAGCAATTTGGAATGCATAACTGATTGCCTCTGAACAACAGTCCATTTTGGATCATGTAATCCATCCATGGGCTTCTGTCTCTGAGAAATGGATTCTCAACTGCCTCATATGCCTCTAAAAAATATGCATCACTTGCATACATGTCCTTAAGATTTCCAAAGCCCAATGTCTTAACTCGAAATTCCTGCAGCAACAAACACTTCCTTCTCAAAGCATCAACCACTTTGTTAGCAGTCACTGAAATGTGTTTAATTACAAATGTAAAATTCTGCATATACTCTACCCACTTAGCATGTTTCTGATTCAACTTCTCCTGCTGAGTCACAAACTGTAATGCATGATTATCACTATACAATACAAATTCTTTTGGGATCACGTAATGCCTCCACTTCTTCAACGCCTATATGATAGCATAAAATTCCTTATCATATGTGGAGTATTTCATCTTTGCTTCATCCAACTTCTCGCTGAAATATGCAACTGGCCTATCTTCCTGACTCAATACCGCTCCTATGGCATATCCACTTGCATCACATTTCACCTGAAATGTCTTCTGGAAGTCCAGCAACACCAACACCGGTCATTCTGTAATCTTTCGCTTCAACAAATTGAAGCTCTTCTCAGCCTCTCTTGTCCAATGAAAAGATTTATGTCGCTTCTTGGCTATGTCCATCATCACTGTGCTAATTCCACTAAAATTCCTGATGAACTTTCAGTAGAAACTAGCCAAACCATGGAAACTTCTCACCTCGAAAAGATTTCTTGGTGATGTCCAATTCTTGATCACTTCTACCTTATCTGGATCCATCCTCAACTCATTCGCCGAAATAACCAAACCCAAATAAATGAGCTCTGTCTTCATGAATGAGTACTTCTTCATGTTGATCAACAACTTCTCCTGTTGTAGCTTCCTCATCACAATGGCCAAATGCTGAAGGTGTTCAGCCTTTGTCTTACTGAAGATCAGTATGTTATCCAGATATACGACGACAAATTTCCCAATGAAATCTTTCAAGACTTTGTTCATCAGCCTCATAAAAGTACTTGGTGCGTTTATCAAGCCAAACATCATGACTAGCCATTCATAGAGTCCTTTGTTTGTTTTGAAGGATATCTTCCATTCGTCGCCTTCCCTCATGCGAATCTAATGATATCCGCTCTTCAAATCAATTTTTGAAAAATACTTTGCCCCGCTCAGGCAATCCATCAAATCATCCATTCTCGGCAGTGGAAACCTGTACCTGATGGTAATTTTGCTGATCGCTCTTGAGTCGGTGCACATTCTCCAACCCCCATCCTTGTTCGGACTAAGAACTGTTGGAACAACACATGGACTCAGGCTTTCTCTGACTAATCCTTTGTCCAACAAATCCTAGACCTATCTTTTAACCTCTTCATTCTCCTGTGGCGTCAACCTATACGCAGCTTTGTTTGGCAAACTGGCTCCTGGTATGAGGTCTATATGGTGACTCACACTTCTCATTGGTGGAAATGAATGAGGTAATTTGTCTACGATGATGTCAGCGAACTCTTCCAGCAGTTCCTGAATCTCATCTGGTAGATCATCCACTCTTGTGATAGTCAGAACAATTCTTGGTTTTCTGACCACAAAGAATTGTGGATCTT
>JZKD02S1684507.1:84205-97871 GCA_000966675.3 Picea glauca
CTCTCTCTTTACCTCTCTCTCCCACTATCCCTCTCTCTCTACCCCTCTCTACCACTCCCCGTCTCTCTCTATTATAATAGTTTATAAAACCTATACAAACAATTAAAACTATATTCATAATCATAATTTTTTAGAACTTACATACAAAATAACCTTTATATTATAATTTATTTTTTTATTATAACACTTTATAAAAACTAAAAAAAAAATTGAAACTATATTCATAATAATAATTTGTTTTAATTCTATATACAAAATAACCTTTATATTATAGTTTAAGAATTTTTTTATGTTTCAACCAATCTAGTGTAGGAAATATAAGGGTGAAAACATGAAGTTGGATAACAATTTTGTGAGAATCGAGTTTCCAAATTTCCTACTGACATTTTTTCGACCGAACTAATAATTATTTCGGCCAAAAGACACATCTTTTCAGTTGAACCTTTAGACGTCAAATCAAACGGTACCATGACGATGGCCTCGACTGTTGTGTATGATATTAGCAGGACATATTTATTTTTTTTGGTAACACTTTTCAGCCGAGCATTGTTTCAGTTGAAAGAATCTTTTGGCCAAAAAAATGTTTCATCTGAAAAACAATTTCGGCCAAAAAACGTTTTATATATCACCCGCACATCGTTCCATTCACATTTTCCTGAACTATTTGAATCGTGGTTGATGTAGATTAATTTTATCTCTTGGTCAGTGTTGGCAGACATTGTCATTGGTGGTTGGTGTTGGTGGTCATTGTTGTTGGCAGTTTCTGTGGGCGGTTGTTGCGGGTGGTTGTTGCAGGCAGTTGGTGTTGGAGGTTGTTATTGTTGTTCGTTTCTGTCGGTCTAGGTAAATATATCCCTGTCCCGGTTAATTAATTTTTAAGAAGTTTTATAGTTTTTGTTTTAGGAGATTGACATGTCTGAATTCATCCCTGACCATATATTTAATTTCCACTTTTACCTTAAATTTATACATATTTAATTTCCACTTTTACCTTAAAGGCTTAAACACTTCATTATTATTATTTTTATTATTTTTTATAATTCATTATAAACCCTACCTTAAATCGTAAAGAGGAATAGTGGAATCCAGACAAATCAATTGAGTAAAAAAATATCATAGAGGTGAAAAAATAAAATTAGGAAAAATGAATAGGGAAAAAATTTAAATTACAACAAATCAAGTGGAAAAAAAAGGTTAAAATTACAACACAAAATGACAAAATGAGACAAAACAATTACTTTATTACTTACAACGTAAAATAAAAATTACTACTACTACTACTAATAATAATAAATTCTTCCAATACAAATCTTTTAAACCGAACATGTGTGCACTTTATAAACGATCTGAGTTTATGACAATTTTCCAGGCATACCTCATTGATTCCAAAGGCACTTTCTCTATGTAAACCATTGTTTTATTCCAATCATCATTAAAAGAGATGTATGTGGACATTACAACTCACCAATCCATTATAAATATGACAAAGTAGTATATTTATCATAGCCATTCCTATATTATAAATGTTTTTCACATATCCATTCAGTATTGTCAGTCAACTTACCTGGTCATCATCATTTTAGGAAACTAAATTACATCATTGCTTTCATCCACATATTTAAATATTCAATGCCTATCTGGAAAACACTAGAGGTCCCTTGTCAGTTACTTCCATAAGAACACCAAGCATGCTAAATTGGGAATTGAAGCCTTAATTATCATATAGTCCTACCTAGGGAACTAGTTCCAATCACATCCATACAATATTAATGTAGAAGTATATTGACAACCTAATGTTTAATTTCATTATTCATACATCATACACCTTAATTCCTGAGAAGCCATAGTGGGAACACTTACACTTGTTTTATTTTATTTTGATGTATAAGTTTTTAGTAGTTTTACAGTTTGTGTTTTAGGAGGATGAATCAGCCGAATTCGGCTTTGTCCATGTACATGACATGCTCGAATTCAGGTTTGTCCCTATACATGGACAAGGCCATATTAGAGTTTGTCCATGTACATGGATAGGGCCGAATTCGACCCTGTCCCTGTATAGGGCTAGGCCTGAATTCGGCCCAGTCCATGTATAGGGACATGCTCGATTGTAATATTCAACCCAAATTTAAAATTTCACAACAATCTATATTTATTTTTTTAATTTTTCATGAATTTCAACTTTGCTTCAAAATGGTTTTGGTTTTATCAATAAAAATGAACTTACAAAACAAGGATATGTATTCTCAAATATTTGTTTTACATATTTCTTGCACAACTTTAAATTTTCTTGATAGGGACTACTGCCATGCAACACTTGCACTTGTTTTATTTTATTCTGATGTATAATTTTTTAGTAGTTTTACAGTTTGTGTTTTAGAAGGTTGACAGGGACAAATTTGACCCTGTCCATGTACAGGGATATTGCCAATTTTAATATTCAACCCCAATTTATAATTTCACAATAATCTATATTTATTTTTTAAATATTTCCTGAATTTCAACTTTTCTTCAAAATGGTTTTGGTTTTATCAATAACAATGAACCTACACAACAAGGATATGCAGTCTCAAATATTTTTATCTTACACAATTCTTGCATAGCTTTAAATTTTCTTGATAGGGACTACTTCCATGCAACACTTGCACTGGATTTATTTTATTTTGATGTATAATTTTTTAGTAGCTTTATAGTTTGGGTTTTAGGAGGTTGACGGGGTCAAATTCAGCCCTGTCCATGTATAGGGGAAGGACCAAATTTGGGCCTATCCCTGTACACAGATAGGCCCGAATTCAGGCTCATCCCTATACACAGACAGGGCCAAATTTGGGCATGTCCCTGTATAGGGACATGGATGAATTCGACCCTATCCATGTACAAGGACAAGCCCGATTTCATTATCATTGGTTCAAGTAAATATATCCCTTTCCTGGTTAAATAATTTTTTAGTTATTTATAGTTTGTGTTTAGGAGGTTGACAGTGTCGAATTTGACCCTATCCATGTATAGGGATAGTATCAAATATGTCCAAGATCTTGTATTAATTACTTGATTGACTTCAAAATGATTCTCTTACTTTCAGTTTTCTATGTATTTGTTTGTGAAAAAGATAGAAACCACTTATATAGTTAATTTTCGTGTGGGTTTTTGGTTTTTGGTTTATTTTATTTCTTGGTTAAGTACCAAGACGAGATAATGTGTGACCCTCTTCTCTCCTAGTATGGACCATGAGACCTAGGAGTAGTTAAGAAGGGCATGATCACATCATTAATCTTCCTCATATGCTGGGATGATAAAATCTTATAAGTTATATCATGAGAATTATGTGGACATTCTGCCATTAAAGAAGAACTTACCTTGTTGACTTTGTCTTGAAACCCCCTTTGATTGAGTTATTCCCCCCTTAATTGTTTTTTGGATTTTTGGTTTTGTTCTTTGCTTCTTCCTAAAGAAAGTTATCCGCCTTGACTTTGGATCCCCTCTCCTTGACTTGTTTTTTTCTTGTTGATTTTTATGATTTAACAATTAATATTTTATGTTATAAAATACTATTTGTTTAAATTATTTAATTATTTAATTGAGTGCTTGCGACCCCTCTAAGATAGTTCTTCTTTGTGTATTAAGCCATGATGCAGGAGCATCCACAACACATCAAGTGAGCCAGTGCATCGACCATAAAATACAGTTGGACAACGCCTATACAAATTTTGAAATGATTTGGAAATTGTTGCATCGTTCTTTAATGAAGGAATTCATAAAGAAGCGCATTTGTATTGTAAAGGGGACCTTGAGCCTTTAATCTCTCGTCCTTAGTAGATAGGAAGGAAATTAATAGATTTAATGGTGTTAGATAGGAATTAATTGTAGATTTTATAGTTGTAGAATTCGAGAGGGAAAACAGAATATAGGCACCCTCCTTTGTACATTGTAACATTATTAACAAACAGGAGCATTCAGAAGAAGAGGGTAGGCAGAGAACTTGTGAAGAACACCCATGTACAGATTTGAGTTAATAGAATAGAGTCTTTGATTCAAATTCATGACTGGTGTTGTTTCTCTGTGTATGTTATTTTATGTGCTCATGAATGCTTGGCTCCTTTGTATGAATTTACTTTGAATATGTTGTGCATGTGATTTCAAGGTTCTTAATTGAAGCCTGAGAGAGAGGAGAATGAGTGTCAATTGTTTCTTTGTTTGAGCCAGGAGATTCCTGCATAGAGTGCAGTTGAATTCATCCGTGTAGAGTGCATTGATGAGGCTAGATAGTTAAACTCTTATTCTCATCTGCCCAGAAGTTGATTTGGGTTGGTAGAGCCATGCAAGGGATGTGCAGGCTAAACTTGAAGTCTCAGTAGTGAAATTTGAGCGAATGAAGACAGGGACTGCTGTTGCTAGAAGAGCATAGAGTCTGGAAGACTCAACACTTTGAGAGTGTTGGAAGTCTAATGTGAGAAGCATGTGCAAAGTTTCTGGCGGAGTCGGAGTTGACAAGCTCAGGAGGAATAGGCCTATAGTTCATTCAGGGAGAACTGCAGAGTGGTGCGGAAAGTCTGAGAGAAGCTCCACAGGTTGGTGAGTGGTGAAAAAGTCTTCACAGAGGAAGTGTTCGATCCATTTCGCAAGAATTACCAAAGGAAAGGTTGGACGGTTGAATCCCTGGGGTATATTTCACGAGAACCCGAGGATCGTCGTATCTTGCCAAGGTACACAGAGGTTACCGTGCGAGTATTTAGAATTTCAGAGCTCAGGGGGAAAGTAGTATTGTCTATCTGGGTTCATCGGGGTCGTCAGGTCTGCACGTGCCATCGCGTATCGGCATATCGCGAGTTGGTGTACCAAAGTGGTGGAGCATAAGTGGCGATATCATGACCCACGATATCCCGATAAAGTCACAACCGTTGATCTTGGGGACGCATGTCGAGGGATCCCTAATAATCGGGGTTTGGAGAATTGGAGTTCTCGACAGCGGAGAACACTCGCAGGTTGGATTCGCGATACGCGATATCCCGAGGTGACGTGGCATTGTGAGGCCACGAGGGTTGGTGGAGTACAGGTGTTGCACATATCGAAATTCGAGACTTTAAAAGGTCCTGTGGATCATGGCCACATAAATCCCGAATTTCCGAATCACAATTTTCCGATTTACTCGGAAGGCGTGGGGTCCAGGTGATAGCTCAAAGGACAGGTGTCATCGGAAAATAGGCACATCGGGGTTTGGAGGTTGAAGTTTTAACTCATTGACATCGCGAGTAGCGATTTCTCGATAGGGAGAATCCTGATAGAATGGGAGAGAAGTCAACGATTGACCCCATCGGGGTTCGGGGAATCGAGAAGCAAGAAACGTGCGACCATAGGACTCGCAAAATCGTGAAGTCCGATTTACCGATTTTGAAAGGGAGATCAGTGGGGAGTTACTATGGGTAAGGAACTTCCGACGAGGGAGTTGAAGGGCATCCTATCTCTTTGGGCCAAAGTTTAGAGAAGGTCCTAGTGATTGTGACCGTCCTCCAAGGAGTGGGGAGGGTTGCACTAGAGTGGTATCAGAGCCTGGAATTCTCTGTTTTCTGTAGAAGAGAAGAGGACTACACCATGCTGCTGAGAAGAGAAAGGTAGTCACCTGATCGAGAAGATAGGGATGCACGAAGAAGGGGTAGGCCAGCAGGAAACCCAGAAATAGAGTGCCAAATGAGAGATCTCCAAGCAAGGCTTGAGGAGATGGAGACAATGCAGAGACACAGAGTCGGCGCTGGAGATTTCAGTGACTCCGAGGTGGAAGAGGAAGCTGGACATGATGAAGGAGAGGTCACAGCAGAGGATTCCTCGACCGAGCGATTAATCAAAGCCATCGCCCGGATGAGTTCTAAGACCAATATGGACATTCCAACTTATGAAGGAAGCCTGGATGCAGAAGAGTTGCTGGATTGGACCTGAGCTCTTGACACCTACTTCGACTATGAGGATATCGAAGAGGATAAGAAGATAAGGCATGTTGTTACCAAGTTGAAGGGACATGCAGCCTTATGGTGGGACGAGTTGCAAGTGGATAGACGTTCCAAGGGAAAACATAATATTAAGAGCTGGGACATAATGATTGCTAAGATGAAAGCAAATTTCATCCCCAGAGATTACCAGATCACACTGTTCAAGTGAATGCAGAACCTGAGACAGAAGTTGATGACGGTGAAGGAATACACCGAAGAGTTTTACCAGCTCAATATCAGAGCAGGTCATCGGGAGAGCGATGATGAGAAGGTGGTGAGATACCTGAATGGTCTGAGATACGACATTCAGGATGAGTTAAGCATGGTAACTATCAGGACAATTGAGGATGCTTACCAGATGGCTCTGAAAGCCGAAGAAAAGCTGAGCCGTAAGCAGGGACAGTAAGGGCGAGGCAGAAGTCAGCCCAGAGGCAAGGCAGTTGCCCAAGAAAGAACTCAGAATCCCAAGGAGGAATGGAAGAAACCTCAGGGTAAGGTTGAGAAAGGTGGAACCTCAGAGAGACAGCAATATGCTGAGCCGAGGAGACAACATACAGAACAGGGTGGCGGTTATGCTGACGTGAACACTTTTCCTCGTACCAGAGGTAGGGGAAGAGGCAGAGGAGGAATCATCACATGTTTCACATGTGGAAAGGATGGACATAAAGCCGTTGATTGTCCAGACAGGATAATGGATAGAGGATAAGCTCACATCGCTGAGGCGTAGAGGCGTGATGTTGAGAATGAAGACACTAGAAGTGGGAAGTCACTAACGGTTCACAAGGTTCTCCTAACACCCAAGACAGAGGTGGATGACACAGCTCAGAGAACCAAACTGTTCACGACCACATGAAAGACCAAGGGCTGGAAATGCAAGGTCATAGTGGACAGCGAAAGCACAGAAAATATCGTTTCGACCGAGATGGTGGAGAAATTGGAGCTAGAAACGACTGATCACCCGAGTCCATACAAGGTCTCATGGCTATAGAAGGGACATCAGGTGAGTGTCACTAAAAAATGTTTAGTTGATTTTAAAATGGGTGAATATAAGGATAAAGTCCTATGTGATGTCATTCCCATGGATGTCTATCATGTATTATTGGGGAGACCATGGCAGTATGACCAGAATGTGGTTCATGACAGGAGAATGAACAAATACACTTTGGAGAAGGATGGGATGACCCATAGATTACTTCCGATAAAAGATAAGGAGGTGAATCCAGAAGTAAGCAATACCATAATTCTCATGAGTGGGAAGGAGCTTCTCACAGAGATGGAGAAGAAGGAAGATCCACAATTCTTTGTGGTCAAGAAACCGAGAATTGTCCTAACTAGCACAAGAGTGGATGACTTGCCAGATGAGATTCAGGAACTGTTGGGAGAGTTCGTTGATATCATCATGGACGAACTACCTCATTCATTGCCACCGATGCGGAGTGTGAGTCATCACATAGATCTCATACCCAGAGCCAGTTTTCTGAATAAAGCCGCATATAGGTTGACGCCTCAGGAGAATGAGGAGGTCAAGAGGCAAGTACATGATCTGCTAGATAAAGGACTGGTCAGAGAGAGTCTGAGTCCATGTGTTGTTTCGACAGTACTAAGTCCGAAGAAGGATGGAGGCTGGAGGATGTGTACAGACTCTAGAGCGATTAATAAAATCACCATCAGATACAGATTTCCACTGTCGAGGATGGATGATCTGATGGATTGCCTAAGTGGGGAAAATTATTTTTCCAAGATCGATATGAAGAGCGTATATCATCAGATTTGCATGAGAGAGGGTGATGAATGGAAGACAACATTCAAAACAAATGAAGGTTTGTACGAATGGCTGGTCATTCCATTTGGTTTGACGAATGTGTCGAGCACATTCATGAGGCTGATGAATGAAGTCCTACGAGAATTCATCGGGAAATTCATTGTCGTATATCTGGACGACATACTGATCTTCAGTAAGACGAAGGCTGAACATTTGAATCATTTGGCCATTGTAATGAGAATATTGCAGCAAGAGAAGCTATTGGTCAACATGAAGAAGTGTTCCTTCATGAAGACAGAGCTCATTTATTTGGGTTTTGTTATCTCAGCCAATGAGTTGAAGATGGATCCTGAGAAGGTGGAAGTGATCAAGAATTGGCCATCACCGAGAAATGTTTTCGAGGTGAGAAGTTTCCATGGTTTGGCTAGTTTCTACAGGAAATTCATTCGAAATTTTAGTGGAATTAGCGCAACAATGATGGACACAGTGAAGAAGCGTCATAAAGTTTTTAATTGGACAACTGAGGTTGAGAAGAGCTTCAATATGTTGAAGCGAAAGATTATAGAGCAACCAGTGTTAGTGTTGCCAGACTTTCATAAGACATTTTAGGTGAAATGTGATGCCAGTGGATATGCAGTAGGAGGGGTCTTGAGTCAGGACGACAGGCCAGTGGCATATTTTAGCAAGAAGCTGGATGATGCAAAGCTGAAATACTCCACATATGATAAAGAGTTTTATGCCATCATACAGACATTGAAAAAGCGGAGGCATTACTTGATACCCAAGGAATTTGTGTTATACATCGATAATCATGCATTGCAGTTTGTGAGTCAACAGGAGAAGTTGAATCAGAAACATGCAAAATGGGTAGAGTATATGCAAAATTTTACATTTTTAATTAAACACATTTCAGGAACTACTAACAAAGTGGATGATGCTTTGAGCAAGAAATGTTTGTTGTTGCAGGAGTTCATAGTCAAAACTTTGGGTTTTGAAAATCTGAAGGACATGTATGCTAGAGATGCAGACTTCGGAGAAGTTTATGAGGCAGCTGAGAATCTAGTTCTCAGGGATCGGAGTCCATGGATAGATTACATAGTCCAGGAGGGATTTTTTTTTAGAGGCAATCAATTGTGCATTCCGAATTTCTCCATGAGGGAGAATCTGCTAAAGGAAAAGCACAGTGGAGGCTTAGCAGGTCATTTTGGACATGACAAAACATTCACGAAGCTGAGTGAAGTGTGTTTTTGGCCGGGCATGCGAGCATATGTAAAGAGGTTTGTTGACAGGTGCCGAATTTATCAACACTCGAAGGGTCGAAAGAAGAACGTGGGTTTTTATCAGTCATTTCCCATACCCGAGAGACCATGGGAGGCGATAAGCATGGACTTTGTGTTAGGATTTCCGAGAACATAGAGAGGGGTTGATTCCATCTTTGTAGTGGTGGACAGGTTCTCGAAGATGGAAAATTTTATTCCATGTCAAAATACCAGCGATGTGACCCACATCGCAAACTTGTTTTTCAAAGAGATTGTGCGACTACATGGATTTCCGAGAAGTATAGTCTCGGACAGGGATACGAAATTCATAGGTCATTTTTGGAGGACGCTATGGAAGAAGATGGGAACTAACTTAGTGTTTAGTTCAGCATATCATCCGCAGACGGATGGGAAAACAGAGGTGGTGAAAATAAGTCTGGGGGATCTATTGAGAAGCTTGGTGACAGAGCACCACAACAGTTGGGACCACATATTGCCACAGGCAGAATTTGCGTACAACGATTCGGTGAATCGGAGTACAGGAAGAAGTCCATTTTAGATTCTGTATGGAACACAACCGAGGGGAGTTTTTGAGCTCAGGGATTCAGAACAGGGTGCAACTAGTAGCGCTAGCGCAAAATAATTTGCTGAGGCGATGGAGGAACTTCACACGAAGGTGAAGCAGTGACTACAGAAGTCAAATTAGAAGTATAAGCGTAGAGAAGATCAACATCGAAGACAACTTCAGTTTGAAGTTGGCGATCTTGTTCTCGCACATCTGAGGAAAGAAAGGTTCCCAAGGGGAACATATAACAAGCTCAAGATGAAGAAAATTGGGCCATGTAGAGTCCTGAAGAAATTTGGAGAAAATTCATACGAGCTTGAGTTGCAGGATGGTATCAGGATATCTCCGATATTTAATGTTTCGGATTTATACCCATACAGGGCTGGAGAAATAGAGGCTGGAAATGAGGAACCAGTGATCCAGTGGCAGAAACAATTACCAGCAGCAGAGAAGCCGCAAATGGAGTACATACTGGACAAGCGAGTAGGAAAGAAGACCAAAAGAAAATAGTACTATGAGTACCTGGTGAAGTGGAAGAATCACCCAGTGGAGGATGCCAACTGGGAAAATGAAGCAGTGATACAAAAACATGGACACACCGTGTAGGAGCTCATAGACAGGAGCCCATGAAAATTTTCAAGCCGAGGAGTATGATGCAGGAGCATCCACAACACATCAAGCGAGCCAGCGCATCGAGCATAAAAGATAGCTGGACAACGCCTATACAAATTTTGAAATTATTTGGAAATTGTTGCACCGTTATTTAATGAAGGCATTCATAAAGAAGCACATTTGTATTGTAAAGGGGACCTTGAGCCTTTAAGCTCTCTTCCTTAGTAGATAGGAAGGAAATTAATATATTTAATGCTGTTAGATAGGAATTAATTGTAGATTTGATAGTTGTAGAATTCGAGAGGGAAAACGGAATATAGGCACCCTCCTTTGTACATTGTAACATTATTAACAAACAGGAGCATTCAGAAGAAGAGGGCAGGTAGAGAACTTGTGAAGAACACCCATGTACAGATTTGAGTTAATAGAATAGAGTCTTTGATTCAAATTCATGACTGGTGTTGTTTCTCTGTGTATGCTATTTTATGTGCTCATGAATTCTTGGCTCCTTTGTATGCATTTACTTTGAATATGTTGTGCATGTCATTTCAAGGTTCTTAATTGAAGCCTGATAGAGAGGAGAATGAGTTTCAATTGTTTCTCTATCTGAGCCAGGAGATTCCTGCATAGAGTGTAGTCGAATTCATCCATATAGAGTGCGTTGATGAGGCTAGACAGTTAAACTCTTATTCTCATTTGCCCAGAAGTTGATTTGGGTTGGTAGAGCCATGCAGGGGATGTGCAGGATGAACTTGAAGTCTCAGTAGTGAAATTTGAGTGGATGAAGACAAGGACTACTTTTTCCAGAAGAGCATAGAGTCCGAAAGACTCAACACTTTGAGAGTGTTGGATGTCTAACGTGAGAAGTGTGTGCAAAGTTTCTGAGGGAGTTGGAGTTTAAAATCTCAGGAGGAATAGGCCTATAGTTCATTCAGGGAGAACTGTAGAGTGTTGCAGAAAGTCCGAGAGAAGCTCCATAGGTTGGCGAGTGGTGAAAAAGTCTTCACAGAGGAAGTGTTCGATCCATTTC
Source organism: Picea glauca (assembly GCA_000966675.3). Classification (NCBI taxonomy): domain Eukaryota; kingdom Viridiplantae; phylum Streptophyta; class Pinopsida; order Pinales; family Pinaceae; genus Picea; species Picea glauca. Next base: position 95,412 of record JZKD02S1684507.1, read on the forward strand.
GTAGGAATTACCAAAGGAAAGGTTGGACGGTTGAATCCCTAGGGTAGATTTCACGAGAACCCGAGGATCATCGTATCTTGCCAAGGTACACGGAGCTTACCGTGCGAGTATTTAGAAGTTCGGAGCTCAGGGGGAAAGCAGTACTGTCGATCTAGGTTCATCAGGGCCGTCAGGTCTGCACGTACCGTCGCGTATCGACATATCGCGAGTTGGTGTACCAATGTGGTGGAGCATAAGTGGTGATATCGTGACTCGCGATATCCCGATAAAGTCACAACCATTGATATTAGGGACACGTGTTAAGGGATCCCTAAGAATCGGGGTTCTCGACAGCGGAGAACACTCGTAGGTTGGATTTGCGATACGCGATATCCCAAGGTGACGTGGCATTGTGGGGCCAGGAGGGTTAGTGGAGTACAGGTGTTGCACATATCATAATTTGGGACTTTAAAAGGTCCTATGGATCATGGCCACAGAAATCGCGAATTTCCGAATCGCGATTTCCCGATTTAATCGGAAGGCATGGGGTCCAGGCGACATCTCAGAGGACAGGTGTCATCAGAAAATTGGCACATCGGGGTTTGGAGGTTGAAGTTTTAACTCGTTGAAATCGCAAGTAGCGATTTCCTGATAGGGAGAATCCCGATAGAACGGGGGGGAAGTCAACGATTGACCCCATCGAGGTTCGGGGAATCGAGAAGCAAGAAACGCGCGACCATAGGATTCGTGAAATCGCGAAGTCCGATTTCTCGATTTCGAAAGGGAGATCAGTGGGGAGTTGTTGTGGGTAAGGAACTTTCGACGAGGGAGTTGAAGGGCATCCTAGCTCTTTGGGCCAAAGTTTATAGAAGGTCCTGGTGATCGCGACCGTCCTCCAAGGAGCGGGGAGGGTTGCACCAAGCCACCATGGGATTACCTCTACAACCTCTTATTGTCACTGACCCTTAAGGGTCTTTTCCATCTTGCCACATGTCTCTTCTTGGTTGTTGTTTTGGGTTTCCGGTTCTCCTTGCTAGTGTTTCCCTCCTCATTTTTTTGCTGGTGTCACCCTCCTTATTTCCTTTCTAATACCACCCTATGTATGTTGTTGATGTCCTCTTCTATTTCTGGTGCCACCCATGTATGTTGATGGTTAGTATTTTGATATTTTACCCTAAAAGTTCTTATTGGAAAAATTTTCCAAGTGTCATGATGAGATCTTCCCTAAGGGTTTGATCAATGATCCCTTGAATATTTTTCTGAGCATATATCTAAGAGGATAGAAACAACATATCAAGTAATATTGTTTCTTGTTTTAGTTAGGTAGATGTTTTGTTAGTGATTTTTTTTAGGCTATCGGATTATGGATCAGAAGTTTTAATGTCTTGCTTATTGTAACATACAAATAACTAATGTTTAGAAATTAAAATAAATATTTCTTTTTTAGCTAGTTATATTTTTCCCTTAAATTTTAACATGTTTGTTGTCATAGGGGTAGACCCAGGGTTCAATGCACCAAAAAAACCCTAACTACTAGCCCTTTCGGCAACACCTACGAAGGAGATGAAGTCTCACCCGAGGTAGAGGCATGGGTGGTTGCAGGACTCTAGTGTCTGCAACCTTAGTTGGGACACATATATGTGATTACAATACTCTAACAAGGCACTTAAAATTTATCATTCATTAGTATTTATCCTTTGTTTACAGTGCATATAAACTCCGATTAAAGAGTAGCATAGTATTCAACCAGATCTAACATATTGAAGTACTTAGCATAAGGAAACAGTTTAGATCTAGCATCTTATTCACATCACTAGGCACTAAGCTATCATACTCATCTTAAGAATACATTATTGCACTAAGCATTAATAACATAAGCCATATAACGACCATAATAAACAAAGAAACCATAACACATGATATACGTGGTTCACCCCCATCCTAGGGCTACATCCACCAACTCTTATTCTGTTTATTATCTTCCGTCAATGATCTACATGCACATAGCCACAAGATCCTACTTTGCATAGGACAGGAGATATGCATGCACTCCACCAGATCCTACTTCCCCAAGATAGGTTACAGCACAAAGCCTTCCTATAGTCTGCACATAAGCTTCTTACAATCACTTGCACTTAGCTCTGCAAGTTCTCAACATAACATGCACAAAGCATCATAACCATTCGCACTTAGCTTACATTAGTCTTCACTATCTCTTTACTTACATCGCCTAGCTTTCTATTTATATATTACAAAATGGGCCTACATATGGGTAAACCCATGGGATGACATCCCCACACCCGTTACATAAGCCCAAAACCCAAAAATCCATAAACAAGGGGCCGAGATCCCGCGATCTCTGCTTCAAATTGTGCTCCACCTTCGACAGCCTATCGAAGTCCCAAAATAGGTAAAACCTGACCAAGGATTTCCAAAACTTGGTCAAGGGCCAACAGGCCCCCAACACTCACCTATGACTTG
>JZKD02S1684507.1:116801-137394 GCA_000966675.3 Picea glauca
AAACAAGGATCAATGTCCTCAAACACTTTGCAGCCTAGCCTCAATATTCTGAACCACCAATGGATTATTTCATGTATTCAATTCATAACATAGTCAAAGATGAAGTTCCAACTCAGCTTGCTGAAGAGCCATCAGTTGATATGATGTGCATGTTTGATGAATTTTCTTACTGGGATAATCTACCCAAGTGTGATCAGTATGATGATGATCATGAGTCTGAAATAGATGTTGATTGCTCAAAGAAACCAACAACATGTTGTGGGCAGGAAGAAGATCAGTTACAACCCTTGACCTACTTTGATTTTCAAATTCCAGATGAAATCTTAAAGCCTGAGAAAAATTATGAGTTAACCCAAAATAACTTGGTACCATTATGCTTTGATTCATTTCAGTTTTTGAAAAAGAATCTTGAGTATATGCCAAAGGATAAATGCACAGAAAATCAAGAAGTTGCAGTGGAACCAATGAAACATACATTTCAATTTCTACAGGATCCAACATATGATATGCTGGGTGACTTGTGTTATCAAAGCCATTTTTCATCATCCAACTATGGGATAAAAAGTTGTTATGATATTGACATGATCAGGTAGTCAAATTCATGGTCTTTTTCAGAAGTCACATTACAAATCCCACCAGAACATTTGCATCCATGTCTGGAAGTGCATGAATATGAAAATAACACAACTATAGCATCGAATCATGAATTTGAGTTGGTTAAATTTGAATATCCAATAATATGTCAAGTTTATCTTGATCTAGTGGCTATTTATATGGAGAAATTGTTCATCACAGAGCCACAATGCATTTCCAGCTTTTTTGTTATGTGTCATGATTATCAAGCCCCTTGCGATGAAGATCATGATGGAAAGTATTTCATGATGCCTATGCAAGTTCTATTTCTAGTATTGATTGAAAACATTGAAATAGTAGATCTAGTAGAGCAGCTACTTGATTGGATTCATTGGCATTTTTGTATTATTTGATTTAACATGATTTTTAGCAGTATAGGGTAGGTAGGAGAATGTGAATAAGCTCAACATTCTGACCATCTCTTTTTCAGCAGTGTTCATTTTGGTTTGGTTTCAGTTGAAAGATCAAAACAGGTAATGGTTGCATAATAATTTTGGGATCAGCCCAATTAATAAAGCACCGGTCTACATATTTAGAGTTCAGTGCTTCTTGACACCTCCCAAAAGAGTTTCCATCCCCAGGTGGAGCCACTTTTATAACCCTATAATTCATAGGATCATCTGGTGACTGGAAAATTTTCACTCTGGATGTATTTTGGCTTGCAAATAATATTTCATTTCTGCAATTCATTTTCAAGGAAAGGAAAAGTAAAGAAAATTCATGATTTTTAATGCTAAGTGGTGTTTCCTAACCCCATGGAGACAAAAGCAAGGGAAACAATGCATAAAACCCACAAAAATCACTAAACCTAAGTTTTTGTTGCATTCGCGCCTGGAGAATAAAGAACGTGCTTAGATCAATGGTCGATATAGCAGTGCGTAGATCAACGACTGACAGTGGATTCAGACCCCCTTGACCGTTCTGCCTTTAACGGTGGGGGGGGTGTCTGGAATGGTAATTAACAAGTGCGCACAAATCTACGGTCATCTTGACAGTGCATAGATGGACGGTCTACAAGCAATTCCAGACCCCCTCGACTGTTCTTCCTTTAATGATGCAGGGGGGTGAAATGATGTGGTTTTCTTGGCGGGCCTTGTCCCAACGTGTCATCAATCCATTGCATCACACCTCCTCCACTCCAGACCACTCACTACTTACCATCTTTACAACTTAGCACCATAATGGCAATACCATACCGCCCCTGCCTCATGACATCATCCTCCATTATCCCGCCACCCATCCACGAATAAACAAACTTAGGATTAAAAAAAAAGAAAAGTTAATTAGATTAATTAATAATTTTAGTATAGTTAGAATAGGTTAAACTGGCTAATAACTAATTAATTATTAATTAATTAATAAATAAATAATTAAGTTAATTATGTAAGTTAGTGTTTAGGTTATTTTAGGTTACTGTTAAATGTTAAAATAAAAAAATTAAATTATAAAAACATAAAACAATTAAAAAATAAAAAACAAAATTATAAAACATATAAAAACATACACTAAAACAAAACTAAAACAAAACATTTATTAAAACATTAATGAATAAATAATAAAAAACAAAAATAAAAAACATAACAAAACAAAACAAATTAAAAATAAAACTAAACTAAAATACCTAACGAAAATCATAAAAAAAAAAATTAAAATTAAAAAAACTAAAAATTAAAAATATCCTAAGTTCCTACCCACATTACCCCATGCATTTCGGACCCCCCTCCCTCACGTTCCATCAGCTCATGGGGGGTCCGAAAAGTTGTTTCCAAAAAAACCACCCATTAACAATTGTTGGCTCCACATGCCAGCGGACCCCCCCCTAAAACCACTTACCACCGCAGGGGGGTTCGAAATACCAGCCATCCCCAACGAAACCGCTTTCGCAGCATTTTCAACTAGTCATTTTCTAAAGGTGATTTTGGGAAAAATAAGGGGATTTTTGAAAAATGGAGAGAGGTTTTTCTCCATAATGGGCTAAAGAACAAAAAACTCTACCAGTTTTTGCACAGGTGCCACCATATGGGATAATAGAAGCTATCTTTCAGCCTCATTTTTCATATTTTTTGTTTTCCTAGTACAGTCCCAATTTTGTGGGAGCTGTTATGGCGAGATGGAGACTAATTTGGAAACACAAAGGAGAATTTTGTCCAAAACATGCCCATCTACAATAACCTCCTTCATTTTTTTCCCAGGTGTCAGCATTGAAGAGAAACATATGTCTGTGAGGACCTCTTTTTGCAGAAATTTGACCTGTTTTTCATGGCAGACAGTTCATGATATTTGGGGATTTGTTGCTATTTTTGGCCGAGGCAGTTAAATCCAACTTCTAAAACTTGTTGGGGGATATCTCCTATTTATTGATGTGAGTTTAATGTAAAAAAATTGATGATTGAGCTCTGGATTCATTACCCACAGAGGATACATTGTAGTTTTCTCGATGACTTTCCAAAATTAAAAATTGTATCTGCAGGATTCTTGTGTTAGACTCCCTTGTGATGTTTTTCTCTGAGTAAATATTTTCTTTCTCTGTCAATCCATTCATGTTTTTCCCTGATCTAATCATAGAAAGAAATATTAAGCACAAAACTTGGTTTTTGCACTCTGTTTCTGGTCTTTTAAGGATCTGCATGTTTTCGTCTAAAGTTGAGCATAGGAATTCTTAGATGCTCCTATGCTTGATGGTTTTTCCCTTCTTTTCCTCTCCTCCACTTGCATTTAATTCAATTTGATCCAAAAATCTTACTATCCTACCCTGTGGAGACATTCTTTTACATCTAAGATAGATCCATTTTCATAAAGTTAGACCCCATGGCCTAATGAAAATTCGAGTTTTTGATCTCCCAAACATACCAAATCCATAAACAAACCCATGTTTTGCATAACTAGCCCAATATCGATTCAAACAAATCTATATAAAATAGAGAGATCCCTCTCTAAGTCTTGGAGGTCTAGATCTAAGACTTGAAGTGGTTTTGATGTTGCTTCTGTGACTACCTCCACAACCTTGGGAAAATTATAGAGTGCTAACAACAGGATATACGTGGTTCACCCCCAACGTAGGGGTACATCCACCAACGCTTCGTATCTTTATTATCTTCCATCAATCATCTACATGCATAGAGCCACAAGATCCTACTCCACATAGGATAGGAGATCTGCATGCACTACACCAGATCCTCCTTCCCTAAGCTAGGTTACAACACAAAGCCTTCCTACAATCCGCACATAAGGTTCTTACAATCGCTTGCACTTAGCTCTACAAGTTCTCAACAGAGTGTGCATAAAGAATCATAATGATTGGCACTTAGCTTACATTAGGATTTACTAGCTCTCTACTTACATCGCCTAGATTTCTATTTATATATTACAAAATGGGCCTAAATATGGGTAAACCCATGGGMTGACATCCCCATACCCGTTACATAAGCCCAAAACTTAAAAATCCCTAAATAAGGGGCCAAKATCCCGTGATCTCCGCTTCGAMTTGCGCTCYGCCTTTGACAACCTGTTGAAGTCCCAAAATAGGTCAAACATRACCAAGTATTTCCAAAACTTGGTCAAGGGTCAACAATGTTACACATAGATTATCTTAAAAATTACCTTCTACAATTTACACAGATATAGATTATCTTCTACATGTTACATTTTTTTTAAGTTTTAATATTTTCATGTTCATTATATATAACATGATAGTAAAAAATATAGTTGTTCTAKTTTTTTAAATATATGTCTTTGATSCTTTGAAGTTGTTATAAATGCTTAAATGCCTTCAAGTTGTTTTATAAATTATATTTCCATTTTATGTTTCTATAACTTATGAACTTTCATATTCATGAATTTTCAAAGGATATATATCRATGCAAGATGTTGAGACAAGAGTCTCCAAAAATTCCTCGCAAATGCTCTAGGTTATCCAATGAAGGAAGAAGATGAACCCCTTCTTTGACTGAGACTCTGAGTGACCAACGACAATCTAGTGAGAGGAGGAGATTATCAAATGAATCTATGAATAGATCATCCCGAGAATGTGCTCAAAATAGTGTTATGTATGCATATTTCTTATATAGGTTTTACATTAATACTCCAACATCGAAGAATGTAGGGAATACATTATGACAAAAAAACATGTTTGGTAATTGTTTTTTATTTTGTATTTTTGTGTATTTATGTTTATGTTATATATATGTGTGTGTGTGTGTGTGTGTGTTTTATATATGTTTTAAATTTTTATTTTTTATGTTAAATTATGTTTTTGTTAAATGTTGTAATTACTTTCAAATGTGTATATGTAGAGGATGAGTTTAATGCAAGTGAAGATAATGAAAGAGAGAGTGGGTATCATGAAGATTCCAATGTTTGTGAAGAGGGTGAAGATGGATTCAAGGGGCGTTATCTAGAAACAAAATATTACACGCCTACATCCACCTATCCCTCAGATGTTGGTGATGAGATTCCTTGGGAAGAGTTTACTAAAGAAATGAACCTCGAACAATGCTCAAGTGTTAAAAGTAGGATGAAAAATGATTTGAGGAGCTTGTATCTCCTTCGAGAGAGTAATAAAATATTGGATATTGTTTTGCATTCATTGCATAACTTTATGGATGCATATCAAAATATGGGGCCAATGACTAATAGTTTTATCGATTTGATGAGGAGACGAAAGTCGAAGGTGATGGGCCTTGATAAATGGGACATAGTAACAAGTAGAGTTTCAAAAGAAGATGCAATTTCTATGTTCAATTTCAAAGAGGGGCAAAGCGAAAGATGTTGAAGGTGAAATATTTTAAGCACCCCATCATAGCAGGACATCTTTATAATATATTTTTAACAACATATGGGAATTTTCCATGGAATGATGAGGTTCCACATTACTTTGCTAAACACTTTTATGAAAAAAATTTCATGGACATGCACCCTGATTATACCAGCCTACTATCCAATTATTATGGGGTTGGTAAAGGACAAACATATGATCAGAAAGGGGCATATCGAAATGAAACATTTCAGAGGCCTCCATGACCTTTAGTATCTCTTCCCATAGGGGAATTTTACTCACATTCAAAGTTGCGAGCTACATCATATGTTGGCAAGGAGGCTAGGAATGCAATCGGGGAAAATTTGGAATCATTTTTTTATGTTGTTGATGTTGGTTTGAACTGTCAGAGAGAGAAATCCAATTCTCGAGCCAATTTTTTTTACAAAACAGATGAGGAGATAGATACCATGTCAATAGAAGATCTTACGGAGTATGCAAAATTTTTCCATAATGGTTGGAAGGTGTTAATTCATAATGATGAACCGAACATTGGATTGGTATGTGTTATACTTAGTAATTTTTTTATGCATTTAAGGATAGTTTTCTTATAGTTCTAGATCTAGATACATATCATTGTATATTTATAAATAATTGAGTTGTTATCAATTTTATTAAAAATTTAAAAGACTATAAAAAATTTCATATTATAAATTCAAAGGGTTCTATAAATTTTTTAAATAAACTTTTCTTTAAAATAAATGATTTTTTTCATTACATATAAATATAAACGGCATAAATAATAATTCCTTATATTTTCTAAATTAGATTACATTACATTGGTTGAAGTTGTGTTACATTATTATAAGGATTATTTTGTCTGTATTTTTCCCCTTAATTGATGAATTTGGGATTACATAATGGAATTTTAAACATAGTAGGGATATAAAAGACTCTATAAGTTTTTAATAGTATTTTTTCCTTTCTGAATAGATTTAGTTTTTCCTCATATAACTTTATATGAGGAGTTATTTTATTTATTGACTAAAAAAATAAAGTCTATAAAATAATATAAATGAAATTCTACAAAAATAACACTTATAGTAAAACTTAGAGACAAGGTAAAAATGGAGTTGTCGAGTATTGTAGCTCATAAAAGAAAATTTCCTAGTTAGTGTATATGATGTTTCCCTTCTAATTAGAAATTCATAGGTTTAGTTTGGATAAGGTAATTTTTGGTGTAGTCGTATCAAAGGGTTGGAAATGGGGTTTTATTGGGCATCGCTTGGCCATACGAAATGAGAGACCTAATATTCTTTTTTGCAATTGTTTTGGCAAGAGAGAGGAATTGGTTTTAATGATCCATGACAACAAGGTAGGGTTAATTCTCAGTAGCTCAATGGAAACAAGATTTAATTTAATTCTACAAATTCGAAGAATGGAAAATATGAGGGTATATAGGTGAGATATTTTCAATTCATTCACTGATCATCAACATATAAATTGTTCCCTTTGTTTTTCTTGTTTTCGGAGAAACGAGGCCTCTCAGCTGTTTCCTTGTTGAAGGAATTGGAATCAACACAGTAGAGACCATGGTTAAACTCACAAAATTGTATCCCACCCTAGTTAATTTTCATTTTTTGAAATCAAATTCTGTAACTGTTGATTCCATGTAACATTTGTTTGAGTTTTTCTAGCCAGGGATGATTTTAGGGGATAAATTTCGCTCATGGGCTAATTTTCCATGGTTTTTCCAAAAACAGGATTCGTTATTTCAAAAATGATTTGCCCAAATTCTATAGGATAAAATTATTTTACCTTAAAAATCACCAAAATTTTATAAAAACTATATTAAATCCTTAGAAATTTGAATATTTTTACAAAAATATCGCCAATCATTTATAGTTGGCATATGAAGGATTAGTAAGATTCGCCAAGATTTCTACATTTGAAAATAAATTTCCATCCTTAAAATCATCCATGTAGCCAACTATTTTTGTGAGTGAGCAAGAAATTAAATACAGGATTTTCATGGAGACCCAATTGGGGAATTAACATCTTTCATATATATAATAGACAAATAACATAACATAGATTAATATGAATGGATATGATATGTTGGTATTTATACTGTGAATGAATTCTCAGGGATTTGAGCTTGTAAATTCCTTGACTGGATGCCAATTGGAAAGAATTACTTTAGTCGAGTGTTGATGCCCTTGTCTTTGGAAGAGGTAAGAAATGGATGGATCTTTATGTTGGTGTTTATTCATAAATTTTGATACATGGAAGCGATGGTTTCATAGTAGTGTCATCGTTTTTCAATAAAAAGTTATTAGTATTCATTGCAATTCCGGTCAGTTTGTTTCTGTGTGCAAAGGCACATCCTCAAAATAGAACTAGATTCCAAATTTGCATATGGGTTTGGCATTAGATATGACATTTTGTTGTTTGATATTATGTAAATCATCGACAATATCAAATAGGATAGATGTACATGGTCATGAATCTACAACAATAGAGAATGACAGGGGATGAAGGAGTTGAGGTATTAGAAAACAAACCCTTTGAAGATGATGAATTTGGGAGGGGCCAATACACATATAAGGTCTATCGTCTAAAAAACTACTGCACTTTGAAATCAAATTAAGTTCTATTTGATAACAATTTCTAACCCATTAGATCCAGAGTCAAAACACTAGTTAGAAGTAAGAAATGGGAAAATGATTTTTTTATATATTTTTAAATTCTTTCTTCTTTTCTAAATAGAAATACAATGTTATACATTCATAAGAAATATGTTTACATTACATACACATGTGACTCTTAATTCCTAGATTCAGCCTAACGATATTATTTACAAACCTCTACACATTGAGTTACCATTTTTTCCTTTTTTTTCTTTGGAATGGGGTCAATGTTTGGGGAGGTTTGGGGATTCATTGGTAGTTGAGAGAGGGTAGAACCAAAATGTTGGTAATCAAACCTGGGCACCCAACTGACAAAATGAATCAAACCTAGGTGCCCAATTGACAAGTTGTCATTAGTATAATCTATTGAATTTTAAAAAAGTGATTATGAGCATGCTTGTTTGCTTGGAGTGTCATGATTCTCAGCATGATCACACCCTCACTTCAATTCTTTTGATCTTGAAATTTCCTTGATGATATCTTGTATGGATTGTCCATTTTCTAGAAATATTAGTGGAGAAAAATGAAAGGTACAATGATAGAGTGATGAGGAATTCAACTCCTAAATTAGTGAGATAGATGAATTCTGTAAGTAAACCAACTACTTGAGTAGTTTATTTTTGGTTGGATAACATACTAGGAGGTTATGTTACAAAATTTGCAGTAGATTGTATTCAATCATAGAGTGTCATAGAAAATGATTTTTTCAAAGGTCCGCATAGGAGGTGTTGGAACACATATTTTCCTAAATTTTAGAATTAGATAATTTTTGTTCTTTTTTAAATAAGGAAAAACACACACTTCAATATCATCATTGATGAAGCCTTCCATTGAATCCAAAAATCTGAAATCCTTAAAAGTTATGGAGCCACCCACTCAATTAAAAGGTCAAATCACCAACGACTACCTTCGAAATGTCGAGTTTCGGGGTTTCGCGATACTAATAGTCCAACATGTAAGAATTATAAAGTCCCGATATATGAAGTTGTGAAAATATCTTAAGTTAAACTGGGTTAATTAAATGATTTAAAAATGATTAACGATATTTAAACCTTATCGCAATTTTGCGTTTCGGGGATCCTGCCTCGAACGACAACCAAAGTCCCAATACCCGAAATCATGAAACCATTGAAGTTAATATCAATTATTTAAAAGGTTAAAATTGATTAATATTAATTAATCAATCACAAATTCGTGATTCAGAGAATGTAGCTTGAGCTAGTACAAAATATCTCGAGACCCGAAACCCCAAAATCTTTGAGGTTAATCATGATTAATTAAAAGGGTTAAATGCAATGAAACTTAATTAATCACATTGTGATTTTGCATTTCATAAGTTATAACTCAGGCTATTATAAGATCTCCAGAGATCCAAAATGCCAAAATTTACTTAATGATAACTATGATTAACTGGTGCTTAAACAAATATTGTCTCTTAATTAATACATCGCTTAATAATAAATCAGATAGATTCAAATTTCATATGTGCTTTTCTCGAGAATGAACCACCGAAAATAAATGCCATTAATAATAAATTTACGACAATCATTCCAAGTAAGATTTTGATCCACCACTAAAATTTGATTCATTAAATAAAGTAAATACTCTGTCAATGAAGGTATTGGTTGATCGATGTGATTAAATGAAAAAGAATGTGAATTTGAATTTCATTATGCTTTTTACTGAGCTGTAAGTTTTTCCAGCTGAAGGATTTTTACGCCTTTCCTGCGGAAGATAATAGAGTTCAAAGGCTTGATACCATGTCTCCACAAAATTCACCTAAATTGTCTAGTGAGAGTTCGAGGCATAATGCATATGTTCTCTCTAACACCTCGCCCAGAAGCATAGACAACGTCAAATCCTAGACACAAGTTTTAAACATCTTACAATATGAATTGGTATATTTCCAATATGATTCAAGTGACAACGAGAAGGAGAGCATATCTACCAAATATAAAATTGTTGTTTAGTCAGAGCTACAGAAGATAGCAACAAGGCCTAATCTCTTTCCCTACAATGATATCATCGGTTGGGCATTGGATCGTGTAGATATCCCAAACAAAACTATTTTCAATTTGCAAAAGGTCGCAGTTGGGTCTTTCAGGCCAGAGCATCTACAGGTGATGTAAAAATTGTCTTCAGTATCCAATTTCGTTTACAATGCAGATTTCCTAGTAGATTTGAACAAGAAGGAATGCGACCAATACAGAAAAAACCTTTCCAATTTAATTAAAGACTGGTATTCTTGCCTCAGGAAGTTCAGAGCGGACTCCCATGGTATATACCCAGTTGTTGCACTAGAACCCCACATAATGTACATAGCAATGATGATGTGTAGGCTCTATGGGAAGGAAAACACAACTCATTTCTTTTTATAGTGGGTACCTATTATACACACAGTAGTAGAAGGGTAGTCTTTTGACTGAGAAAAGATATTTTCAGACAGTTTGGTTCAAGAGATTACAAGATATCAGTCACTAAGAGCCAAGGGGAAACTGACCCAATTTTTCATGTCGGCTTATATTATGGATGTCGTATGTTTCATGACACATTTTCCGTTGATGAATTGGAGATGGACCCCAAATAGTGCCAAACCCATACATATTTACCATTCAAAGATTTGGGAAGAAAAGGAAAAAGACTTCTTTTATGAGATCTGCAACTGGGTAGTGGTGTCAATGCAAACTGACATATATGGTTACCCACCTCCCAGAATCTCCAACAAAATTGTGAATAACCTGGGCAGAATATTGGACTGGTATATCAAGGAACACTTCTCCTATATTAGGGTTTTTGGTTGTTCAATTCCTCCATATGCACTGCCACAATTTTTACCAGATCGATTAGTGTTCCGAGAGGTCGCATGACAAACAATTCTTGATGGGATTAACAAAGAGCTCAAGACAGTACAAAAAAAGGTATGTCCCTCTTTTCCCCTACAAATTAGTACATTTTCCCTACTGGACTTCGGTCACTCTAAAGTAGATGCAGTGGCTTTGGAGGAAATAAAGTTGGTCAGCATTGAATTCAAAAAGAATGACCCACAAAAAGTCATGGGTAATCACATGTCCAACTTTAATTTGAAAATGTATGAACACGGATATTCCCTTGAAGACGAGATTTTTCAAGGAGCGAGATCTTATCCATAAGTCTTGAGTCGGGTTCAGGCTCTGTTACCCGATAAAATGATTGATTTTTATGATTTCTAGAGGCACCTAAGAAGTATCCTCCCTAAAGTGTTACAGGGAGGAACCCCGACGTCTCCAACCACATAGAAAACGAAGACTTGAAGTTCAGAAGAAGTAATCTCCAACGGGCAAGAAACCCAGGCAAGTTTGGAGAAGACTGAGGTGTTGACTCAGAAATAAGATACCCCGATGAAAAATGTATTGGATGACCAAGCTAAATACCAAACTAATACATTGACAAAGAAAGGGGGAGAATGGCCACTGTTTACTCGAGATAAATTAACTATAGACATGGCTGAGAAACAATCATCTACCGAAATTGGAAACCCCATCCATTTTATCACACCGTTATAGTTCACTAGAGGGAGCCCAAACACAAAGGAAATATTCATAGAGGACCTCACACCCATTTCAGTTGAAGAACTGCCTCCTTTTGATTTCTTTTTTAGCAAGAAAAGGAAGGATGTTGTGAAGAGGGAAATGCATCTAAAGAAAGGTTCATCTGTCAAAATGCATAGGGTGCTAATTGATGGAGAGGCATTGGAAGAGGTAGACTTCACTGAAGAAGTAGCAGGTTCACTGGGGGATTTTGCAACAACCAAGTAGTTGGAAGTTGGAAGTTTGAAAGAACAACTGAAGGAGAAAGATCTGAAAATAAGCTAATTGCAAAATCAAATGAAGACTGTAGAAAAGGATGTCTGAAATGAGGTCAACAAGGGCTTCAAGTAGATTAGAGCCAGTGACAAATAGGAAATCTAGCAGCTCAAATCCATCCTCGAGGAGATGCATAAGAATATACAGGTGAGCCAGGGATGGGTCACCCAACAAGAGGCGTTGGTAAGGTAGCTACAAGACAAAGTAAGCTATATCAAAAATATGGTTATAGATGTAGTTGTTTTCCAAGCATAGGCATTGGATATATGTAAGAAACTGGAATTAGTGCAATGAAGCCTTTTTGAGTAGGTGGAAATCATCCAAAATAATTTTTGGGTGGTGAACCAATCATTGGATAATATTTGTTTCAGAGAGAGAGAGTCTACTATAGCTAGGACCAATTTTCAAACACCGGTTGTGTCATCAGCCAAAGAAGAAATGTCTGTAGTTCCCAGGTTGTTTGTTTTAGAACAGGTTAGGGGTGACATAATAGTGAATACCTAGGAAGCCAACATAGCCAAAAGTAAAAGAATGGCTAAGGAAATCAAAGAATCTTTTGAAGAAGATTTTCAATCACTAAATAAAGAGTCATTAGGCGTCGAAAAAAATGATCATTCTGAGGTACTAGGACAAGTTGGAATAGATAATCACCAACTTGATATCAAAACAAGCTTAGAAGAAGCTCAGGCTGAAATCTCGTAGTTAAAACAGGTTGATATCATTCAGATAGATAGATGGCTAGTGAAAACTAATTTGCAACTACAGTCAATGACTTAAGAAGACAAAAGAATGGAAGACAGGTTGCCATAATTAGAAAATAAATTGTATATTTTTTAGGCTAAGGATGTGACAAAACCCTCTAGACTAATAGCGCAATTTGTAAGCAGGTGTGTTGAATGTATTGAGTGAGGGAAAGGCGGTACCTCAAGGAACCAATGAGGTAACTTGTGCACATCAACTGTACATGTCATGACTAGAGATTATTTGTGCCTGAGCTAGAAATCAAGGAAGAAAAATGCCTCTGCCAGCATAATGAGGAGGATGACAGAAAAGATGCAAGTAAAGCATTTCACATTTTACATTTTGTAAATTTTACTATTTTAGAAATAAGGGGAATTCCAACTGTTTAAGGTTGAGAGCCTTTTGTATAAACATAACTTTCTAAGGTTAATCAAGGTCTACTTCTTTCTAGTTGTAATTGAGAAAACTCTCCTCATTGAGAATTAATACAAGTGCAGACCAAAGATTTCACATTTCGTCTAGTTTGAGTTATCTGTTCTTTTGTCTTTCCACATCTCAACATATTTTATATATTTCCTTGATGAATTCCTAATTGAAATTTAGTACAATATCTATTGTGGTTATATTTCATTTAGTTATCTGATATAAAACAACTTTTCCTCTATATTTACTATTAGTAAACACAAGACCTGTGATTTAATTGGATTGCTACATCTTATGCTTCATTTAAGGTTATATTATCTATTTTCTTCTTCTGTAAAAAAATATGATTCTTTTGTAATTGATGCCTTGCTTTGTCTAATAACTTTATGTTTTTCTTTCATTACATTTAATACTTTTAATTTTAACTCAGACACGAAAAATGACCTCTGAGCTATTATACTATTAATTCAATTTAAGAATTTTTTCTCACATAACTGAGGTAAAAAAAGCAAACATTAAAAATTTCCTTATTTCCTGATGCCTGACATTATTCTTTGATTCTTAAGTATAATCTCAGGAACAACATCTTTTTGGTGTCGTTGTCGGTGATGGAGAAACGAAGTTATTTTTCCCTAGGAAAACAACATGGTAAGTTTCTCTCTTTGATAGTGAACAAAGATTGAATACATTATAAGGCTAATTTTTTCTTTCACTTGGCGACTCCACAATTAATAAACTGGCATTTGGTTGAAGGAATACTAGACAGAACCCAGATGATAAGTAGACCACGCCTGTATCCGACACTGAAAAAATATTAAAACCAAGGGGATACCTCAAGTAGACCACCACATCTACAAGTAAGGTTTACCATCCTAAATATACACAGTCTATTGCTAAGGTTCCACTTGAACAATTAACCCTGCAAGAATGTTCCACTCAAATCCATTTTGGAGAAACATCGAGCAATTAATTTGAAGCCAAAATCATAAACCCCAAATTGGTTTTATCCGAGATAAAGCTCGAAACCGATTCAACTACCTCCTTTAATAATAACGGTAAAGGACCCATCTCTATACCTATTTCGATTAATATTCCATCAGTCCCCGAAGTAAAGATCCCAAGTTCTCGAAGTCTTGAATAATATAGCTTACACTCTAAATCAACTCCTGTTGGTTCTCTCATTTACATATCCTTCAAATCTGAAGAACCTATCCCTCATATTTCTTTTCCCCCCTTTTCATATTTTCTATCTCCTGACGGTCAGACCCCATAAACTTTTTCACTTCATCTCGAAGTAACCAAAACTTCACTACACGTCTTTGAAAACCATATTTATAACCTCCAAGTTTCATCACCTAGATTATCAATGGCTGGTACCGGAGGAGGCCATGTCGGAGAAGGTGGTGCTGGTGAAGGTGGAGGAGGACATGGTTCTAGAGGAGAAGGAGGAGGTGGTTAAGGGTCACCTCCCTAGAATTTTTTGTAAAGTAGCTTCTATATATTCTCCTTTGGTCCTCCCATTTCCCCTCCATGATTTACACGAGAACTATATGAAAAACCTGTCAAAATTTACTGGAGAGGGAGACTTAACCGTGATAGAGCACATGAATTGCTTTGATTAGTTCGCTGATATCCTTGGCCTTGAGCACGAGGATTTTTATTCTAGACTGTTATTTCAAACTTTTGAAGGACAGGTGAGAACTTGGTTCCGAGGACTGCTGGGAGGTTCAATAGGATCATATGATGCATTAGAAAGTGCCTTTCTCAGACAATGGGGAGAGAGAAAAGACCACCTTTATTATTTAACTGAGTTTGGAGATTTGAGAAAGAAAAATTCAGAAATATTTATTGAATTCACCCAAATCTTTAATAAATTATACAAAAATATTCCAGCTGAGGTTAGACCTTCCCAACCTATAGCAAAAGTAACTTTCTCTAGGGCTTTTGAGCTCAATATTTCTTTACTATTGAGGGAAAGGAGGGTTGCAAAACTCACTAGAATGCAAGATGAAGCTGTAGAAATTCAATCAAATATGATGGCATGGGGAAAGTTAAAAGACAAAATTGAAACGGGAAACAAAGATACCAGATGATTCAGAGAACAAGTAGGACCCTCCAKATCTAGGAGTTMTTTGGAATATAAKATGGATGATATGGAAWAAATAATAAAAGAACTATSAAACAAAATTTCGAAGATGGAAYTGGATCAATCTAAAATGGATCAGTTTGTAAGAAAAKATTTTAGAAGGAATCCTAACCCTCAAATACAACAAAGACAAATAAAAAATGAAGACTAAAAGATTTAGACCCACTTTAAAAATGAAAATTTTATAGGAGGAGAAKACATGCAAAACTTCGAGGAGTTAGAGGAAGATATAAATAATCTTGGCRATGATTTTCAACAACCTCATTTGACGAGGAAAGATTATAAAAGGTATTTAAATGCAGAATATCGGTCTAATAGTGAGGATAGTATAAATATCAYAGAAGATTCTTATTATCAAGGAATCGCCAACAATATAATGGTCGATCTCCAAAAGAAGTATAATTTAAGGCCTAGATATATAAATATCACAACTTCCCAACTGAAGAAAATATTGTCAAGAAGAAAATTGAACGAGGCAGCTCGACCAGCAGCTGAAACATAGACTACCAAAATAAAAGCAGTTGAAACACAGACTACCAAAATGAAAGCAGTAGAAATGAAGACTGCCAAGAAAAGAGCATCTGAAACACAAACTGCTGAAACAAAAACAACTTAAATGAAAGAAACACAAGCTAATAATTAGAAAAAAGGGAGATAGAAATCCAAACCAGAGAAGCCGATAAGACAATGGGAAGTTTCAATCTAGAAAATGAGATTAATAAGATCAAGATCCTTGTACCTTTGGTTGAACTGGCTAAAAACCCTACATATAGAAAAAAAATCACCAAAATGATAAACTTTTCTGATGTCAAAAGTCATATAGACATTATAAATTTAGAAGATAATAAAGGATTGTAATGTTTGGTCCACATTTTGAAAGTGCCAGAAATTTTGTCGCTCCTTTCTACATTATGCTAACTATGCATGATCACCTGCTCCATAACTACATGTTTGATTCTGGAGCCTCCCACAACATGATGCCCAAAGATATTATGGATAGACTTGGTCTTGAAATTACCAGACCATACGGAGATATTTATTCTTTTGATTTGAGAAAAGTTAAATGTTTGGGTATGATTAAAGATTTAGTGGTTAATATTGCACAAATACCTGTAAATGGTGTTCTGATGGATGTGGTTGTTGCTGACATCCCTCCAGAGTATGGTATGCTATTATCCAGGTCTTGGGGTGCTAATCTTGGAGGATCCCTTCAACCTGACATGACATACACTAAAATCCCGATCTTCAACGGACAGTTCACCCGCCTATACAGAGAAAAAAGGTTGGCATATACAGTAAGTGATCCGCTGAATCCAAATAATTACCCCATTTATGTTGCAGATCAGGATTTAGGAAATTGTATTTTATCAATTGATGATGATATAGATGAATGTATAGAAAAAAATTGTACAAAAAAATAAAAATAGAAAAGACAAATAAAAATGTAAATAATATTGGAGTTTCGAAAATGTATTTCGATGATGCTTCGTCTTGTGAAGGAGAAGGATATGGAGTGATGTTTGTGGCACCCAAAGATGATTTTATTATCCCTTTTTCTTACAGATTACAATTGGACATCGATTACACAAATAATGTATGTGAATACGAAGCCCTGGTTTTCGAATTAGAGGCTACCAGAAAGTTGAAGATTGAAAACCTGGTAGTCTATGGCGATGTAGAATTAATTTTAAAATAAATAAAGAAACAATATCAGGCCAAATACCCGAGGTTGATGACTTACAGAAACTATGCCTGGGATCTGATTGAATTTTTTTTATCATTGTTTAATATTCATCATATCCCCAGAACAAAATATCAACAAGCAGATTCATTGGCCAAGGAAACTCAGACGTTTGTACCTCCTACTTTTTTCAAATTGAAGTATCAAATAGAAATGAGGTGCATACCCTCAATACCAAACAATATACAACACTGGCAGGTCTTTGAAGATGATGAACAAATAAGACAATTCTTATAAATGGTGGATGAATTTTCAGAAACACATATTGATCAGGAAAATCAAAATGACCCTGCTTGGATAATGCAGGAAGGTGAAAATCGTTAGGATTTCTGAGATAAGATCGCCAATAATCGCATGTTAGTACTAAAAAATAATAATATTCCTAAAGGTATAATTCCTTTGGAGAGTTCATTTGATCATTATGATATTCCCTTTAAGTCTACTTTGCAACCTCAACCTAAAGAGGTTGAAGATTGTAACATAGGCACCAAGGAAACTCCTAAGTTGGTAAAAATATCTAAATACCTTCCCCCTGAGATAAAAATAAAATATGCCAAGTTAATCAAGAAGTACAAGGATGTTTTCTCCTAGTCCTATGATGAATTAAGAACTTATGATACCACTGTAATTGAGCACAAAATTCCCCTAAAGAAGGGTGTTAAACTGTTCAAGCAGAAACTCTGAAAGATAAATCCCTTACTACTGCCTGTGATAGAAAAGGAAGTAAAGAAGATCCTGGATGCTAAAATCATTATTCCACTCAGATAATCTGAGTGGGTAGCCAATCTGGTCCCAGTAAGAAAGAAAAACGGTGAAATCAGACTGTGTGTAGATTTCATAAATTTAAGCAAATCATCCCTCAAAGATAACTATCCATTACCCAGAATGGATCATGTATTGGAAAATGTGGTTGGGGAAAATAGAATGTCCATGATTTATGGATTTTCAGGCTATAATAAAATTTCATTCCATGGGGACGATAAATAAAAAACTGTTTTCACCACCACATGGGGTACCTTTATGTATGAAAAAATTCCATTTGGTTTAATGAACACAGGTGCCACTTTCCAACGAGCTATGGAAATTGCCTTTGTTAGTGAAAGAGATAAGTTCATTGTCACTTATATTAATGATCTAACTGTGTTTTCTAAATCTGATACAGAGCACCTGGTACACCTCAAACAAACATTTGAAAAATGTCGAAAATTCAGTTTGTCATTGAATCCCAAGAGATCTCATTTTGCAATGCAGGAAGATATGCTTAAGAAGGACAATGAATTCAAATGGATGTCTGAAGCCAAAACATCATTAGAATGCATCAATAAGGTTATAAGTGAAGCACTAGTGGTGGCAAGCCTAGATTATCTAAAAGAATTCTTAATTTTCTCATTCGCATCTGAACACACAATTGTGGCAGTACTCCTACAGGATAACAAAGAAGGGTTCAAACAACCAATAACATTCTTCCGTAAAATCCTTAGAGACACATATTTGAGTTACGATGTACTAGAAAAGAAGGCATATGAAATGGTGAAGGCCCTAAAGGATTTTAGGACCTATGTACTACATTATAAAATAATTGCATATGTACCCACCATTTCCATTAAAGATATATTGGTTCAACCTGATAGTGATGGAAGGAGGGGCCGATGGCTTGCTAAAATTCAAGAATTTGATATGGAGGTGAAACCGACAAAGCTCGTCAAAGTATAGGGTTTGGATAAGCTACTAGATGAATCTAATTTCAAAGCGCTTGGAATAAACCATCTTCAAGCTTACGAAGAAATTCCATATATAGAATATTTTGACGATCAAATACCTACAACTCAAATCCAGGAGAAGTTCTCTTCTTCAGCTTGGTATAAAGATATATTCTCTTACCTTCTATCTCTTTAGTTCCCAGGCGATATGAATCCTTCCAAATCTAGAACATTGAAGTTGCACATAGTAAAATATTGTATCATGGATATACAATTATATTGGAAGGATCCTCTGGGTTTTTTACTAAGATGTTTGGTAGAATTCGAAATAGAGAGAGTCATAAATTAATTTCACGAAGGCATGTGTGGAGGACATCATGCATGGAGAGAAACGACCTATAAAATCCTGAGAGTAGGATATTATTGGCCTGAATTATTCGCTGATGTGAATGCTAAAGTCAGAGCCTGTAACCCCTGCCAACTATTTTCAGGCAAACAAAAGCTTCTCGCATTACCTTTGGTCCTAGTTAAAAAAGAATCCCCTTTTCAACAATGGAGGCTGGATTTTATTGGTTAAATCCATCCACACTCTAGTGCACAACACAAATGGATCCTGACCACTACAGATTATTTTTCTAAATGGGTAGAATCCATTTCGACCAGAAACACTACGGATTCGGTGGTGATAAATTTCTTGGAGGAAAACATTTTATCTAGATTTGGCTATCCTTGGAAGATAGTTACAGATAATGCACAGGCATTTAAATCTATGGCGATGGTTAGTTTTTTCCAAACTTACGATATTGTACTGGGCCATTCCACAACTTACTATCCTTAAGGAAATGGATTAGTTGAATCATCAAACAAAATCTTGATCACCATAACTTAAAAGGTGTTGAATGTAAATAAGAATGCCTTTGCATGTGCATTTGAAATATGTTTTGTGGACAAATCGGATAGGCACCAAGAAATATATCGAGATGTCCCCTTTTCAAATGGTATACGAGACTGATGTGGTACTACCCATAAACCTGGCTCTACCTGTGATGAAACTTTGGCAAGACGAGAAGGAAGAGAAAAATCATGTCACCAGAAGAATAAATCAATTGATTGAATTCCAGTAAAATAAGGATGAAGTGGATGAAAAACTTCAGAAGTATCAGGATAACATGAAATCCCTGTTTGACCAAAAAGAAAAAGATAGGGAATCCCTCCCTGGTGACCTGGTTTTAAAATGGGATGCTAGGAAGGAAGATTCAGGAAATCACGACAAATTCGACCATATCTGGTGTGGACCTTTCAAAATCACATCTTCTGAAGGAAATAATTCATTTTTATTGGAAAATCTAGATGGTAAAATCCTTAACACCCCTATCAACGGGCATTACCTGAAGCATTTTATGCAATAATCAGTTTCCAAACTCTCACTGTACATACCGATTTGATTTATTTGTTTCTGATTCATAGTTTTTCATTTCTTCGGTAAGTTTTTACTTTCACTGTAAATAAAACTAGATTAGTTTATTTCATAAAAAAAAAATGTAAAAATAAATAACAAATAGAGTTTTGGTCTGTGTAAGTTCCTAACATTCTTCATTTTATTATCATACAGGATACTTTCTGATAGGCAAGAGGTAAGAGACATCATAAATTGACCTTCATGTATCAAAACATTGGGTTTCTCTTGAAACAAGTGATAAATAAATAGTTTGCTTGGTTGGAAATATAAGAATAAATCTAGGGTATTAGATTCTTCCCTGTTTAAATTTTCAAAGAAATATCACTTAATATGAAAAAAGTCTCATATCTACAAATATTATCACCTAATCTATAACCAAAGGAGTGAAAAATTATGTTTTAACTATCAAGAGTTTTCTCTGGATAAAATAAAAATGAAATAAAACTTATAATAATAATAAAAAAA
>JZKD02S1684518.1:53167-71504 GCA_000966675.3 Picea glauca
TTCTTGTCTTCCCAAGCCTTTTGAAAAGTTGGTCTTCCTCTATGCTAGTCATAGAGACACTTGGATCTCCTTATTGTTTAATCCAATGTCTTGGGATCATCATATTGTATCTTATCACTAAAAATTGATGACAACCCACTCAAGTACCTCTGAATCTTGACATGCTCATCCTTGATAAATTCAACATATTTTAGCATCTCTAAGAATCTCCTTTTTTACTCACCCATGGTCATACTCCCAAGCTTGAGTTCAAAGAAGTCCTTCATATTCCTATCATAATAATGCATGATTAAGTACTTATTTTGAAAATAACTCTTGAACTTCCTCCAAGTAATCTTCTTCTCATCAATGTGTTTCACTTGCACAAATTGGTCCCACCACATTGATGTTTTTCCTTTGAAAGTTAGTAGATTGCAATTCTCCCTTTTTCCTATGCAGAGTAATTATGTAATTGGTAGTACTTCCTCATGCCCAACAACCAAGTATCTACATCTTCATCTTTCTTATGCTCACCATCAAAGGTAGGAGGCTTAATCTTATTCATTTCTCCTTGTAGCTCATCTACCCCAGGCCTCTTCTTATGCTTTCTAATAGGAGATGGACTTGAACTACTATGTGCTCTTCTAACTGAATGCCTTGGTAATTGGTGATGATTCCTATCAACACTCCTTTTTTCTCTTCTTTTATCATGAGACCTGTGATTCTTTGACTTGTTTGATTATGTCTTCTTATCCATTTTCTTCTCTATTTTGTCCAAGATCTGTAGCAACTTGATGTTGAATCCATCTTTCATTAGCCTTTGATTATCAACTTTATGACTTTGGACATATTTTTGCAGACTATTTATGTTCTCCACCAAGTTCATGCTCTCCTCCTTTCTTTCTCTATGCCCATTAAATTATGCACCTTCATTACCCATGTTGACAAACAACTCCTTGACTTCATCTTCATGGATGTAGGTTCTATGTGCCTCTTCCATCCCTGTGTTGATCCTATTTTGATTTGTTTTCTCTTAAATCTGTAAAATGTACAGGAAATAGGATTTGTTAGACTAAATAATATAATAAATTTATCAAAATTGTTGGCACAAAAATTGACATCCCCCAAATTTTTTAACTCCTTGCTGCATTTTGTGCAAATTCCACTAATTTCCCGCTACCTCAAAGCTCCAATTCTGAGTCATCACTGATCTCAAAATTATCAATCTGATGAAGTATCATAACTCGCCTTGGTTTGGAATTCCCTGGTCAATTTGATTGTGTTTAAAAGTACTAAGTCTATTGTCTTTTCAAACCTTCAATTGGGCTTATTTCTCAATATATGTTTATTTTCAATAAGTCATGGTCAAATTGGTTCCTTCTTTGTTTTCAATTATAAGCACCCATTGACCTTGTTTGGACTTTGTCCTAATTAGAAAATAAAATTATTATTTTAAAATCATTTATATTATTATAAATGATGTTAGTTATAAAGAAAATGTTGGGACTTTTCTGCAATTCCTTAATCAATTGATATAAACGCTCAACCTATCCAAATGTCAAAGACAATCCAAGCCACGACCCAAGTCTTAACCATTATTCTCTACGCATCGAAACAACTCCCATACATTATCATATAAAAACTATTATAACTTTTAATTGGTGTTGCATGTGGGATAAAGTCTCGTGGAAAATAAAAATGATGATAGAGATCCAAAGGCTCTCATCAAATGGCTATAAAGATTGACAGATCATGCGTTTCAAATATGAATGAGTTTTAATGGAAAGGCCATAGTGCACGGTGATGTTACAAGGAATACCACATGTGCAATGTGTCAAAATATCATGTCACCGCACGACTTTTCCAACCACTTTCAAAAACTACTTTTTCAACTCGGACGAAAATTATTATTTGGTTTGATTTTGTAAAAGTTATTTAGGGCTTATAACTCATCAAGCCAAATCTCCAAGCATACAACCGAGAGCCAGCCTACCAAGTATCAAAGCACACTACTAAATACCAAGGATAATGATCACATAAAGAGCCAAGGAGGAAGCTCACAAGGAAGCACTATGTGTTTCACAACGTGTCGACGAGAAGCATTAACAGTTGTGTATATAAAGTTTTCCAAACTTTATTGCCCATTGTATGTGGGATTAAGAACAAGCATTGAAATTTCAAATCACCTATCAATGAAGTGACCTCAACAATTATGTGATCAATCTGTCTTTATCCAGTGCATATAGTTTTGCAGAACACAGAGATATCAACGCCTAAAGTACTCTCATTAATGGACAAATTATCCATCCAAGTGGACAATGGTTAAGTTTTGTGCATAAATAAAACAACAAGTAAACTAATATAAATAGAGGGTTCTCAAAGGGTAAAAGAACATGTGGTAGAGTTTCATAAACAAAGCATCAGTTATAGGTATCTAGTGTGTTAACACAAGGATCTGCAGACTGTTTATTAAAGAATCAGACAAAAATTGAGGTTACCCTCAAGAGCATTGTGGTGTAAATCATGTGGCATTCTTCCCATGATTTCCATAGGGAAAATGAAAAAGATTGGAGGCCTAAGTAGCTCAACCACCCTCTCTCCACCTATTCCACTCTCCCTTACATGTCACCTCCTCCTTGCCTATCACACCTCCCCCGTCCCTCTGCCACCTCTGCCTTTCCCTTTTCCCCTGCAACCTCGTCTCAACCTCTACTCCCCCAATCGCTTCCTTCCACATGGTCGTCACTCACTCGTTGGTCCATGCAAGTTTTTTCCAAGCACCTCGCTCCACTTCACCCCTGCGCGTACGCTATTAGATTGCCACATGAAAAGCTCGCATTGGTCATAGGTAAAGACCATTCATGGCCTCGAGGCATTAGGATGGACTCACAAAAGTCATTGGCACCGTCTAAGAACAGTTATGGGTGTTAGGCCCAGTCCTAATCCCAATCAAGATAGTTATTTAAGATTGTGGGCAGCAATTGAGACCTCACCTCATCCCATAAATGGAAAACGTTGCATAGAGCAACCATGAAGGCACACTTACGATTTGAAGCTTCCTTATGGGCGATTTTTCCTGTAAAGCACATACCTATGCCTGTCTTGCGTCTAACATAATGAGGTCTACACAACCTGACAGAGAGGGCATCGAATGAAGGCTTTGAAGGCAGTGATCTGATCACATTCCTGGATGTTGCATCATTTTAGTATATATAGGTAGTTTTGATATTTTGTTAAGGTCGATGGTTGATTTAGGCTCTCGTATTGTAAACTTTTGATGAAGCTTCTGGTTTTCTGGTTATGTAACAGGATTTGAGAATTCTTGTTTAATCTAAGTCAGCTTTATTAATCCATCTTATTTGCCTTTGATACTGAGAGAGTTCATGAATGAATGATTCACATGAATTGTTTTGATTGTATTATGATGAATGTTTGATTGTAATGTTATTATGATTTCTTTTAGTTTCCTTGAAATTTGAATCCAAGAGGATCTTGTGTTTAAGTTTTTATTCCTTAGGTTGCTGGAAGACCTGATGTTCATGGTAGACCTCTACATTTTTCTCACCAAAGTATTCCTCCTACTCACCCTTACTCCAACTTACTAACTGAATTTGAATCAATACCTCACCTTCTTGTGCATGTTGGTCCCGTTTTCTGAGTTAGACCGATATCATCTTGAGTCTGTGCCCATTCGACCCCCCTTAAATTTATTTATTGTGACATACAAACTGATGGGTACTAGGATTACCTCCCCTACAATCAGGAGGTGACTTCTAGTGCTAACATTTATGGCACTGTTGCCAGGGAACGAATTGAATACATTTCCCTGGGATAGAATGACAAAGAAGATTATGATTCTAAAGGTGCATCACATATTAGAACCATTGAATATTGTGACTCCACTGATTCAGTTCTATCTCCTAAAGGTAGACACACGAGGTCCACTTCACTTCTTCCTCTAGCAATGTCTGAAGCTAACCCAGAGGAAATTATCAGAAAGGGAAAGACCGCTCAAAAAGGTACCTCCACTGTTTTACCAATTTTTTCTGATAATTTTCATAATCCCTCTTTACAAACTCCAGTAACTGTTTTTGATTCTCCTATTATACAAACTGCTGGAGTTTCAAGAAAATTAAATTTTGGGAGTTTTCCTGCCGATTTATCCCCTCCTATTCTTGGTTTGGAAGGAGATAGCTTTGACACCCCTTTCTCCCCCGAAGTTGTGAAGTTGAAGGAGAGAGATTTGACCTCAGAAGACTTTCCTACTCCTCCTCCTATTAGAGTTTTTGCAGTTACATAAGGGGAAACCTATGTTACCTCTATCCCCTCATCTTTATCTTCTTACACTCATCCTTTTCATTTTTCTCCCAAAATCATAGCCTCAGTCTCGCCTGTCCGAACTCCATCTCCTCTGGGTTCCCCTCTAGTTCACATCCCAATGGCAGGTGTTAATCCTCCTAGAAATAGAATGGAAGCTATAATAGCTTCTAGGTATGCCCCTCTTGTTTTGCCTTAGCCTTTGAATTCCCTCCCAGCAGATGGCTACCTTAAGTAGTTTCCCAAGTTCACAGGCGAGGGAGACATAACTGTAGAGGAACACCTTGAAGCCTTTTACAGTTTTACAGATTGTCATGTCATCATGGATGTACATGTATGGATGAAGATTTTTTTTCATAGCTTTGAGGGTGAGGCTAGGAAGTGGTTTAGTTCCTTGCCTCCTGGATCTATTGATGGGATTGAAGCCCTAGATGAAGCCTTCTTAAAAAATTGGGGGGATAGAAAGGATTTCCTTTACTATATTACAAAGTTTGTATCACTGAAGAAAAAGGAAGTGGTATTTGTTTCTGACTTCTCAAAGAGATTTAATAAAATGTATAAAAAAATTCCCATTGAGGTTAAGCCTACAAAAACCTCTGCAAAGATTACTTATTCTAGTTCTTTTGACCCTGATTTATACCTCCTGTCAAGAGAAAGGAGAGCTACCTCCTTGGCTTTATGCAAGATGCAGCCATTGAAGTAGAATCCAATATTATGGCAGTTGATGAGCTTAGGAGTAAGGCTGACAGGGAAAGAATAAGTGGAAGGTTCGAAACTTCAACCTCTTCCTTTGTTACCCACCCTCAAGATGATGAACTTACCAAATTAGTAAAATCTCTTTCTATTGATATGGAGACGGTAAAAATTGAAGCAAGACAGACCTATAGAAATACTCAAAACGTTGATAATAGAGGTACCTTCAGAAGACCTAATAATGCTCCTCGGATACTTCCAAGAGAGCCTAGAAACAGAGGAAGGGATGATCAAAGGATCCAAACCCCTTTACAAAACAACCTTGTAGATGAAGAAGATGATCCTGAGATCCATTGCTTGGGTGGCATCCCTCCATCCCCTCACTTAACCCAGTCTACTTATGGGAAGTCCTTAATGGATAATCCAATAAATGAATTAAGTAAGGGAGAGAAGGCAAAAGAGAATCCTAGTAGATATGATCTGAGATCTAAAAAGAAAGGGGAAAATACTGATGCTTCTGATCAGCCCACAAAAACAGAAAAATCTGCCAAGGCTGTGACAGTTGGCAACAAATAGAAATTTTCTCAAAGCCCCCCAGTTTTGGTTGAATATCCTATCCCATAAGTCAAGGAGATTCTGAAATCTCCACCTTCCTTTATTTATGAAAATGAGATCCAAAAAAACAAAATCCATGTGCCATTTTTGGAACTGATAAAAATTGAAGAAGTTAAAAAATGTCTTTCCAAAATGTTGTTGTCTGAATCCTACTCAAATACCACTGACTCAGTTAATCTTCAGGATGAAAAGCCAACAATCATCTTAGGTCCTTTGATAGAAGATAGAGATGATTCATCCCCTCCCTTCTATACATCACTAAACATACATGATAAGGTGTTGCATAATTGTTTGATGGACTCAGGGACATCTAACAATCTCATGTCCAAAGCAGTCATGGATGAACTTGGATTAGAAATCACAAAATCCTACCATGAATTATATTCTTTTGACTCTAGGAAAGTGAAGTGTCTTGGGGTCATCAAAGATCTGGCTGTGACCTTGTTTCAGTTGCCCATGAAAAGTGTGGTTATGGACATTGTAGTGGCTGATGTTCCCCCCAAGCTTGGTATGTTATTGTCAAGATATTGGATAAAAAATCTTGGGGGAACTTTGCAGATGGACCTCACATATGCCACCATTCCTGTGTTTGGGGGTGAGCATAGAAGACTTTACAAGGAAGCTCAGTTGGCTTACATCATTAGTGATGTAACAGACCCCACCAACCATCCTATTTTTTCTGTTGACACTGATTTGGGATCCAGCCTATTGCATCTCACTAATATTCTTGAACCTCCTCTTGAAATCAGAAAACAATCCATTACCCTTTGTGAAATCCCTCCTCCAACTACCTCTATTTGGAAGATGTTCTTTGATGGACCCTCTTCTAAGGAAGGTGCTGGTGCTAAGTGGTCTTTGTTTCACCTTGTCAGGAGACTATACAAAGGTCCTACAAGCTAGAATTTGAAACTACAAATAATGTGGCAAAGTATGAAGCTCTTGTTTTGGGTTTCAGGGCTGAAAACGACATGGGGATTGAAGAGCTATCAATATTTGGGGATGCAAAACTAATTGTTCATCAGATCAAAAATATTTATCAAGCCAAGCACCCAGGCTTAAGACTTACAGAAATGAAGTATGGGACCTAGTTGATAGTTTCTTCCTAGCTTTCAACATTTCATTTATTCCAAGAGAGGAGAATACCATGGTTGATTCTTTGGTTGTTTCAGCAAGCGATTTCAGAGTCCCATTGCCACCTAAACTTAAATATGATGTGGAGGTGAAATATAGACCCTCTATACCTGACAATGTCAAGCATTGGAAGGTGTTTGAGGATGATCTTGAGATCAAAAAATTTCTTGAGTCTGTTGATGAATTCTCTGCATTACATATTGACCAATATCATGATTTTGAAAGTAATCCTCATACTGATGTTTTTCTAAACAAAATTGTCAATCATCATGTTGTTTAGCTGCATAGCAATCATATTCCAAAGGGACTAGTTCCTTTAGAAAGGTTGTTAGATGGGAATGATGTGGTAGTAAAGGTTAAAGGCTCAACTGATGATGTTGATATAACTGAGTACAATATTGGTACAAAGAAAGATCCCAAATTTGTCAAGTTGTTAAGCAGCTTGTCAAGAAAGAAAAGGGCCAGATATGTTGAGTTGTTAAAAGAGTTTTCTGATGTGTTTTCCTGGACATATGAAGATCTCAGGACATATGACACAAGTATCATTGAGCACAAGGTCCCATTGAAGGAAGAGTCTAAGCCATTTAGGCAGAGGTTGAGACAAATAAATCCTATGCTGCTGCCCATTATGGAGAAAGAAGTAAAAAATATTTTGGATGCCCAGATTATCATTCCTTTGAGGTATTCTGAATGGGTGGCCAACTTAGTCCCAGTGAGAAATAAAAATGGAGAAATCAAACTTTGTGTGGATTTCCGAAATTTGAACATAATCTCTAAGAAAGACAATTACCACTTACCCAAGATGGAACACATATTACAGAGGGTGACAGGGGCATCCAGAATGTCTATGATTGATGGTTTTTCTAGCTACAATCAAGTCTCTGTCTTGCCTGAAGACAGAGATAAGACAACCTTCACCACTCCTTGGGGTACATTCATGTATGCTAAGATTCCCTTTGGATTGATGAATGCAGGAGAAACCTTTCAACAAGCCATGGACATATCTTTTATTGGATAAAGGGACAGGTTTGTGGTCATTTATTTGGATGACATAACAATGTTCTCAAAATCTGATAAAGAACATCATGACCATTTGAAAACAGTCTTTGTGAAATGCAGAAAGTTTGGTCTATTGTTAAATCCAAAAAAATCATTATTTGCCATGAAAGAAGGGAAACTGTTGGGGTACATTGTGTCAGCTGAGGGGGTAAGGATTGATCCAAGCAGGGTAGAAGCTATCCAAATTTTGTCACCCCCTAGATCCAAAAAAGAAGTTCAGTCCTTCTTGGGAAAAAATAATTTTTTGAGAAGGTTTGTTTCGAATTTTGTTGAGTTGGTAAAGTTTATCATAGCCATGCTGAGGAAGGGAAATGAGATCAAGTGGACTTCTGAAGCTCGTAATTATTTGAATCAGATAAATAAGGCCTTGACCGAAGCACCTGTGCTTATCAGTCTTGACTACTCCAAGGAGTTTCTAATTTTATATTTTTCTTCATCTGACACAGTAGCAACTGTTTTATTGTAGAAGAATGTTGAAGGGTTAGAGCAACCCATTTCCTTTTTCAATAGGGCACTGAGAGATGTTGAAATAAAATATGACATCATGGAAAAGCAAGCCTATGTGTTGGTTAAATCTCTCAAAGCTTTCAGAGTTTATGTGCTACATTCAAAAGTCATTGCATATGTCCCTTCAACTTCTGTGAAGGAGATCCTCATTCAGCCTGACATAGATGAAATAAGGAGCAAGTGGATTGCCAAGATCCTTGAATTTGATCTTGAAATAAATCCTACCAAATTGGTTAAAGGTCAAGGTTTAACTAGGTTGCTGGCTAAATCTAATTGTAAAGCCTTGGGGGTCAATTTCATCAACATTTGTTCATAGAATCAACAAGATGAGTTGTCTTATGAAGATCCTTAAGTCACACCCCCATTGGCAGGATGCATTTGGTATAAAGACATTATATTTTTCCTACAGAACTTGCAGCCTCCTGATGGCATGGAAAAGAGAAAGGTAAGACATTTGAATCTCAAATCAATTAAATATTGTCTCCTTGATCAAGTCTTATATTGGAAAGATCCTTTAGGAGTGTTTTTGAGATGACTAGACCCACAGGAAGCCCAAAAGATTATATATGATTTTCATGATAGTTTATGTGGGGGGGGAAACTTTTGGAGAACCATAGCCTATACAATTCTTAGGGCTGGGTATTTTTGGCCTAGTCTCTTTACTGATGTCTATGAAAAGATCATGACTTTTGTTAAGTGTCATAAATTCTCTAGAAAGCAACAACTCAAGTCTCTGCCACTAAAACCCGTGGTAGCTTCAGGGCCCTTTCAGCAGTGGGGCCTAGATTTTATTGGGGAAATTCATCCTACTTCAAGTGGTCAACATAGGTGGATATTGACTGCCACAGACTACTTTACCAAGTGGATAGAGGCCATCCCCATAAGAAATGCTTCCCACAAAGTAATCATCAGTTTTCTTGAGAATATTATGGCAAGATTTGGTTGGCCAAACATAATTGTCGTGGATAATGCCGCATCTTTCAAGGCTGAACCACTGATTAAGTTTTGTGAATAGTTTGGAATAACAATGATTCACTCTACCCCTTACTTCCACCAAGGTAATGGAATGGTAGAGTCCTCTAACAAGAGCCTTATTAAGATCATCAAAAGACTGTTAGAGGACAACAAGAAGTCATGGGATTCAAAGCTTAAATTTGTTTTATGGGATGATAGAGTGACAACAAAGAGATATCTTGGTGTCTCTCCTTTCCATCTTGTGTATGGAGTTGAGGCCATCTTTCCTTCTCAGCTTGCCTTGCCTGTGGCAAAATTCTTCCAAGATTACTAGGGAGAACCATATGATATGATTAGAAGAATACAACAGCTGGCAGAAGTGCAAAAAAATAGGGAGAAGCTACTGGACAAAGAACATGACCATCAACAGAAGATCAAGCAAGATTTTGACAAAAAGGTCAACAAAGAGGATTTACAACTGGGAGATCTATTACTTAAATGGGATGCACCTAGGCAAGATAAAGGCAAGCACAGTAAATATGAGGCCTTATGGATCGGCCCCTTCAAAATTTCTGAAGTTTTTTTAAATAACACTTACAAGTTACATGATTTGGAGGATGCTGAAGTTTTTGGTAGCCCTGTAAATGGGCATTTTCTGAAAACATTTTTTACTTAAGCCATGAGTGGCTTTTCATGTCATTGTAAATATCATTTTTCTTTTGTTTTGGTAAATGAATCCACAACCCAATACTAAGGAACTGAAACTGCAAAAGGAGTTCTTAGAGCCTCACATGGAGGTCTCTATCCCCCATAGAGCCTATATGTTAACACAAGGATTTGCAGACTGTTTCTTAAGAATTAGATAGAAATCGAGGTTACCCTCAAGATCATTATGGTGTAAATCATGTGGCATTATGCCCATGATTTCCATAGGGAAAATGAAAAGATTGGAGGCCTAAGCAGCTCAAGCACCCTCTCTCCACCTATTCCACTCTCCCTTACACGTCACCTCCTCCCCGCCTATCACACCTCCCTCGTTCCTTTGCCACCTATGCCTTTCCCTTTTCTACTGCAACCTCGTCCTAGCCTCCGCTCCCCCAATCGCTTCCTTCCACATGGTCGTCACTCACTCGTTGGGCCATGCAATTTTTTGCCAAGCACCTCGCTCCACATCACCCCTGTGCATACGCTATCAGAATTCCACCTGCAAAGCTCACATTGGTCACAGACAAATACCATTCATGGCATTGAGGCATCAGGATGGACTCACAAAAGTCATTGGCACCGTTTGAGAACAGTTATGGTTGTTAGGTCCAGTCCTAATCCCAATGAAGACAGTTATTAAATATTGTGGGCAGAAGTTGAGACCTCATCTCATCCCATAAATGGAAAATGTTGCAGAGAGCATCCATGAAGGCACACTTATGATCTGAATCTTCCTTATGGGCAATTTTTCATATATAGCACATAACTATGTATGGCTCACATCTAACATAATGAGGTCTGCACAACCTGACAGAGCGGGCGCCGACTGAAGGATTTGAAGGCAATGATCTGATCACATTCCTAGTGGTTGCAACATTTTAGTATATATAGGTATTTTTGATACTTTTTTAAGGTTGATGGTTGAGCTAGACTCCTGTATTGTAAAATTTTGATGAAGCTTCTGGTTTTCTGGTTATGTAACATGATTTGAGACTTCTTGTTTAATCTAAGTCAGCTTTCTTACTCCATCTTATTTTCCTCTAATACTGAGAGAGTTCATGAATGACTAATTCAAATGAATTGTTGTGACTGTATTATGATGAATGTTTGATTGTAATGATGTTATGATTTCTTTCAGTTTCCTTGAAATTTGAATCCAAGAGGATCTTGTGTTTAAGTTTTTCTTCCTTAGGATGTTGGAAGACCTGATGTTCACGACAGACCTCTACATTTTTCTCACCAAATTATTCCTCCTACTCACCCTTAATCCAACTTAATGACTGAAGATGAATCAAGACCTCACCTACTTGTGCATGCTGGTTCAATTTTCTGAGTTAGAACGATATCATCTTGAGTCTGCGCCCACTCGACTCCCCTTAAATTTATTCATTGTGACATACAAACTGATGGGTACTGGGCTTACCTCCCCTTCAATTAGGAGGTGACTTCTAGTGCAAACACAGTGATCAACATCAAGAAATGTGCTAGTCAAAACCCAACTGCTTGAAGACTGATGGAGATATACTCCAAATTATTTGTAGCAAAAATAGGATTTAGTATTCAGATCTTATCAAGATCCCAATTTCTTGTAATTTTCAGTCTAAACTCGGTCTAGGAGGTTGCCTATCCTTCTATTTTGTATCTGATTGTAATATTTTATATATTGGATCATTTTTTGGAGCTAAGGGGGGGCATTGTGAATTGGAATGTAATAGGAGTCTTATTAATAAAAATATTTTCCAGAATTGAGATTCTGAGATTTCATTTTCCTAAATTATGTCTTTTCTTGTAATTTGTTTTCGTTGATCCTTCTTCTTCTCATAGATTGATTTGATTTGTGAGTGTTTCAATTCAGTACCACCCCTGCTGCAACTAACTTTGGAGCATATATTTGAACACGATATTTCCTATGTTTTGTTGAGAGAAAAACAAGACTTGTGTTTGAATATTGTATGCTTATTTTATGGAAATTAAAATACAATCTAACTAAATTGCATGTCATTTTTCTATTGAAGAGGAAGTCCAAACTGATCATTATTAGATACCTGGCTTACCTATTCAATTTTGTTTCTCCTAGATCTATCATCCATTCACTGAGATTTTTTAAAGGATTTAGTAGATGAAGTCATGCCTCCTTATTTATGACTCTTAGATATTGAAAGGCTCATTGGAACCCTGATAAAAAATCCTTATAAATCAAATTATTTATCATTGTTTGGCTGAAAATGTGATAAGAATTTCTCTTTTGCAGCCAAGCAAAATCTCTAGTAACAACAAAAACCATGCACAATCATGTTCCATAAGTGCATCATAATCTTGTATCCTGATTCCTTGTGAATTGTATTACCCAGTTCACATTTATGGGTGTATATCTGGACTCCTATCTACAAGACCTTTCCAATCACTGCTTCCTTTCTCAATTATGAGTTTTGAGTAGAAAGTTATGGTCATTTGAATACTACCCATTTACTCCTTTGACACATTCTTCAACCAGGTGCAATTTTTTTATCTGTGCCTATGAATATTTGCACCTGTTCCCTTTGATTTTTGATGGGATTTCAACTTGGTTCCTTCATGACCATATTTTGGACAATCTAGCCAAGTTTCATGTTCATCTGATACAACCTACTGAAGCTTAAGGCCAATTTATCTTTTTAGCCTTGAATGCTATAAATGCCTTCTATGTCTTCCTGTGTATTTTTAGGTGCCCATATTTTGAATCTAACTCCATGGTTGTCTTCTATTGCTCAAGATATTTTTGTAGATTTCTCTTGTGACTCAATCAGGTTCCAGAGCAGGAAATTATGGATCTCAGAGTGAATTGGAACTCAAAAATTACCCTCCACCACTTGGCATGTAACTCCCTCATACAGGCTCCGTTTGAGGAACCATTTACACTGTTAGAAAACTCTCTCTGAGCTCTATCATTTTAGATCCATAAACGTATGTCTTGAAAGGACATACAATTTTGTACAAATTGGATTTCTAAAATATGTTGTTTAGGCCTCTGAAAATGGCTTCCAAGAATATGATATGAAAAATAGCCATTTTATGAGCCATTTTCACTATTTTATTTAAATTATGGTTAACTTATGTTGATTGGGATGCAGACATGGCATATCGAGTCCACCTGGCACCTCGGGGTGGTGCCCTATCAGCCTATGGCCACCCTGGCCTATCTCAACAATCTTTATTTTCTTCTTCCTATTCTTTCCCCTTTATTCTCCTACCTCTACAACCATTGACGCACACATTACTTTATTTTTTGGGCCCACATGCATTCGTACTCCACGTGATTCCTTTTCATTGGGTCACGAGGATGGGTGGACCCCATACGACGCCCATTCTCCCCGATGCATAGATTTGCAAGTTCACTTGATCGGACGATTGGAAATCAGAGGGGGCCGAGAACGATCAACGATCATTGTTGCATTACACCCCACACTGACCAATTGATTATTAACAAAATGGGGGTAGTGGCGCAAAATAAACCCTCAGTTTTTTGGTCGATGACATGTCATCTTTTGGTGAATTTCTCTCCCCCCAACCTATCGATCGTTAACAAAATGGGGGCGGTGTTGCAAAAGAAGCCGTCAGTTTTTTTTATCAATGACGTGTCATCTTCTGGTGAATTGCAACCCCCATTTGGTGGTTTCCAAAACAACAAGGGGACCCCCTGCGACATGGTTCTGCAAGTTCGACTCATGGTACCGTCAAACAGGTGAGCGCTCATCCCTGCGGTGCCATATCACCTGCCACCTACTACTTGTCATTTTCGTTGTGGCAGTACATGTCACATCTTTGCCACATCAGTTGACACATGGCCCCCACATCATGCTAATGTCATCGTACAAAAAATTAGTCAATTTTTTCCCAAAAATGCCCAAAATACATAATTTCAAATTTTCTTTTTCGCACCGCCATTGGAGCTTTGTATTTAGCTTCATATGGTCAATTTCAGCCCAGTGCATAAGAATTCGACCCCTTCTCTTGAAATTCAACTCATCCATATCAAATTTCTCCATAATTGCATTACAAAAATTGGGGCTTTTACTCAATTTTGCCGAATTTTAACATGGACGCCATGTTCACTCTGTAATTTCCAATTTCAGCCATCTACTTGCCCGAATTTTCCCCAATTAGAGATTGAAATTGCTCATTTTTAATTCCTAGGCTCGATTCTTTCAAATTACCTATGAAATGTTCCCCGATTTCACTGTAGTAATTTTATCAAACAAATTGCATACATTCTCTACAAATTAAAATTTTGCAATATTCCACTTCAACACTTTGTTAACTTGACCCATGTAGGCTCAGTGTCAAAACAAGAGCTCTAATACCACTTTGTAGCATCCCCAGTCGCCAAGATGGGATATGCCACATAAAAATTCTAACTTTGATACCATTAATTATTAATAATGCTCTAGTTATGATCATAAATGCATTCCTAACAACGTATAGATTCTAAGTGTAATTATAACAGAGAAAAATACAAAAAAATTAAAGCAATTATACATACATTAATTAAATAAAATACACATAAGGCACTTATGTTTGTAAAAAGTCACCAACTTCTTGCAAACCTCAAACTTTCCTCCTATCCATAGACTTTGTTGCTCATAAACTCTCAGTAGCAGGTCACCAACGAGCTGGGGCTAAAACTCCATGAGGGAAAAGGAATCCCAAGCCAGGCTAAGGTCTCTCATATAATAGACAAACTCTTATTGAGGTGCCATTTCTAGCCACCAACCTACAACCTCTCACTCCCTACATGCCTATCCCACCTAGGAATTGTGCCCCTTCTCTGCTCAACAATCCTTCGACTTCCCCACTTCCCTTTCTGGGCTTTAGCGACAAGCCAGACAGGAAGTCTCACAACTTTGTAGTTGCAATCTGGCACCCAGGGAACAAATCCCAACAATGCTTTCAGCTGGTGAGAATGTTCACAGGGATGACAACCTGTTTCTTCAATAGCACATGGGCCTGACAATCTGTTTATTCAATAGCACACGGGCCTGCCAACCCACCTCTTCAACTCAAAATACCCAGGTTGTTAGTTGAAAGTATCTCCAAAGTGAAAGTATGGATGGTGATGGATGCAGAGGGTTCGTATGACAAGAGTGAGTGAGTGAATAATGCGTGAATGATTAGGAAAAATGTACTAAATTCCCCAAATATATTTGCATGTTCCCAAATTAACACTTGTCATGTTGGGAACTACCTTGGGCCCACTTTCCCCCCACTTGGGTGATACACCCCCCCTCATTAGGAACTTAAGATATATATTTACATCCATAAATTAGAATTTACAGAATATTAATATAATAATCCCTTGGGCTTAAGCCCCCTTAGCTTAGCCCCTTTCTTATACTCTTAGCCCCTTTCTTATACTCTTAGCCCCCCTTTCCCTTTCTAGTAGAGTTTATTCCCCCATACTCATTTCATTTGGTTGGTATGCAACAATGATGTAATTATATTAATATTTAAGTGTGATTACATTTTACAAAGATAGGCTCACTGTCCTTCTAACATTCTATCTCTTCAACCTAATAACCACAGAGGCACTATGGCCTCAAAATACATATATAAAGGAACTTTGGCCCAAAATGTCTTGGCTCACCTACCTATATGTACATTACAATTGGGGTTCGAACTAGGGGTATTACAGTAGGTCCTCCACCTCCAAATTGTATCTGTCCACAATCAATGCAACGACTCAAGATGGTTACGCTCCACCAAGATCATCTCCATAAATCCCACAGGCCTTCAATTGACTTATATGGAAAAGAAGATCGTGAGCCCTCATGTGGGTCGAGATATTTAATTTATAGGTGACGTCACCAATTGTTAAGAACCAAATATCAAAATAGCATAAAAAACCTTAGAATAAGTATTTCGCGCCTTGACAAAGAGATAAATTCAAATAACAAGCCTCTTCAAGGGGGCATCCTCCTTATACATTCCATGAATTCACAAATACAATATAATTCCAAATGAAAAGATCTCCTTGGTATATATAGGAGACTAGGAGGTACAATTACAACTAATGGATCCAATCCGACATAAATAAAATAACAATACTAATGTAATATGCCCCAATTAAGGGGTAATGTGCCACAATTTAGGGCTTAACATTCCCTCCCCTTCAGACAAGTGTTGTCTTCAATGATTGAGTAGTTATGGATGCTTCTGTATAAAAGTCTCATCTTCCCACGTGGAATCTTCAACAGGTAGTTTCTTCCACTGAATGAGATACTCTGAAATTGATCTATTACTCTGCTAGAAAATTCTTGTGTCAATGATAGATTTAGGCTCCAATATGATTTTTCCTTTTCGTCAAGTTCTGGAAATATATTTTGAACTGGGATCTTGTCACCTATAACCTTATTTTAAGCATAAAACGTGGAAAACTGGGTGTACTTATGAAGATGCAGGGAACTCCAATTTATATGCCATAGTATCGATATTTTTCAACACCTTATAAGGGCCATAGTACTTCGGTGATAATTTATTATCCTTCTTAGATTGCTTGAGGGACATCTGTTTGTATGGTTGTAGTCTTAAAAATACCCAATCCCCTACTTAAAAACTTCTTTCACTATGATGCGGATCTGCGTGTTGTTTCATGTGATTCTGTGTCATGGTCAGGTTGTCCTTTAAGAGTTGGAGAACTTTTTGTTGATGCTCAATGTGATCTTACACTTCTTGAACCTTAGATTTTTCTTTTAGAGAAGAAGTGATGGATGGTGGGTGATATCCAGAAAGCACCATAAATGGTGTCATTTTTGTTGCAATATGAAAGGCAGTGTTATACCACCATTCTTCCAAGGGTAACAAACTTGAACCATTGTGTTTGTTTATCAGAGACAAAGAAACAAAGGTAGATTTCCAGACATTTGTTCGCTATCTTAGTTTGTCCATTAGATTGAGGATGATAAGATGAGATATGAGCCAATTGAATACCCAAACAAGAAAATAATTATGCCCAAACATGTCCAGTGAAGATGGGATCTGTGTCACTTACAATAATCTTTGGGCTTCCATGTAGCTTTTGAACTATCTCTATGAATGTGGTATCAACTGTACTAGCTTTGAAAGGATGAGAGAGTGCACAAAAGTGTGCGTACTTGGTAAGTCTATCAACAATCACCATGATGACACTCTTTCATTCATACTTCAATAACCCTGTGATGAAATCCATGGAAAATTCCTCCCAACGCTGACTTGGAATGGATAATGGTTGTAAAAGACCCAAGGTCTTAATTGTTTCCACCTTATTTTGTTGGCAAACCAAACATTTAGCCACAAACCTTTGAACATTAGTTTTAAGGCCATCCCCAAAAAAATCCCCCTTGACCCTGTGATAGGTTTTCAAAAATCCCGAGTGCCCTCATACTGGAGAGGTGTGCAATTCCAAAAGTACCTTTTGTTTGATTTGGGATTTCTTACATAAATATAAGCAATCTTTGTTCCATATTGAATCATTTTTCCATGTAAATGTATCGAATTCACTGGAATCTTGCTGCAACTTTCGAATGAGAGTCCACACTTCTTCATCATTCTTCCATTCATCCTTTGCTTCTATTATCCAATCAGGTTGGATGATAGATATCGCACAGAGAAATGCCTCAACATATTCATCCTTTCTAGACAGTGCATCTGCCACAACATTTTGCTTCCTTTTTTTTGTAGATGATTTCAAAGGCATAACCCAACATCTTGGTCACCCATTTTTTTTTCTCTTCTAAAGATAGTCTTTGTTCCAAGAAGTATTTAAGACGGTCATGATGTTTTTTGAACTTGAAGTGCCTACCTATTAGGTAAAGGTGCCATTTCTTCAATGCATGTAGTATCACCATCA
Source organism: Picea glauca (assembly GCA_000966675.3). Taxonomy (NCBI): domain Eukaryota; kingdom Viridiplantae; phylum Streptophyta; class Pinopsida; order Pinales; family Pinaceae; genus Picea; species Picea glauca. The sequence continues at coordinate 70,989 of JZKD02S1684518.1, forward strand.
TTTCCTCTCATAAATGGGTTTGTGTAAGTCCTTTCCCCTGAGTGGCTGACTTTCAAAAGCAAGGGGCCTTTTGCTGATACTGAGAGGGGGATGAATCAGTATCAAGTACAATGTAAAAACCTTTTTCAACTTATACTTAAATCATTCAATTATATCCAATGAGAAATAATCAATAGTATAAGAGTTACACCAATACACCACAGTACACCATGCACAATATATGAGAAATAATCAATAGTTTTTGTTCAAGGGAAGTAATGACTTCCAAAGGTAGCTATAGCTTCCAAATGTAAAGGGAGGGATAACCATCCAAGAGGAAGATACAATCCTCCAATATAAAGAGAGATTTTAACTCTCCATCCTTGCCCCTTTCTTCCACCCAAGAATATATGAGAGATAGAAAAACTTTACATTAAATCATCACCATCAACCAATCATCACATAGAAACTGATAATGCTTCCTGAGACTTCTTCAATTTCTGCAATTCTTCAATTCTTGGAGTACTCTGATCCTAT
>JZKD02S1684529.1:58939-76843 GCA_000966675.3 Picea glauca
TCATGGATATGGCAGTAAGGTAAGCCCATAGGAAAGACCGATTGCCTGCTGAGCCAAACTGCAAGGAATGGTATTTCCTTTTTGAGAAAGTAATTTAATCGTTAAAGTATGCACATTTCTGAAATTGTTGTGACGATGTGGTAAAGATGCAATAAGATGTATATGCATGGAAAAGTTAACAAGTGATTTGGTCGATTGAGGTTGAAAGTGCAGGAAGAAGGAGTATTGGATATGGCAATGCTGTAAGCCCATAAGGAAGGCCAATTTCCTGTTGACCAAAAATGTTATGGGAAGGAAAGTCCCATAATTATGAGTCTGGTTCCCGAGTGGGACAAATATGACAACAAATCATGAGACTTGATAAATCTGTGGGTGACAGGTTTGCAATAAAATTCTGAAAGTTAGAATTTATGATGATGTCTCACGAAATCTTGTGTACCTGTGATACAGGTGTGAACTAAAGATTTTTCCTGAAAGGAACCGATGAAGGCTATCAAAGCTGAAGGTGATGAACATGGCTACTGTTGAGCCATGAAAACCCCGTGATAAACCATGATCGCTGCAAATTATTGTGTTGAGGTAACACAAGCTGGAGGGACGCCTCAGCAGAGCAAGTCTGAGAGATGCCTCAACTGTAAGACTCAATAGGATCCCTAAGATTCCTGTGCGAGAAAACCTTGGCAGGGCAAGATGGATCGCCCGAGGGACTGTATAACAGTGAAGGGGATGCCTGAGCTTGGGCCTGGAGGGTGAGTGACCGCAAGGAAGAGGAGACCTTTATAATTTTTGAAAACTATTGGGATCATGCACACGGTGGGTAGTTTCCCATGCGGGAAAACCTTGGAAGGGAAGATGAAACCATGATAGCTCTTGTGAGCTATTGAATTGGAATCATGCATCCAATGGGCATGTCAAGGAGAACGATGAGCATGGATAAAAAAACTACCATGTGGATACAGATCCATAAACTGCACAGATAAGTATTGTGCTCAAATTATGAAATTTTCCTTTTGAATTATGAGCAACAATAAGATGTTTTTGCACAAAATTTGTGATTAATTTGCTTGTTGTCCAAAAATTATGGAAGGCAGGTAACGAAGACTGAGATCTTGAAAAAGGATCGGACCGAGGATGAAGGTCAAGCCTTCTGAAGTGGATGAATGAGAAAGGCATGAGAGGTGTTTGAGAAAGAACACCGAGGATGGTGTTCCTTTAAGAGGGAGGGAATTGTAACACCCTGTTTCCCCTAGTCTGTAAAAATAACTATACTGGCCAAGTAATGTGGCAAACTCAGAAATGTGAATGTGTGATGTGAATGGACCTTGTGAAAAAGGTTGAGGAATGTAAATAATATTATGAATATATATAGCAGGACTGCTGAGAGGGGATGTGATGAAAAAGAGACCACGATGGCTACAGAAAGGTGGTGGAAGGCACTTGGAAAGGTGGCGTTAACTTCCACCAAGAATCAATACCGTATTTGGACTTCACTGGCCCGGAGAACCAAAAGTGGCTCGCTGGCCCCGAATTAAATGTCTCACAGGCTGGTAGGTAGATGGATCCTCATAAATTAATGAGGGATGGGGAGGAGAACTGCCCATCCGTAGAGCCATCAGGCCTGACCATCGTGAGGGAAATCGCGCCACACACAACCTCGCAAGAGGATAAGGTGTGGGGGAGAAGCGATCGGGGGGGACGCGAGGGGAGGAAGAGAACTCTGACAATATGCAGAGTGAGTGCTAGAAGAGAGGAAGGAGAGTAACCTTCATTCTTGGTCACTAGAAAACAGAGACGCAGTCTCACAACATTGTGGTCTCAGCTCGGGGGTGGCTAGTGGTAAATCCGTTGGGAGTCGCTGAGCCTACAGTTAGGTGGAAACGAGCACCCCTCTCAGCAGTTGCATAACCCATGGTGTTAATTTATGATAAGTGTTTTTCCTCTGGCATCTTGATCTATATATATATATATATATATATATATATATATATATATATATATATATATATTCTGACCTTTATGTTTATAAGCCTTGAAATGGTGAATGATTTTCAGAGTAGGAATGTCTGTATAGTGTTTTGATCGGTACTGGTAAATGCATGTTTATAATGAAAAGACTATGTATAGCTTATGCCTTCATAAATCACTATTTATATGCATATTGATCTAATTCAGATTGCATGTCTGATTTGTGGGAGAAAGGTACCCTTATATGCCTCAGATAGTACGCTGGGTAAAAAATTCCCCACAAAGATACCCTCCTTGAAAAGCCTGTCAAGAATCAGGAAAGAGAACGTGAAGGTGTAAGGCCTTAGTAACCCTGCACGAGGAGGAACGATCCTCTTGAAAACCTGAGATGACAACATAAGTATGAAGTATCGAATCGACAGACGAGGTCCCATCGGGAGATCTGTGGTCACTCACGACCGTCAGATTGGAAGAAGAAGTTGGAAAATTGAGTACCTTAACCCTAAATAGGTGTTGATCGACGGACGAGATTCCGTCAAGAAATCTGTGGTCACACTCGACCGTTAGATTGGTAGGAGAAAGTAGGGTGTTAAACGCCTTACCACTTGGTTTCTCTGTGTCTTCGTGGGTAGCGAAGAGATCGGGATCGTAGATACCCAAGGTTAATGAGAACATCTGGACCATTGATTTTTCCATGACCAGGAAGTCGTGGGAGAATTCACAAGTTAGGAACCTATCTGAGCCGTCAGATCTCGGCTGAAAAACCCAACAGCCGTTGGATCTGTCAGGAGATACCCAAGGGTTAAACCCCCAGTGAATAAGGGCAAAAGCCCCGAAATAGTCGTGGACCATCCGATTTAAGGAGGCCACGTGTCATGAGATTTCCCATTTATGGAAATCGGGAATCACGAACTCGAGAGTTCTGGTGACAAGGGATCAAGAATTTCCATGGTGGAAACCCTGGAGCAGTCGTGGACCGTCCGATTTAAGGAGGCCACGTGTCATGAGATTTCCCATTTCGGGAATCGTGAACTCGAGAGTCCTGGTGACAAGGGATCATGACTTTCCATGGTGGAAACCCCAGAGCAGTAGTGGACCGTCCGATTTAAGGAGGCCACGTGTCGTGAGATTACCCATTTTGGGAAATCGAGAATCGTGAACTTGGGAGTCTTGGTGACAAGAGTTCGTGACTTTCCATGGTGAAAATCCCGAAATAGATTTGGGTCGTCTGATTGTAGAAGGCCACGTGTCATGAGATTAACCATTTCAGAAATCGGGAATCGCGAGATCGAGAGTCCCGGTGACGAGAGATTGGAACTTTCCATTGTGGAAACCCCATAATAGATCTCGACCGTCCGATTTAAGGAGGTGACGTGTCGAGAGATTACCCGTTTCAGGAAATTGGGGATTGGGGATTCGGGAGTTCCGTTGACAAGAACTCGGGCTCTCGCCTTGATAAATCCCGACCCATAATGTCGATACGTTAGCATGTGGCTAAGTCCCGATGAAGGGACAAGATTCCTTCGGGGAATCTCAGGGTCTATAATGACCGTCAGATGTTGAGAAGAGATGTCAACTTTAAGCCAGGGTGTGAATGTGTCTTAGGGTAAGTGACAAGCAGATCTGGACAACCAAAATCCACCCACCCAGATCTATGGCTGAGGTTTCATTCCGGAGCCCCCTTGCTATTCTTCCTTTAGCGGTGGGGGGGAGGGGGTCTGGAATCAGATGTGCAATTCTCGAATGGTTGAGATTAATTCACCTTGATCAAAGATGCTCAGGGGAATTCCGGACCCCCCTTGCCATTTTGCCTATAATGGGGGGGGGGTCCAGAATAGTGTGGCGTGAGAAGTGGGGCCCCCTCTTATCCTGTTGACTACCGTGTCACATTTCCCCCTCTGCCACCTGTACTCCACTGAACCGTGCGACGGGGCCTGTTCTCATTGGCTGTTCTCTAGCCCTGTTGGGATTCATCCCTATTGGCCGACCGCTAGCCCTATCAGAGTTCAACGGTTGCAGATTCGAATGATTCGTCACTCCTATAGCGCCGAGGCACGAAATACAAAGATGTGCCATGATTATTTGACCTGTGATCATTACCCGTGATCACATGGGAACAAAGAGAAAGAAAGAGATAGCTTGTGCTAGGCCTCCGTAGGTAATTCGGGGGCTCTGATTCAACAGAAATCAACGAAAAATTTGATTGAGGTAGTGGGTATGTGACATTGACCATCGACCCTTCTGGATACTAGAAGGCAACACAACGCACTGAATGCACTGCACAGTCTCACCTGAGATGGCTTCAATGGGTGGCTGCAGGACTTAGGTGTCTGCAACCATGGGATGGGATGTGCTTCTCTCTTAGGGGCATTAGATCTACTCAACTTCTATCCGACAAAACTTCATTAACCATTATAACAACATATACCAAATGACATATATTCATTTACTGCAACATAAGATTCATATCTATATACTAACTATGAGATTCATCCATTTAGAGGTGTCTACAGATTTCAATAGTTCAACCTTAGTGCACAATATTATTTCCTTTATCATTTTAACACGTTCATCATAAAACTCATTAAAGAAACTATAATCAAAACTACTGCAAACATTCACACATAACCCAGATATACCGTGGTTCACCCCCTCCTGGGGCTACATCCACAAAGATGAGTCGCTTCATCTCTTTATTAATATTTATGCAAAATCCAGTGACGCACACTATACAATTCCTCCTCCATTACAATTGATCTCCACAGGTCGAGATAATATTCACAAAACTTAGACTACCAACCAACCTACAACCGAACTCACAACAACACCCTTTTCCACAGTCCTAATACATTCTACTTATACCAAAAATGGGAAAAATCCCTTACAAAAACCCTAACCCTAAGAGGATTAGATTTGTCCACTTTTCAACTGCTCCGCAACTGTTTTTCCACTTTGTAACTACTTTTCCTCGGTGTTGGTTTTCCTCTATTTCCAGTGCTAATTTTCCTCTGTTTCTGGCACACTCACCATTTTCCGGCGTTGCCTTATCTTTTCCAATTTCTGCCTTGATTCCTTCAAAACTTCCTTGATTTTCTCCCAAAATTGGCTTGCGCCAACAACAATAATCAATTTTATCAGTGTATCATACAAAATTTTCCTTAGTTTTTTTTTTCGTATTTTCCTCTACAAGCGACAAAAGTTAGTGTTTGAGCTTAATTGCACTAGGGAGAAAGGTGCACAAAAGGGGTAAATTGGCAATATTCATATGACTATAAATTTATGCTCATAGCTCAAAATTGAGCAAGAAAGTAGTGATTGGAAATATCTTGGATAAAATAATTTACATATCCACCAAAAAATGGGATTTGAGCAACAAAATTCTTAGGGAATCAGAAGGAAGATGTCTAGTGGACTTAAAGGGAAAAATTATGCATAATTTTAAAGAATTATTGAATAATTTTATTTAACAATTTTTTTTGTATGCACATTTTGCATAATTAAGGGTATAGGTAGAGCAAAGCGGGTTCATAATGAGGATCAGAGGCATGGAAGATGCACATTGAGCTTTTATCCATGAGGATGAAGTCAAAGGGTTGTATGTCAACTTAGTTAATGCAAGGACTGAGTCAAATGGGCATAGAGAAGGCAAAGCAAAAAACCAAGATTAATTGGAGACAATGAGAAGCCTACAACCAAATGTCTTGAGTTGAATAACAAACAATGAGATAATTATAATAGCTAGGGAGGAGAAAAACCACATCGATACTCAGCTGCTACAAAGATTGAACATGTTGTAGAAGTAGATAAATAAAGAATTAGATTCAAGGAAAGCAACAAAGCACAAATATCATGCTAAAAGGGAGGATGCCATAATTTCCATGTATTCTAGAAGTATTAGTAGACATCATCACCATTCACCAAGGCACTTAACTATGGGGGTGTTGAGGAAAAGATATGAAATGATCTTACTCAAGAATTTTCAGATCTCTCTCCACTAAAGAAAGATAGATGGGAATATCATCATATGTTTATAGGCATCAAAATTTGTATCCTAATTCACAAGTATTGATTACAAGTGATTACATTGATTTTTTTATAGATGAAATCTTGCTGGAAAATTCATTATTTATATAATTTTATGAATATAACAGATGCTGAAATAAATATAGAGACAGAAGTAAAAACACCAAGTCAATAATCAAAAGAGATGAGCCATAAAGCAATCGTTTATTTCATTCCAATTCATCAAAATAATCGTTCTCTTTACAAAATTCCTTGAGGAAGTTTTGGACCAAAGAAACTTAGATGTCCCCGATGAATAATACAAAAGGACTTCTGAAAGAAAGTAAAAAAATAAACTTTAAAAGATGGATCAACTTGCCACATATTGCTGCCCACTCGACTCTGCACAATAGCCTTTGTTAGTCAAGAAATTTAATTCACAAACAGACAAGTCTGCACAGACTATCAAAGATAGATCAACACCTCTAAAAAACAAGTGTCTGAATGATGTAATTCAACCCTGAATCTTGCTGTCTACAATAAGACCCTACTATCATAAAAGAGAATTAGGCTTCCAATGAATTAAAGAATGAATGAAAACCGAATTATCTCAACAAAACTCAAAGAGAAGACCTTAGTATGCTTCTCCTTCTATTCTCCTCTTGTTCCTCCTTTTCCTTTTGCCTTTAAGCAATTAGAATTAGTTGAAGCAGTTGAACTACTTCTTTAGTTAAGTTGAATAAAACTCAACCAACTTTTTAGTTAAGGGGGAAAAGTAATAAAATCATAATAAGGGTTTTTAATAAATAATAACTAGTAGGTGGGACCCCTTGTGACTCCCCTTAGTTCTTTAACAATTATAACACAACTAGTTAATCAAACAAAACACCCCTCCTTGTGAATCCCATCATCACTTTCATATTTTGACAATTTATATCAATGATAATTGAAATTATTTCCAAAAATATATTACCATATATCCAAAAATAGTGTGCTATCCAAAATTTCAGAAGTCAACTATTCTCAACAATCAATAAATAAAAAAAACTTAAAATCCATATTTTCCACTCTGGGAGGCAATATTTCYTTTGTTGCTGCTATCACCTTTTGATCTCTCTGAATTTTCCTTAGTATCTGTGGAGCCTTTAGGCATAATCTCACTGATCACATGARAGMAATCATCTCTCAAATGCACACGGGAGGRCACATATTTGGCATAGTCATTTGAGGGTGAGGAAGGGGCATCAACAAATTTTCCTTTGTTAAGGGCGTGGTGGGCCTCGATTTTWAACCTTTTGCCTACATGKGAAGACTGTACTGGTGAGTGGACAGGGGCAGCTTAKACAATTTKATTAATAGGTGGAGGGGTAGGTAGAGACAAGTTAGKCCAGACACGATGTTGGGAGACTGCTGGGTGGACAATCTCTTGCCATCCRTCATTTTCAAGGATTTCAGGTTGTAGTGAAACATGAGAGCGTACTGGGATACCAGGGACTTGTGGGGGTTGGAAGGGAGGCCTTTCAGGCCTAGGTTGGACCACTCCTTGCCMAWTCTAGTTAAAAAATMTRTCTTGAAATAGCTCGCCTAACTCTTGMGAGTCTGCATCAAAGTGTATAGAGAAMCTTGGCCTTCTAGGCCCCCTATTCCAATTTCCTCTTCCTTTGTTACCCYGACCCTGGCYACCTTTGCTAAAAAAATATCATTCYTGTATGCATTATTGATTAACAAATAGTTTCTTCAATAACCATACATGACAACTCTTTTAAATATGAAACAAAATTTGGCTCAACAAMATAYCAGACTCATGCAATCCAAACCATACAAATCGTTTAATGCTTGTTGATGARCAGGGGGTGAAMAAGGGTTYTGGGATATGTGAGGGATTGTATTGAGTGAAAAGTGTTAAAATGAGGGGGGAAAGATCAYGATTACTRCTCACAACATCAAACAATCAATTGTATCRTAAATCAAAAGAATATATCACTWTAATTCATCCCTGTGCGATCCTTTTATCTGTCATAATACATAATTTATCTTMACTATAATTAAATTTTAAGAACATGGAGTGGATATTGAATATGGGAAGGCGAGGGGAGTTGTAATGTGCAGAAAGTGAAACAATGGTAGGGAAAAAAACAAATAATGTTCCTAAAAACCAATTAAGTAATCCATAAAAACAATTATGYATCCAATACAAACAATCCAACACAAATTAAAAAATTACTGTGTGTTAAAACTTATTCACTATCCCACATTTAAATCTTCAAACTTTTTTCATTAACACAGTKTATCATCATACTCAGAATCACTATCCTTTCAAYGYTCCTGTTAATAKAATTCTTGTTTMTTTTCATTTACTTCTTTTTTTTATTTAAAACAAAATCCACAGGAACACACAGTCATATTGTCTCATTTCTRTCCAACATATATTTCTATAGAATATCAACCAATGCCCATAATTCATAATTTCCCAAATCAAACATAGACACATGTCTTTTCCTGAGTTGACCAGACTCTTTTGAAACTTGCCCGATCCCATTCTTTTGACAATATTAATCAATCAAATTTGCAATGAAACGATACTACAAAACCCGTGCTTCATCTTTGATGGTGCAATAAAACAAAATGATGCACGATGTCTCCATAAACCATACACATTAAACAACCAAGTCACAGTCATCAAATTTCCAACTTGCAATAATCCCGATCGGGACAAATTAAACACAACAACCACCAACTTCAATTGATACCATGTTGTAGGAACACACTGACCAACACATAACAAAAAGAGGTATCCCTGTGACTGTACATTACCATTTACTCCCAATCAACCAATTTACTCAACAACAAGCTAAGTTATCTATGCAACTGTCACAACAAAAGGAGGCATCGACTCTATACCAATTCTCATTCCCCATTACAAATTTACAACAACCCGATCAAATAGAGGAGAGACACCATTCAAAGCAACTATCATAACCACTCAACCAACATATGATAGTCAACAAGATAACCGAAAAGAGTGTGACTCCTTGGGGTTATCAAAATCGGGTTCTGTAACTATGAACACAAGAAATAATCAAGAGTTCGCTCGGTCACCAAAACACAAGGAGATTGGAGGTCGACCATATCGACAGTAGGTGGGAAACCTTAGAGACAAGCATGGTGGAACCACAAGATTTTATAACTCTTAGCTTGTAAAATAATGTGACAGTTCAACACCAGGTAGGGTAGGAAATGATGCAGAGGAGCAGAGATTGCTCACTGGATAGTAACCAATAATCCAAGAATGTGTAGAGTCATAACCATCGTGCGTTTCTAAATAGTTGAACCAATTTATAACAATGATGATGGAAATGCAGACCCTAGGTATTACAAACAACCCTAAAGTATACTTCTTGGCATAATGGCCACCCCATAACCAACTGTGCTAATGCCAATACCACAAAATAAGCTCACGACCGGGTGAAAAACCCACGAACATGGCTTTGGAGGATACACAGTGACCAAAAGGAGTTCAAAACATACACAACAATGACATAACAACCAAATACAACTGGGTATGGTTACCATTAATTTTGAGGAGGCGACCAACAAGGCTAAACATAGCGAAACCCTCCAACAAAATACCCATAACTGCTTAAAACAACAGTGAGCCATCACAGTTTCCGCCACACAGAACAACCAATGAAATAAAAATTCAATGATCAATTTTTCTATTTGCAAATGAATAACCACACAATCATTCCAGAGAAAACACCCACATGTTTACACAGTTTCCAATCTCAGGAAAACACAAACCAACACATTACTGAGCCAACGTTCATTTCATACATAGAGCGAATTCATGGATGGGCGAAAAGAACCATACCTGTAACCAATGTCTTTAAAAAGGGCAAGCTGGTCCAGCAGTTCCTTTCGGGCCTAAATCTTAGAGCTTAACTACAACAAAACCAAATGAACAATAACCATGCTAGGGTGATGGACTAGTGGGAGAATTATGGAGTGACATGCATTTACTGCACGTCGCTTGCATCCTCCACTCCATTCAATTTCGTAGTACACGCCAACCAACCAAAACCATACCATTAATCCCATGCCATTAATTCCATGCATCGAAACTTGCACATATTGCTTGCCAATTGCGCCACCCCAATCCATATTAACCATTGCCAAAGCCATACCATAGCATATATCAAATGCGCCCAATGTAACTCAATATAAATTGTATAGCCACTAACCATTGCTAGTTAGGACTAACACTAATTCCTTTTTATTTCATTTGCACATAGCATAGCATAGTATAGTATATTTCCTCTTCTTGTTTTTTTTCTTCATAAGTCTCTTTCCATTGCTCTTATTTCTTGTGGTTACTAACATGTGTCTTGTGCAGGTGTAACAGGTAATGAATCATGGCGACAACATCAAATGTAATAACAATAAATATAAGCCATTCATAACATGGAATTTAGAGCTTAGAATAATGAAACCAACACATAAAATGCATTATCCATCTGCCATTTTGTCGCAAACAAAACTAAGACTGCATCATCAATCATATAGAACCTTGTAAGCAACATCAAAACAACAACATAAAATGTGTGATAAGACTATCTCTAAGCCTCTTGTCTATAAGGGGGTCCCACCTACTAGTATTATATATCATTAGCACAGTTTAAATAATAGGCTTTAGCAATACTTTCAGGCCGAAATACTCATTGCGATTTTAATCGTCAACAAAGGGCACATGCATTTTTAGAGTCACAAAGCAATCCAAGTTTATCTTCTATCAAAAATCATAAAAGGAGGTCTGAATTAGATGTTTTGCAAAGAGAGCTTAGGAAGATTAAGCCTCCTACATTTGATGGTGTTCATAAGAAATATGAATATGTAGAAGCTTGGTTGTTGGGAATGAGGAAATACTTCCAATTGCACAATTATTCATCAAATGTAGAAGCCATAGTTGCAATCTACCATCTTCAAGGAAAACCATCAATGTGGTGAGACCATCTCAAGTAGGTTAAGCGCATTGATGAAAAGCGGATCTCATGGAGGCAATTCAAAAAGTATTTCTAGAATAAATACTTACTAGAGAATTATTATGACAATAATATGAAAGATTTCTTTGAACTGAAGCTTGGAAGCATGACAATGGATGAATATGAGAGGAGGTTCCTTGAATTTTGAGGTATGATGGCTTCATAAAGGACAAGAAAGTTAAATCCAAAGATTTTTTGAGTGGGATACCTTCTTTCTACAATGATAAGATACATTTTGATGAGCCCAAGACAATAGAAGAAGCCACAGGGAAAAAAAAGTATCTTTATGAGAAGAATAAAGGAAGGCCAACTTTCCAAAAGGCCTGGGATGACAAGAAGAAAGGTAATATGGAGAAAATAAAGAAAGGGTATAAGACACAATTTTTTAGAAACAGTTTTCAAGGAAAATCAACACAAAATGAGATGCATAAAATGTTGGGGATGTAAGGGATATCACATGTATAGAGATTTCCCTCACAAAGGAGAAAGGATGAGAATTGTTCACAATATCAAGTAGGTTGATATAGTTGAAGACATGGGAAAAGACATGCCAAGGATTTATGCAGCCTTGGACAACAAGCAAGCAAAATACCAATATCATATGATTGAAGTAGAAGGTAAGATTGATAATCAACCCATCATTTTAATTGATTTTGGAACTATCCATAACTACATAAACCCTAATATTGTTGACAGATTTCATTTGCAAAGAAGAAAACACGGGAAATCTTGGTTGGTTTAGCTAGATACAAGAGCTAAGAGAAGAATCAATGAAATGGTTAAGGATTGTCCAATGGACATGAATGGACATGATTGGACTCAACACAAAGGAAAATTTGAATATCATACCTTTGGGTTCATATGACTACTTAATTGGTATGAATTGATTGGACAAGCTGTTGAATTTTTCTAATTTTCATATCTAATAATTATTTCCTTATGATTTAAATGCTATTGCTATCATAGAATAATTACACACTTAAAATCTCAACAAGACTTAACGAGCTTGATGAGAGGTTATTGTAAGTAAATATTATATGAGATGATTGTATTACAATTGAGGGCCTCGATATATATACTTGGGAAGAGTTCCCTTTCATTAATGGCCACGTCTTTTCCATTATTGTCTTTTCATTAATTATTAATTGTTAATTATTGATTATTTATATATTTATACATTATATTACAAATATATTATTTATATATTATATGTATATTGATGATTATTTCCTTACATGCATGTCTAATTAATATACATCACTCCATCCTGGAGAAAGAAATGTGAGAGAACCTTGAGTTTATCCACTCCTTGTTAGGAGAAAGACTGCGCTTGGGCCATTCACCACTAGCAAAGCTCCATGAGTGAATGAGTCACTTCCCTTGGTCAAATCAACATGACCAATCTGGGAGAATGTTTTTCCGATGTTTCTAACTGGAGAAACATCAACCTTCCCTCTCAGCGAGGGCGGCATTCTGCATCATGCCAAGCTTGTCTCTGAAGTATAAAAACTTTTGTCTTAGATAGAGGCTTGGTGGGAATGCCAACAATTTTCTCATTTGTGGATATGTATTGGAGATTTACGATCCCTTCTGTACCATGTATCACATGAAGTGATATTTTATCTCAATTTTCTTTGACTTGTCATGAAATATTGGATTTTCTAAAAGCTTGACACAACTTTGATTATCATAGTGTATTAAGGTCGTCTCTAGCTCTTGATCAAATAGTCCCGCAAGAATTTTTCAAAGCCATACTGCTTCATGACTTGCGACACTGACTACGATATACTCCACTTCTGCATTACTGAGTGCTACAAATTTATGATTCCTACTAAACTAGGATATCATAGCTAATCCTATGCTGAAGCAACACCCCAAGGTGCTCTTTCTATCCATTGCACTCCCTGCCCAATCAAAATTAGTATATCCGTGCAACCTCACTTCACCACCTGAGTCATATCTCAGACCATATCCAACTTTACCTCGTAGGTACCTCAACACATGCTTTGCTGCAATCCAATGGAAGTGCCTTGGTTCAACCATGAACTTGCTCAGGGTGTTCACTTTAAAGAAAATATCTAGCCTGGTGTTACCTAGGTACATCAAGGACCGAATCGACTTCCTATACATAGTGGGATCCACCATATCTGAACCTGAAACAAAATCACTCAACTTATTTAGATTTGTCATCATAGGTGTATCTATGGACTTGTAGTCCATCATACCAAATCTACTCAAGATATCAACTATGTACTTCCCTTGTCTGATAAAGATCTCACCTGGTTTCTGCATCAATCCAATATCCTTCATCTCGAACTCAAAGGAAAACTCCCTCTTATACTAATCGATGAGTCGGTCTGCTCCCGTAAGGAACAAGTCATCAACATATAACACCAAGATCAAAGGATCACCATCAACAACATTGTAGTAAAGGTTGCAATCTACTTCACTCTTAGGTAATCCCAAGATCAACAAGTATCCATCAATCCTAAAGTACCATGCCCTAGGTGCCTGCTTGAGTCCATACATGGACTTCTTCATCTTGCAAACATGAGACTCCCTCCAATGTACCTCAAAGCCCTAAAGTTATTTTATGTACACTTTATCCTCAATCACACCATTGAGGAATGTAGTCTTTACATCCATCTGGTGTAATTTTCATTCCATGACTGCTGCAATGGAAATAATGGTCCTTATGGAAGTCTACCTAGCAACTGGAGCAAACATCTCCTTATAGTCCATTACCTCTTTCCATGAACCTCGCTTTGTATTTTTTGATGCTGCCATTTGCTACATGCTTGATCCCGTAGATCCACTTGGAAGTCACCACTGAATTCCCCTTAGGTATCGAAACAATCTACCACACATCATTCTTCATGATGGAATGATATTCCTCCATCATGACATCTCTCCAAACTTGATGGCCTTCTGCCTCCTCATAACTGGAAGGTTTGTAATCAATTATGTGATTCATCAATGCCATATAAATCGAGAAATATTGAGGTCATCTACTTTTCCTGAAAGTACCACTGGGAGCTGCATGCCTCTCTACATCTTGCAATCTATAGTGAAGCCAATTTGGCCTCTTCCTGGTCTTTGGAACAACGACTCTAGGTAGGTCCACTGGTTCAGCTGGCTCTGCTGACTTCTCTTGATTGTCTAAAGGATGATCAAGTGGAACATAGGGACCTGAATCCACATCCTTCGGAGCCTCCTGCTCCTCACTATTAATCTCCACATGAGACTCTCTGGACCTTCTGAAGGCTGTGTCTTCATCAAATGTGACATCCCGACTAACCTCTATCTGGTGCTATCCTGGAATGTAGATTTTTTAAGCCTTTTATGTCTCGCTATATCCAACAAGTGTTCCTTTCTGCCTAGAAGGCTCCAACTTCGTCCTTTTCTCCTTGGGCATGTGAATGTAGATTGGACAACCAAAGATCCTAAAATGACTGACCTCTAGTTTCACACTTGTGAAAGCCTCCTCAAGAGTCTTGTCCTCTAAGATCCGATGCGGACTCCTATTCTGGACATACACTATTGTAGTGGATGCCTCTCCCCATAAGAACATGGGTAAATCCTGATCATGAATCATGAATTTGGCAGCCTCTGCAATGAACCCTTTCTTCCTCTCTACAACCTAGTTCTACTATGGGTTGTAAGGAACAATCAACTCCCTTTTGATCCCTCCCTCCTTGTAGAAATCATTGAAGTCCCTAGAAGTGTACTCTCCTCCATTATATGACATCAACACCTTGATATTATTCCCTTTCATGTTCTCTACCTAAGCTCTGAACTTCTAGAATCTGTTGGAGATCTCATACTTGGTCTTCATGAAGAAGATCCATGTCTTTATGGATAAATCATCAATGAATATCACATGGTACACGAATCCACTCAAATATGCAATTGTCATAGGTCCACATGCATCTGAATGTACTAGATCCAATATCCCCTTAGACCTGCTGTCACTGCTAAAAAAATAACCCTTGGCATTCTTGCAAAGTGCACATTCTCTGCAAATCCCATCATGCTCTACCTGAAGCTCTGAAAGTCTTGTGACCATCCTCTTCAATGCTGGTAAAGCCCTGTAATGTAAGTGTGCAAATATTTGATTCCATAGCTCACACAAACTGATGTTGTCATGTACCAATGCCTAGGGTGGTCGTCCCAACAAGGTGAATGCACCCTGTAATTAGGTAAATTGTGACCAAAGGGAATGTGGTCACACTCTGTATGCACAGTCCGCTTGTGACCATGGCTGTACAATTGGAAAAAATAAAATATCTGAAATAGATCTATCATATCTGGCACTGAAAGATTTTAACTAGATTCAAAAAAGACTTATACTAGCTCTGGCATTGAAAGTTTTTAACTAGCTCTGATACCACGTTGAATTTTTCTATTTTTCAGATTTGATAATTATTGCCTTATGATTTAAATGCTATTGGTAACATAGAATAATTACACACTGAAAATATCAATGAGACTTAGCGAACTTGATGAGAGGTTATTGTAAGTAAATATTATATGAGATGATTGTATTACAATTGAGAGCCCCGGTATATATACTTGGGCAGAGTGCCCTTTCATCAATGGACATGTCTTTTCCATTATTGTCTTTTCATTAATTAATTTATTATTTACTATTAATTATTGATTATTTATATATTACATTTATGTTGATGATTATTTCCTCACATGCATGCATAATTAAAATAGATCACTCCATCCTGAAGAAGGCAATGTGAGAGCACCTCGAGTCTATCCACTCATCGTCAAGAGAAAGACTACACTTGGGCCATTCACCGATAGCAAATATGAGTGAATGAGTCATTTCCCTTGGTCAAATCAGCATGACCAATCTGGGAGAATGTCTGCCCGATGGTGCTAACTGGAGAAAAATCAACATAAGCATCATGTTGTCCTAGATTGCTACAACAAGGCATTCAATTGTTTTGATGAGGAAGGGAAATTGAGAACAATTTAGGGTATTCCAAGGCCAATATCAATCAAATAAATTTCATCCATGCAATTGAAGAAGAGTTTCAAAAAAGGATGTTAGATTTATGTAGTCCATATGGAAGAGGAAACCAAAGATAAAAATACAAGTATTTAAGACCATCCATTCTTGAAACAATATGAGGATGTATTTGGAGAGATACCGGGCTTCACCAAACAAATACATTCATTTCTCCATTGATTTGGTTCCTGGAGTTGCCCCAATGTCTAAGACTCCTTATAGGATGAACACACTAGAGATGAAGGAATTGTAGATGCAATTTAAATAAATTTTGAAGAAGGGGTATATACACCTAAGTGTGTCATCTTGGGGTGCCCTAATTCTCTTTGTGAAGAAGAAGGATGGAACCTTAAGGTTGTGCATTGATTCCAGACAACTGAACAATGTTACCACAAAGAACAAATATCCTTTGCCAAGGATTGTTGATCTATTTGTTCAACTGAAAGGTGCACAAATATTTTTCAGGATTGACTCGAGGTCAGACTATCATCAAGTGAGACTAATAGAATAATATACTAGCAAGACAATATTCATGACAAGATATGGACATTATAATTTTGTAGTTGTGTAATTTGGGCTATCAAATGCACCAACTATCTTAATGTGTCTGATTAATGGAGTGTTTAGAGAGTATCTACACAAGTTTGTGATTGTTTTCTTGTATGATATATTCATCTACTCAAAGATAGAGAAGGAGGATGATCATAACTTAAGGATGGTGCTACAGGTATTGAGGGAGCATCAATTGTATTCCAAGTTGAGAAAGTGCTCATTTTATCAAAGTTGTATTCATTATTTGGGCCATATTATTTGTAATATCCTTGTGATAGATAGGCAAAAATATTAGTATTTTTAATGTGCAAATTTGGATGTTTTGGTGTGTACTCCTATCAAATAGTTGGTACTCATATGTTTCTTTATGTAAGTTTATGATTTAAGACTTCACAAAAATAGTTTTCATGCATTAAATGAACTTCTGTCAAGCGCATCACATATAACCCAAATACACCAATAATGGAAGGAACAACATTGAAAAATAGTATGGAAATACAATAGTAATAGACCACTAATGGCTTCTATAACAGTTGGAGCAAACACTACAAAACTCAACAAACAAAGAAACATGGAATAATGCCAATGCGAAGATGCCAAGTGCTCTAGGGATCTTCTAGCCCACATAATATTCTACAAACTATTTGGTTCAACCTCCATAAGAACCCACGACCCTGCTCAATCCAACCACGACCTACAGTGCCCTCATTCTCCTTTTGTATCCCATGCGGCCCTTCAAAAACCCTTATGACCCAAACTCTATCCGTGGATCTACAAAACATAAGGGGTTAGCCCAAAAGGGAACCTCACGACCTTCTCTCATCCATCGGTCTACAAATAATAGAGGGACGAACCCTGTAGAAACGACATGAAGCTCCCAAGTGCCCCTGAACCCTCAATAAGGAGCTGCAACCTCCTCAAAGTCTCACGACCTGCACAAATGAATGAGATCTTGCCTCCTAGTAGCCACAAATCCCCCAAAGAACTACCACGACCTCTCTAAGTGCCCAAAGATATGCAGTAATATAAATCAATTTGACAAGGAGACACCACGAACTTCTCTAATAAAATTGGTGACTCCCGACTGAAGATAAACCAAATATAATGCTCCAATGTTGACATTGGATGGATCCTCCACTTATTTAACTAGGGTGGATATTGCACCACCGAAACTAAACTCAGATGATGGAAGGGTTTTTTAAAAAAACCTAATGAAAAATTGGTTGTCAATAGCACTATGAATAAGATATCAGATCACAATGATAAAGTGAAGAGCTATCCTTCCTTCTATTCTTCCTCTGAGCCTTCTAGGTCTTCCCATTT
>JZKD02S1684529.1:90989-106343 GCA_000966675.3 Picea glauca
AGTAATTTCTAGTAAAAATGTCTAATTACCTAAATATGAGGAATGCAATGCATATTTACTTCTACCTATATTTATGCAAATAATGGAATGAATTATGGAGGAACAATTTAACAAAGTCAAATGCTATGTGGATGGATTATAACTAAAATAATCTTTGGTTAGTTACGAAATTATTCTCCAACTATTTATAAGAAATAAAATAAAATAAAATATTTCAAAGAGACATGTCTTTTTTGGATCAATCTAATATTACTATAAAAAGACACTTGTTGGGACACAACAATAGACACACATATTTTTTCTCTCTTACACGTGGGATAAGTGATATAAGGAAGAGACTAAGAAGTTGAAATTTTCTGAGTTAATTACTGATGTTCTAGTGTTTACTAAAGTAATATCATATATCATTGGAAGTAATTACCACTAGAAAATCAACATGGTTAGCCGTATGACATCGAGTATATGATGGATGTGTGTTGGTAGCTGTATGACATCGAGTATATGATGGATGTGTGTTGGTCATAGTAGAAGACATATTATTTGGAGGGTCATTGTATATATTCGTGCACAAGGTAAATTGATCTCGTCTAGGATATGCTTTTTGTTGTTCTTCTTTCTTGTCCCGGGAGGGTCACATGTAATAGCTCTGAGAAGGAGCAATAATGATGATCGCATGAAGAATACATGGAGGGAAATATCTTCCAACATGATATCAGGGAGAGACATTTCCAGACACGATGCTTAGAGACAAGAAGTCTCTAGGAGAAATGTACCTCCCAAGACAGGACCATGCTAGATAACAGAGATAGTTCCAATGATCATGGATACAGTGAGTCAAGACCGACTATAGAAAAATTATGGTAGATCCAGTAGAGGAGGAAAACATATTATGAGACTCAGAGGGAGTAGGTGTATCATTCCCAATACATGAGTCGAGCCATGAAATGTTGAGGAAGCAAGCATGTCAACAGTTCCAATATATGTAGAGGCATTCCCAGAGAGGGAGTAGAGATTGGGTTACCTCTAGTAAAGGAGGAAGAGATACCTTTGGTGTCAGAGGGAGAAGAGATAGATGAGGAGTCACCTCTAGCTCCAGAGGGAGTTTTGATGTTTTTAACTTCCCAAGACATTGGTTTCATAAGGGAACCTCGATATATCAAGTATGTTCCAAGATGACTTAGCATGATCAACATTTACCTATGTTTCTCTAGGAAAAGGAATCCATGACTGCAGTGTATGTTTAGAAAAAAAGTCCTCATAAGAATTTGAGGAACATGATGCATGAGGAGGCCTTCACCGGAGCGAATCCTGAGGTTGGACACTTCAGGATATTTGTGTGTCCAGTATACATTCATGTACCCAAGGAGAAAAGGATCAAGCTAAACCCTTCAGGAAAAAAGGGTACATTTGTGGGGTACAATGAGCCTTCGAAGGCATACCAGATCTACATCCTTGGTTAGAGACAAATTGAGGTGAGAAAATATGTTACCTTTGAGGAGGAGGTATCCTTTAAAGATATCTATATGATCTCACATGGAGATTGATCAAATTGATCCAATTGATCCTGTTGATCATGTAGCTCCAGTTGATGTTCCCAAATATATTGTAGTAGTTCGGAAGAGGCCTACATGGGATCGTCATAATCTGCAAGAGGCAAAAGGATATGCACCTCCTCATGGTACCTTCTGAGTGAGAAATATACCTCAGTTATATTCATGCTATGCTGCAACTATGACCCAAATCATTCATTTTGAGCCTCCCTGTTATGAGGAGGAAACTAGTCATCCAGTATGGAGAGATGTCATGATGGAGGATTATTAATACATCATGAATAATGATGCATGGGATGTTGTTTAGAGAACTAAGGGGAAGTCTATAGTGACTTCCAAATGGATCTACAAGATCAAGCGCACATTTGACAAGAACATTGAGAGGCACAAAATGAGATTTGTTGCTAGAGGATTCTCTCAGGTGAAGGGAATAGATTATGAGGAGACATTTGCTCATGTTTCTCGATACACTTATATCCAGATGATTATTTCCTCTGTAACATCCATGGGTTAGAGAGTACATCAGATCGATGTAAAGACAACCTTTCTCAATGGAGATATTGATGAAGAAGTATACATCGAGCAACCAGATTGTTTAGTGATACATGAGAAGGAGTCTCATGTGTGCAGGTTGAAGAAGGCCTTGTATGGACTTAGTCAACCACCTCGAGCATGGTATCCAAGGATTTATGGACACCTGATGGTTTTTGGGCTTCAAAAAAAATGTTTTCGATCCCAGCCTATACTACAAGACTGTTAATGGTGAGTCCCCGATTTTGGTCTTCTACGTTGATGATTTACTCCTCACTGTTATAGAGATCCTTATTGTTGAATGAAAGTATGCATTGGCCTCTAAGTTTGAGATGAATGAACTTGGTATGATGCACTACTTATTAGGACTAGAGGTGTGGTAGAGAACTGATGAGATCTTCCCGAGTTAGGGGAAGTACATAGTTGAGATATTGAAGAATTTTGGGATGTTGAACTTGAATCCCGTGGCTACACCAATGGTGATGAATCTGAAGAAAATAAGTGCGTTTTCTTCCGATTCTGATGAAATTGATCTGAATCTGTACAAACAGGTGATTGGATCATTGATGTATCTGGTTAACACCAAACCAAATATTTTCTATGTAGTGAGTGAACTTAGCCAGTTTATGAGACAACCGAGATAGACACACTAGATTGTTGTGAAGCATGTGTTGAGATACCTGTGAGGCACAATTGGACATGGTATGAGATATACTTCCAGTATTGATATGATATGGCAGGAATATATTGACTCTGATTGGGCAGGGAGCGCAGTGGAAATAAAGAGCACTTTCGGGTGTTGCTTCACTTTGCGATCTTCCATGGTTTTCTGGTGTAGCAGAAAACAAACTTATGTGGCTTTTAGCACAACATAAGCATAGTACATTACATTAAGTATGTCAGTTCATGAAGTAGTGTGGCTTCACAATCTCCTTGCATATTTATCCGAACATGTGTTGGATTCCACTATTATTCATTATTGTATCCAAAGTTGTGTGAAGATATCAAAGAATCTAGTGTTTCATGAAAAATCGAACCACATTGAGATCAAGTACCATTACATCCGAGACATGGTGCATAGGAAGGAAGTACTGGTGTTGTACCTTCCTATAGATGATTAGGTTTTTGATGTTCTTATTAAACTAGGATGAAGTTCAAGTACTTCCATGATAGACTTGGTGCGACAGAGAGTGCCTCCCTCGTTGAGAGGGAGTGTTGATGTTTGAAACTTCCTAAGACATTCTCCAGATCATACTCCTCTATGAATGAGTTTATTTGATCTGTGATGACAATTATCTGAGAAGGGATAAGTGGGACATTGATTTGAGAAGGGATAAGTGATTTTGGGCTTATAGCTCAACGTCCCTTATGGACAACACATGATGACATGTCCCATGTGGATAGCACATGAGGACATGTCAAGGGAGTTTAACCTTGATGTCACACACTATGGGAGTTGACCCTAGTGTTTCTAGAGGGTGTAGCCTCTAGAAGTCCACATGGAAGTGCCATGTGTGACAAACATTCTCCAGATCATACTCCTCTGTGAATTGAGTTGAGTTGATCTATGAGGACACTTATTTGAGAAGGGATAAGTGGGACACTTATTCGAGAAGAGATAAGTGCATTTGGTATTATAGCCCAACCTCCCATGTGGAAAACACATGAGGAAATGTCAAGGGATTTGACCCTTGATGTCACACACTATGGGGAGTTGACCCTAAGTGTTCCTAGAGGGAGTAGTCTCTAGAAGTCCACTTGGGAGTGCCACGTGTGACAATTTGTTTTTATACTATGGTGGTTGTGTACCACTGGTGGAGAATGCGTGTCTATGGACAGTAGTTGTGTACTACTATGGAAAAATACCTCCCTAGCTAAGAGGGAGTGTTAATGTTTTAGCATTGGGTGAAACATCTTCTATATTGGGTTGCATACCAAGGGAAATCATATACATTTATCATGAAGGTGCACTTGTGGTAAATGGGCCCAGACGTAGTCCTTCCTTGACCATGACATGGAATAATATGGACTCGAGGTGCTTGAAGTGCTTTCCATGTGTCAGTTAGCATTAGGATAACATTCACTCACATGTGTGTACGTGTGGTGAAAGATCATGGTGTGGTATTTTTCCTAGTCATAATGATTTGAAAAGGAATTATAAAGACTCAAGATGCTATGTGCTATTACATGTAGACCTAGAGTGAGCCTCATCTTAGAGAGAGTCAATTGGATCAAAAGGGAGAGCCACAAAAGGATTTTCTCCTCAGTTCAGGCGGGAGAGAGACATCTCCCAAGACTGACATACATGTGTCATGAGTCTAGGGTGAAGTTTGTATACTTTAGAGACAAGCTTGGAATGATGCAGAATGTCTCCCTCGTTGAGTGGGAGTGTTGA
Source organism: Picea glauca (assembly GCA_000966675.3). Taxonomy (NCBI): domain Eukaryota; kingdom Viridiplantae; phylum Streptophyta; class Pinopsida; order Pinales; family Pinaceae; genus Picea; species Picea glauca. The sequence continues at coordinate 95,466 of JZKD02S1684529.1, forward strand.
TGTTTGGGAAACATCATGAAGACATTCTCTTAGAATAATAATTAATAATATAATTATTGATTATTAAATATCATATATAATAAGTAAATGCTAATAATAAATAGTTACTGATTATTCAAGGGACACATCCTTTCATGGATGGTCACCATATGTTCCTTATATATGGAACACTCATCATTGTAATAATATATCAATTATATCTCATATGAAGAAAAAAAACAATATCTGAGTATTACAGACCACAATTTTAGACTCAAAGGGGATGAAATTTCAGAAATACATCAGAAGGAAGGTTGGCCACAAGGACATACTCCAAATCAGGGTTTCAAAGTTATGTTAACTTAAAACTATCATAACTTTTGATTGGAATGTCCGATTGAGCTGATTCAAAAGACACTGGAAAGAGAAAACATACAATATTATATTGGAACAAGGATTATAACTATTTTAGATCATTACTTTTAAAATATTGATTTTTTAAGTTTAATGTTTTGGTTAGACCTCAATTAAGCATCAATGGCAATGCCTACATTTATTGGAGATGAAGTTAAAGATGAAATCAATCCCAGGGAATGGTTGAGGATAATAAAGAAAAATAATATGACACCTTTTACAACAATACTTTTCTTGATTGGTGAAGCTTTCAAGTGGTGGGATAACCTTGATAGAGATACTAAACTCTCCCCCACATGGGGAAATTTTGAAAAACTCTTCTCAAATAAATGGATTAAGGATTAAAAAAATGGAGGCAATGTATAGAATTCAAGATGATTTAAAAGAAGCAAAGGAAGAGATCAAGAAGAGAGGTGATGAGCTATCTAAGATATGATACCTTAATTGATCAATCATTAAGGAAGCTCAAAAATTAAAATAGGGAAATACTAGCAAAGGAAAGTGGGAAAAAGATGAGTCAAGGGAATATTTGAAAAAGAGAGATGAAGAGATATGTAGATTACAAAACCATAATAAAAAAATACTAGATAATGTTAATAGATTTCAAGGAGAAAATAAGAATTATCAAAATCAAGAAGAAACAAGGATCTTGGATGAAGAATCTACCAAAAGACTTGAAGGGGAAATTTGCAAGAAGGTAGAGGAATCCCTAAATACCGATGAGGTGATATTAGAAATGAAATCCTAAATTGAAGAAGGATGTCATAATTTTATAAATGGGGTGACATTGCAGCTTCAAAATGAGAAAAAATACAAGATTCAAGAAGGTCACCAGAAGATATTTGAAGAAGTTGAACTTCATCTAGAGGATGTAGATGCCAAATATAATGGTATTACCTCCAAGGCTAGAGTAATAAAAGACCAATAAAAAAGGATAGAGGATGGCATTGTATCTGAAAAGAAGATAGATGAAGTGCATATGCAAAGTGAAGGAAAATCATCAATTGTGAAACCATATCGACACCCTCATTACCAAAAAATATTTCAAGGAATACAAGAAGATTGATATCAACATTATAAAGGAAGAAGATGGAATACTCATCAATATTCATGGAACAATGAATCACAAAACCATTATTCAACAAGATATTATCATAGACAAACAACTACTACAAATTGGAGAAGCTTCAACAAAAATACATGGAATCAAGGGAAATAAAATTATGAAACAACTAGCCACCAAGGATTATGACTGAAAATAATTGATTTTGGATGGATGGATCATCATCAATGGAAAGAAGAAAGCAATAACATACAAAAATCATATTACTTGATTTCATCACATGTGAAGCCTTTAATTGCAAAGCTTTGAGGACATAGATTTTTGAAGGAGGGTACTATGTTATGATCCAAGGGGGGGAATATATAGGGTTAAATGTACATGATATTACCCCAAGGATGGGCATATAATGGGATAAATGTACATGTAATGTGTAAATATATATGTAATAGTGTCGACCTAATAGTAAAGGGGCTTCATGTATAGTTGTGAATATGTATATATAGAGATCATGTATTCATTATGGAGGACATGTGAATTGTGAAGTATGAAGGTAATTGGTTATTTGGAGGAGGTTCTCCTATTCTTTAAGAAGTTATTGTATAAATTATCTATCTTGGAGTTGTGCTCCATGCTCACATTCTGTACACGGTGTGTAATTCTATTATGAGATTTTAAGCAAATAAGAAAAACAAATGATGCCAATGTTACACAACCCATAATCCATTTAACCAAATGCAACCCAAACTCCACATGACAAATAACTAACATGAGGTAAATCCATAATAATCTATCATAGGACTTAGACAGATCGAGTTGTATAACTACTATTGGATACTAGGAGGATATAATAATATGCAAGCCTTCTTGAGCCATGTCAATGGCCTCATGAATAATCCCTCCTTTGAGAAAACTGCATTTCTCAATGGAAATAACCTTTGATAGAAATGGATTTATCCTAACGAATATCACCTATGAAATGATTTTATACATGCAGTTACACAACGAGATTGGCCTAAACTCATCAAAGGAGATTGGGAAATCAACGTTGGGAATCAAAGCTATACAAGTAGATTTAGAACTTCTCAACATCTTTCTGGACAATTGAATCTCCTTAACAACATGTAAAAGGTCATCACCCAAGACATCGGAAAAATCAATTAAAAAATTGGCAGTCCAACCATCCAGACTAGGAATCACCTTCTTAAATGAACGAATGACAACTAGGAGTTCCTCTTTGGAAACTGGTTTGTAGAGGGCTTCATTCCCTTCCTCATCAACAAGTCTCAGGAAAAGTGACACCAATTTAAGAATTTCCACCATATTTTCTTGGTCTGGATCCTTGAAAATTTCTTTGAAGTGATTGACTCCCAACTTTGCAAGTTATGAGAAACCCCAAACCTTGTTTCCTTCACAATCATTCAATTCCAAAATAGTATTATGATTTTCTTGTATCTCACAAAGTTTTGGAAAATTTTGGTGTTCTAGTCCCCTGCTTCGATCCACAATGTTCGACTCTTCAAACACCACTCCTTCTCATTGTATAAAAGGATCTTGGTCTAGTGTTGTTCTAGAGTATGAATCCTATCCAACTGGTCTTGTGACAAGGAATCCATTGCATGCTCATCATAAATTTCCTCTAATTCTTATTCAATCCCTTTGATAGTATGTTCCTTGTGCTTATGCTTCCCGCCAACCCAATGAACAACTTTCTCTTTTATCAATCTTAGGAAAGAAAAATATTGTGCACAAGAGGGAACCTTAGAACTATTATGATAATATATCTAGTTCTCTCTAATTATACCTTAGAAATCCCCCTCTTCCTACAAACAAGGGTTGTACTTGAACGAAGCTTCGGGTTTTATTTCACTCTTTCCCAACTCTAAGTAGATTGAGAAATGATCAAAGCATCTAACTTTCCCAACCTAATTTCTAAACTAATGAATTCTTTTAAGAACTACATGACGTGTAAGGAATCTATCAAGTCTTTTGGAAACCCCGCTCGATCCATTTATGTTGTTGCTGCAAGTAGGGAAAAGTTGGATAGGATCAATATCTATCCAACCCTCCAATTCAAATTTGTCCAGATAATAGTTAGCCAATCTGTATTCATGAGAAGAAGGGTCCCATATTTCCTTCCTATTCATAGTCAAATTTAAGTCCCCACCAATTATGAGATTATTGAAATGAAAGCAACTTAAAGCAAGGAGATTATCCCAGAACTATTCCTTACCCTCATAGGGATCATATAAATTGAGCAGAGACAATGAGAGGAACAACTCCTTTATATGTACCAAAATATAAATCCCTGAGCAAACATCAAAGAAAATGATCAAATAAATATTCATATTAATCCCAATGATAACCCCCCTAAAGAAGCCAACTGAATCCACACCAAAACAATCCCAACTAGAAAACAATTTTCTCAACTCATGTATGATGGTCTCAAAAGGCCTCATCATCTCCTTTATCATAATGAAATCCTAATGATCTAATTCTAATAATATTTTAAGGGATATTTTTTTGGCCTCCTTCCTAGGCCTCTAGTCATATTCATTAACATAATCTTCATGGAGGAACTGCATAAAGGGAAATTCTTGGTCTAAGAACCCATGAAATCACTTGTTATTTTCCTTGGTTAATTTCTCTTATAGCCTTTTCTTATGCATGCTTGACGGAATATTTACACCTTGATTTCAATGGACCAATATACTTAAGTTGATCAAACCCCAAGCCCCTTGAAACTACTGGCACCTAAGAGGAGTTCCTATAATGTAGGAGGTAGGGATCCCTTCCACTAGAGTTCAAAGGAGGGTTAGGAAGAGAAGGTCTTAGGGTGCCCACATACTGGAGAGGAAATAGATCCACGTCACTTGACAATCCCATAGTAAAAGAGATGCCAACATTTGACCCCACTTTATGTATTGAATTATTAATCCTTGAATTGGATCGATGGGAAGGAAAAGAACATTGAGAATGAAATCTATACTTAGACCTTGTAGGACTCAAGACATATAAAGGTAAAAACAAATTTATAATCTTACCCATGGATGTTGATGTAGGAGAACCTTTGGGCCATAATGCATCCAAATTGTTCCATTGGGATGTCGAGAAATCTAGTTCGCCAAGGAAGTTGGCCACATCGTTAGAGCGGTCCTCCCAAAACTGAGACCCTGTAATTAGTGGAAAATAAATATTGCCAACCAAAAATTACTTTTCTGTCTCAGTCACTCCATGAAAATAGGTTATTGTATAAACATCAAGTAATTTCTTCTTCTCCCCCACAGTGGAGTCTAGAGTTTTCTTTGGTTTTTGAATGGGATCCATGGCCAACACTTTTGTATCCACCTCCTTATTCTTCCATAACTTCTTTTGGAAATTCAGGTCACAGTTGACCAAGACATGCCCAAATTTGTGGCACCAAACACATATAAATTGAATATTTATATAATCCAGAACTTGAGAGTAAGACCTATCCCCGATCACAATATTTAACATTTCAAATAAACCCTTATTCACATCTAGCTCGACTAGAATACATCTTACTGAGTGAGAGTTGCTAGAATTATAACTGTCATTTGCTGGGATGAAAGTCCCAAGAACTGCACCAATCACTTTTAGTCTCGAGTCCAACCAAAATTCTAGTGGTAGATTTAAGATTTTGATCCAGATGGGAGTGCTAGTATTAATCTCTTCCCAAACATCGAACAACGAATGCCATGGTTTAATAGAAAGAATACTCTGGTCCCAATAATGGCATCCCTGAAGAATTTTGCTCTCATACTCCCTATTCTAGAAAATAAACCCTATTCACTCCTAGGCCAAAATATGAATGCCTAGACCATAACCTAAGAGGGGATCCCACTCTTGTTGCATCCATGAGTTCACAGTAGTCATTTAAACCCTTCCGCTAGTAAATTTACCGACCAATGTTTGAACTTCCAGTGCCATAATTTGACTGACTCAGAGGTCCTTCCCAATGAATATTGAGACTTCACCCCCTCTGGACTTTACAAACTTCCTCTTCTTTCGACTAATTGACTCACTCGACTTCTTAGTTCATAACCCTTGCAGGTCATCCAATTCCAAATTCCCGCCAATAAACCCTAAAATTTCAGGTTGATGGAGAAAACTTACCACATGTGTGGTGTTGAGGAAAATATATGAAATGATCTTACTCAAGAATTTTCAGATCTTGCTTGGCTAAAGAAAGATAGATGTGAATATCACCCTATGTTTATAGCCTTCAAAATTTGTATCCTAATTCACAAGTGTTGATGACAAGTGCTTATGATGACTTTTTTTATAAATGAAAGCTTGCTGGAAAATTCATTATTTATATATTTTTCTGAATTTAACAGATGCTGAAATAAATATAGAGACCGAAGTAAAAACACCAAGTCAATAATCAAAACAGTTGAGACATAAATCAATCGTTTATTTCATTCCAATTCATCAAAATAATCGTTCTCTTTACAAAATTCCCTAAGGAAGTTTTGGACCAAAGTCAAACATAGATGTCCCCAATGAATCATACAAAAGGACTTCTGACATAAAGTAAAAAACTGAACTTTAAAAGTTGTATCAACTTGCCACAAATTGCTTCCCACTCAACTTTGCACAATAGCCTTTGTCAGTCATGAAATTTAATTCACAAATAGACAAGTCTACACAAACTATCATTGATAGATCAACACCTCTGAAAAAAAAGTGTTTGAATGATGTAACTCAGCCGTGAATCTTGCTGTCTACAATAGGACCCTGCTATCATAAAAGAGAATTAGGCTTCCAATGAATTAAAGAATGAATGAAAACTGAATTATCTCAACAAAACTCAAAGAGCAAACCTTAGTATGCTTATCCTTCTATTCTCCTCTTGTTCCTCCTTTTCCTTTTGCCTTTAAGAAATTACTATTAGTTGAAGTAGTTGAACTACTTCTTTAGATAAGTTAACTAAAACTCAACCAACTTTTTTGTTAATGGGGAAAAGTAATAAAATCATAATAGGGTTTTTAATAAATAATAACTAGTAGGTGGGACCCCTTGAGACTCCCTTTAGTTCTTTATCAATCATAACACAACTAGTTAATCAAACAAAACATCCCTCCTTGTGACTGCCATCATCACTTTCATATTTTGACAATTTATATCAATGATAATTGAAATTATTTCCAAAAATATATTACCATATATCCAAAAATAGTGTGCTGTCCAAAATTTCAGAAGTCAACTGTTCTCAACAATCAATCAATAAATAAAAAAACTTAAAAATCCATATTTTCCACTCTAGGAGGCAATCTTTCCCTTGTTGCTGCTATCACCTTTTGATCTCTCTGAATTTTCCTTAGGCTGTGTGGAGCCTTTAGGCCTAATCTCATTGAATACATGAGAGAAATAATCTCTCAAATGCACGCGGGAGGACACAGATTTGGTAGAGTCATTTGAGGGTGAGGAAGGGGCAACAACAAATTTTCCTTTGTCAGGGGCATGATCGCCCTCGGTTTTTAACATTTTTCTTGCATGGGAAGATTGTACTGGTGAGTGGACAGGGGAAACTTGGACAATTTTATTAATAGGTGGAGGGGAAGGTAGAGACAAGTTAGGCAACCCATGATGTTGGGAGACTGCCAGGTGGACAATCTCTTTCCATCCGTTGTTTTCAGGGATTTCAGGTTGTAGTGAAACATGAGGGGGTACTGGGATACTAGGGACCTATGGGGCTTGGAAGGGAGGCCTTTTAGGCCTAGGTTGGATCACTCCTTTCCTAATCTAGTTAAAAAATCTAGCTTGAAATATTGGGCCTAACTCTTGCGAGTTTGCATCAAAGTGTATAGAGAACCTTGGCCTTCTAGGGCCCCTATTCCAATTTCCCCTTCCTCTGTTACCCTAACCATGGCTACCTCTGCTGAAAAATATCATTCCTGTATGCATTATTGATTAGCAAATAGTTTCTTCAACAACCATACATGACAACTCTTTTAAATATGAAGCAAAATTTGGCTCAACAACATATCAGACTCATGCAATCCAAACCATACAAATCGTTTGATGCTTGTTGATGAGAAGGGGGTGAACATGGGTTTTGGGATATGTGAGGGATTGTATTGAGCGAAAAGTGTTAAAATGAGGGGGAAAAGATCATGATTACTGCTGATAACATCAAACAATCATCTGTATCGTAAATCAAAAGAATATATCATTGTAATTCATCCCCGTGCGATCCTTTTAAATGTCATAATACATAAATTATATTAACTATAGTTAAATTTTAGGAACAGGGAGTGGATAGTGAATATGGGAAGGCAAGGGGAGTTGTAATGTGCGAAAAGTGAAATAATGGTAGGAAAAAAAACGAACAATGTTCCTAAAAACCAATTAAGTAATCCATAAAAATAGTTCTGTATCCAATGCAAACGATCCAACAACAATTAAACAATTACTGTGTGTTAAAAATTGTTCACTATTCCACATTTAAATCTTCAAATTTTTTTCATTAACACAATGTATCATCATACTCAGAATCACTATGCCTTTCAACCGTCCTGTTAATAGAATTCTTGTTTCTTTTCATTTACTTCTTTTTTTTATTGAAAACAAACTCCACAGAAGCACACAGTCATATTGTCTCATCTCTATCAAACATATATTTCTATAGACTATCAACCAATGCCCATAATTCATAATTTCCCAAATCAAACATAGACACATGTCTTTTCTTGAGTTAAACAAACTCTTTTAAAACTTTCCCGATCCCATTCTTTTGACAATATTAATCAATTAAATTTGCAATGAAACCATACTACAAAACCCGTGCTTCATCTATGATGGTACAATAAAAAAAAATGATTCACGATGTTTCCATAAACCATACACAGTAAACAACCAAGTCATAGTCATTAACTTTCCAACTTGCATTAATCCCGATTGGGACAAATTAAACACACAACAACCACCAACTTCAATTGATACCATGCTGTAGGAACACACAAACCAATGCATAACGAAAAGAGGAATCCTTGTGATTGTACATTACCGTTTAGTCCCAATAAGCTAATTTACTCAACAACGAGCTGAGTTATCTATGCAACTGTCACAACAAAAGGAGGCAATGAGTGTATACCAATTCTCATTCCCAATTACAACTTTACAACAACCTGATCAAACAGAGATGAGACAATACTCAAAGCAATTGTCATAACCACTCAAAAACATATGACAGTCGACAAGATAAACGACAAGAATGCGACTGGTTGGGGTTATCAAAATCGATCTCTGTAACTGTGAAAAAAATAAATAATCAAGAGTTCGCTCGGTCACCAAGACATAGGGAGACTGGAGATCGACCATATCAACAATAGGTGGGAAACCTTTGAAACAAGCATTGTGGAACCACAAGCTTTTATAACTCTTAGCTTGTAAAATAGTGTGACAATTCAACACCATGTAGGGTAGGAAATGATGTAGAGGAGCAGAGATTTCTCACTGGATAGTAACCAATACCAAGAACTCACAGAGGCATAACCCTCACACTTTTCCCAATAGTTGAACCAATTTATAATAATGATGATGGAAATGTAGACCCCAGGTATTACCAACAACCCTAAATCATACTTCTTGGCATAATGGCCACCCCATAACCAATTGTGCTGATGCCAATACCACAAAATAATCCCACGACCAAGTGAAAAACCCACGAACATGGCTCTAGAGGATACACAATGACCAAAAGGAGTTCGAAACATACTCAACAACGCCATAACAACCAAATACAACCGGGTATGGTGACCATTAATTGTGAGGAGGCGGACAAGAAGGATAAATAGAGAGAAACCCTCCAACAAAATACCCATAACTACTTAAAGCAACAGTGATCCATCACAGTTTCCACCACACAAAACAACCAACAAAATCACAACTTCAATCATCAATTTTTCCATTTGCAAACGAATAACCACATAGTCATTCCAGAGAAAACACCCACACATTACACAATTACCAATCTCAGGAAAACACAAACCAACACATTACCAAGCCAACGTTCATTTCATACACAAAGTGAATTCATGGATGGGAAAAAATAACCATACTTGTAACCAATGTCTTTAAAAAGGACGAGATGGTCGAGCAGTTCCTTCTGGGCCAGAATCTTAGAGCTTAACCACATCAAAACCAAATGAACAATAACCATGATAGGGTGATGACCTACTGGGAGAAGTATGGAGTGAATTTCATTTACTCCACATCACTTCCACCCTCCACTCCATTCAATTTCGTAGTACATGACAACCAACCAAAACCATACCATTAATCCCATGTCATTAATTCCATGCATCATAACTTGCACATTTGCTTGCCAATTGTGCCTGTGAGACAATTGGATTATGTTGATGGACAATTTATATGTATTGTTGGTTGTCATTGATGTCAACCATTGGAGAGTGATATTGTAGATTGATTTCAACTCTTAGTGATTGATGTCAACCCTTGGAGAAAGTCCGGTAGCGAATTCTGGTAGCACAAAGGTTTTGGTATTGGACCCAAGTTTGTTTGATGTATAATGGTATGATTTTTAGTATATTTGAAGGTAAGACTATTCTATATGGGTATTTCATGTCATGCCATTTCCGGTGGTATGTGGAACGTCACATAACTCCTCACGGTTAGAGAGTTATGGCCATGTGAAGTTGGAGAACCCAGGTTTGGGTAATGGAACCAAGTTTGTTTGATGGATAATGGTATTCATTTTGATATATTTGTAGGTAATAATATTATATATGGATAGTACATGTCATTCTATTTCCAGTGGTATGTGGAACGTCACATAGATCCTCACGGTTAGAGAGTTATGGCCATGTGAACTTGGAGAACCCTCACGAGTCATCTAGAAGCCCCAAAAGTTCAAAGTAGTCAAAGTGGTTTAAGATATTTTTAGAAGGTAAATAGTAAAGTGAAGTGATGAGTGTGCTATAATTTAGAGTGAATACAAAATAAATTATTTAAATAATAAATTTAATGGAGAAACCACTAAGTTGACAAGTGGTTAGAAGTGGGTTAACCCTAAAATAAGGAAAGTGGGTTAAGATGGTTAGAAGGTAACGCTTGAGGTAAATTGAAGTGATGAGTGTACTATTCAAAGTGGATAGAAAATAAAATATTTAAATAATACATTTAATGGAGAAATTACTAATTGGACAAGTGGTTAGAAGTGGGTTAACTCTAAAATAAGGAAAGTGGGTTAAGATGGTTAAAAGGTAACCCCTTGAGGAAGCTACATAAAAGTATAAATAAGAGGAAAGGTTCTCTCATTTAAATCACACTTGAGAATATTGAATATATATAGGTGACTGAGGTAACCAAAGGATATCTAAGCTGAATTTTAGAGAGAAGGTGAAGTAAAGAAGGCCGAAATTCAAGGGAGGATAAAT
>JZKD02S1684540.1:67700-80052 GCA_000966675.3 Picea glauca
GGTTTGGATAATATTGCAAGAAAAGAACTAAAGACTAGAAAACTAGAGGACATATTTTCCCTTTTCATAGGCCCTCATATAGGTTAAATGTCAAACACAAGTAGGCCTCATATATCTATCAAATTGTGCACTTATCAACCATTTATGGATAATTTCATGGATATGTAATACATGGTTTTTAATATGCAACCTCATAACAATAGGGAAATCCCAATATGCTTCTTGAGGAAAATGTGTGCAAAGTGTGTTTTGGGGAAACTTGTTAACTATTTTCATCACTTAGAATTCCATGATGCTTGTTTGGATATTCCACACAACTGACCCAATGTGAGGCACCAAGATGATAAAAATTGCCTAATCACTTGACCTTGTTGGAATTCCCACTTTCATAGGAGTTGGTTCCATAAACACAAGAAGAATTTCTCCAGTTGACACAAATGATGGTATGTCATGACACATTTGTCGAGGTATTGACTGTATGGTGTCATCATATACTATTGTGGTAGGACCATCAACTCCCAGTTGGGCATAAAACCATCTAGTAGTGAGGGCATACTATCATAAACCAATGTTTGTATTTGTTATTCACATCCATGAATGTTTTGTGGCTATAATTTCCATGGAATTTTAGGAGATATTTCCCATGGTCGATTTGTAAGTGAGGTATGTATGATGATATGTTTTAATTTTATTGAATTTATAATTAGTTAATTAATTTATTTCACATTGTTTTCCCCTTATGGTGTGTGTGTGTGTGTGTGGATGTTTTGATTTCCCCTCCTACATTATGGGATACTCACTCTATGGTAGACACATCCAACACTGTATCTACTTTAGTCACATCCATAGTTGTTTCTAAAAATTACAAGATGCTCATGTGTATGTTATGTTTCATATTGGATCATTATTAAATCATGTATCTATAAATTGGTTCAATAGGACTTGGTGATTATAGCCATTGGCTAGAGTACTTGACCTATCTAACGCCACTTGCACATGGTGGTGTTGTACTTCACATTCACTTGCTACTAGTACACCCAATATAGCCACATACACTATTGTTTCCTCCAAGTACAATGTTGGACCAATGGCTATGCCTCCTAGTCAAGGATGCGGCTAATATCCAAGCTTGCAATCTCTTTTTGTGATGAGATCAATAGTAGATGAAACCCTTAATGAAATGTAAATGTTGAATTCCATAAATTAAATGAAATATCAATGTTCGTATTGTATAGGACTATACAATACCGAAGAGTCTCATAGCATTGTTGTAGTCTTGGAAAACTGTGTAACCTATATTGTAATATCCATAATATAAGAAGACAAAAAACACAGTCCTTCATTAATTATTGGTTTTCCCTTATTGATTTCTAGGGTAAAATTTTTTGTCCATTAATGTGTGTGTATTTTCTATATTTGTATTTCTATTTAGTATCATTGTAGTTAAATAATCTAATTGATGTTTTTTTATTTTCGTACTTAAAGAACTAAAATATACAAAAATATAGTTTCACAATTGAACATTGTTTTGTGGCCATTATACTTTGTAGTATTATATGCTCAAGGAATGAATAATACTAAGCTCTTTACAAGAATGGTCAAGCCATGACTAATACTAAGGTATTTAGATGTTAACGGGGTTTTAGGGAGTAGGGGTTAGAGGTTTAGGGTTATGGATTAAGTGGTTAGGTTGGGTTAGGGGTTTTTTAAAAGAAATCACTAATGGAAAGTGGAGATGCCACACTGGTTGAATGTCTTTGTCTTTGTTGTTTTTGTTTTTCTATATTATATTTGTAAATGTTTGTATCATTTTAATATTTGTTATATACACTAATATTACTTTATTTTTTGTAATTATAAAGGAACGATGCCATAGGGAACTGTTGATGGAGGAATATGTGTTTGAACAAGCACTTGTTCAGGAACATGAAGAGAATATTGAAGATCAAGTTAATGATCCCATGGAAGAATATGTTGATGCTAATAACACAATTGAAGAATATGGGACAAACATATTGATCTAGGAGACATTTAATAATGTTGGAATGGATGATGATGATGACCATCTTTATGGTGTTTTTGATATACATGTAGTTGAGAAGGAAATTCAACCTCTTTATGAAGGCTCCAAAACAAGTATCCTCTCTGCTATATTATTGTTGGTGAACTTAAAGGTTATGAATGGTTTTTAAAAAAAATTTGTGACACATCTGCTAAGGTATGTAATATATATTTTGTCACACTTAGTACATGATGATAAAGGTTTTCTTTTTCCCTCTATTTTTATTGTTAGTTGATCAGGTGTAAAATTTGGATGCAATATGTACAATGAATATTCTATACATTAACCAATATTGATTTTTATGTTGTAGATTGTTAGGTGAATTTTTGTTACCACCATCAAATGTTTTATATCGCACATATCAATATTTTCATGCCATTATGAAGGATATTGGAATGGAGTATCAATCTATTCATGCATGTCCTGATGATCATATTCTATATTATGGAGAACATGCATCAAAAGAAGAATTCCTGAAATGTCAAATTAGTAGATATCAAACTGATCAAGTAACAAAAAAGGTGACTCGCAAGGTTCTTCATTGTATTCCCATAATTCCACGTTTGCAGTGATTGTTCAGGTGCAAAAGCATACCACAGTTTATGGATTACCATGCAAAGAACATAATTAAAGATGGTGTTCTTTGAATTCCTACCAATGGATATGCATTTAAGAAGATAGAGAAAATATGACCAAATTTTAAAGACGAACCTCACAATATTAGGCTTTCATTGGTAGCTCACAGTGTCAATCCATTTGGAGAGCTCAAATATACTTACTTGGTGCAGCTTGTTTTGTTATCAACATTAATATTCCTCCATGGATGTCAATAAAGAGGGAGAAAATAATGTTGGTCATGATTGTTCCAGGTATTTGTTTAGAATACTTTTTTTTAACGGGGTAACATATCATTTGTCTTGTTTGTTTCATAATTTTGTCTTATACTTTATTGTTTACTCATATATGTTCAATTATGTGATCTTATAATTATGTTTGATATTTTTTTATTTACTCATATATGTAGTAATTATGTATTGTATGTTAAATCAATTAGGTAAGTACCAAGTCAAAGATATGAATGTATATATTGAGCCTCTTATTAACGAGTTACTTGATTTATGGAATGGAATCACTATGTATGATATCTCTAGACAAATATATGTGAAAAGGAAATTTAAATTCCATTCAATGCTTGTATGGACAATTCATGATGCTCTAGAGCTAACACATTTCTATAGTATGTTATAACGTTACACTACACTTTAATAATGTTTAATTTTATGAATTTCATATCATGCATGTTTTTTATATAATCCCTTCATTAAACATACTTGTAATAATGGATATAAAATTTAATCCATCTCTTGCAGGTCTTCAAACAAAGGGTAAATTTCCATGTCCAATTTTTTGTCCTAAGATGAAATCTCATCATTCAAGAATTTTAGGAAAGGAGGTGTTTGATGAGTATAGGCATTTCCTCTCTAAGAACCATAGGTATTGAAGTACCGAGAAACATATTTTAAATGGTAAATAAGAGAAAGGATTAAAACCAAGGAGAATGACATCTCATATATGGAAGTTGCAATATAATAGAAATCGTCAAGGTGTATTGGATATAATCGACTATCATGTCTCATACATGAAATGTTTGTAATATTTTATTTTTTATTGCATTTTGTTCATTGTACTAATTGACAAGTATTGTTACAATATCTTTAATTTTTATTCTTCACCTTGAAGGTCATCATGAAGGAATTAATAATGTGGTGCTTCCATGAGGAATGAAAAGTTATCCCATGCAATTTAGTAAGCTCCCCTACTATGAGCACCTAGAAATTGTTCATTTGTTTGATACAATTCACATCAAGAAGAATGTAACATAATCATTATGGAGAATATTAGATGAAAGGAGTGACAAAGAAAATATTGTCAAGAGTTATAATGACATTAAGGAGGCCAATAATGCAATGCAAAGTGTCATTAATTCAAATAGTGATGCAGACGACCAAAATATAAGCGTCTTTCCATGGTTATTGACAGAGCAACAAAACAAGAATGTAAAAGAGGTTATTGAAAAGAAAAAAAAATACCACTGGATTTTCTTCAAACATAAAGAATATCCTTACAAAGAAAGGTGAATTAGGTGGGGTAAAAACTCATGATTGGCATACCTTGATTACGGTAATTATTTTGGTGTATATATTTTTATATTGATGAAACATATTGTTCGTGTTTTTTTAATCTACTAATTTGTGACTAAATAATGATTCATTTTTTGTGTTACAGTATGTTCTAACTCTACGTCTCCCAGAAAACTTTGACAACAATTTCAAACAACTTATATATGATCTCGACAAATACATGAGGTAAGTGACGATTTATATGCAAAGTGTAATTTTTTCAATTCATTGTACAACTTATATTTCATTGCGTGTGTTTTACTAGTTGTAATGTAGTAATATATACTTTTTTGTTCAAACATGTGATTTTCTTGCATCATTTGGAGATGGTTGTCATCTAAATAAATCTATAAAGAATATATAAAATATTGGAGGTTACAAATTCCTCGTCTAATGTTTGAAATGAAAAAGCATCTACCTTCGACATTTTCCAATGCACAAGAGCACTGCCTTGTACACCAAGTTGAGAAGATTGAGAAGTGTGGACCTGTACACACAAGGTCAATGTGGATGGTTGAGAGTCACTTGAAATCATTGAACAATTTCAAATCATTTGGTTATACAAAGAGAACATCCTAATATTTCTATGGTATTTCAAACCATGGTTCATATTACTTAATATATTTCTAAAATATTTGCAAGAATTAATGTGGATCACATTTGGGATGTAAACTCCATCAACAAATTTGAAGGGGAACACCTATTGGGGAAAGGCAGAATGAGGAAAGTGACATGCAAGTAGATGGTGGAAATTTATAATACATTTGACTTTTTGTTTTTTTGCATATCGTACTTATTTAATTTTTAGTCTTTTTGCATAAGCCATTATTATGAAGGTATACCATAGTAACTGATTATATGTGAAATATTTGTTTATTTCAATACAACCAGTCGAGAGTGGGATGCAATACATTTATACATCACAAACAATATTGATTGGATGAAGGTATGGATTGAACGATGTATACAATCTAACAATGGTATTTTATCATGTTTTGGTGTGGCTACATTGGTCAAATAAGATGAACATAAAGGATATACCAGTATTACACAGAGGGAAATTGATTTAGCATATGGTTTAAAAGATAAACAGGTAAAAATATTCACCCATACTATTTAGTATTTTTTAATATTATATTGGTGTACATGGCATGTTTTGTTTCTTATAAATTTGCATAATTTCCAAGTATAAATATGTTTATCAATTGACAATGCATTTTTTACTTGTCTGACATGTTTTAGTTGAAACAACACAAGGCTATGTGGTGCAATGGCCGCAAATTTTTCGTCAAAAAGTTGGATGAAAAGTTGAAAACTTATGATAGTGGGATAACTGTAGTATTTCATGTTACTAATGTTTCCTATAGAAGTGACATACATCCTTAAGTATATAAAAATTGATACTATGGGTTTTTGGATGATATACTTGAGTGTGACTTTAAAACCTTCAAACTAGTTATGTTCGACGTCAAATGGTACAGGATACAAATGAATGAACGTGATCCTGATAGAAATGTTAATTAACATGCTAATGGATTTACCATGGTTAATACAAGGAATGTTGAGTCAAAATAAGAGCCCTATGTTCTTCCAAGCCAATGCGAATAGGTATTTTACTCAGAGGTTCCAGGTAGAGGGGGTTGGTCGTATGTTGTTAGATATGATCTAAGAGGAAGGTCAATAAAGTTAAATGTAGCGGAATAAGATGATATTGAAGACAAAGATGATGTAGAGGAGAAGTTAGTTCAT
This sequence comes from Picea glauca, assembly GCA_000966675.3. NCBI lineage: Eukaryota > Viridiplantae > Streptophyta > Pinopsida > Pinales > Pinaceae > Picea > Picea glauca. Next base: position 73,692 of record JZKD02S1684540.1, read on the forward strand.
GTGTCAGACAAATACATTGTTGAAGTTGAAGGAGATGTTCTAGACAATGTTCTGGATGAAGATGATATCAAAGATGTTTTAGTTGAAGAACTTGAAGAAGTGGAACCAAATGTAGGAGACAATGTTCCTGATGATGATATAGATGATGATAGGATTGGAAATGAAAACATTGATGATAATGATGATATGGACAATGCTTACAACATCAATTTTTAAGAGGATGATACAGATATTAAGTTGGATGAAATAGAAGAATATTAATGATATTGAAATGTTGAAATGCAAGAGGTATGTATTTATATGTGTTCATTTAATTTGTTCTCTTTCATTTACCTTAAATGTTTGTAGTTTTCTTATAATTAGTTTCTATGTTTGATTCTTACTATGTTGTTTTCAAATATTTTATAGTAGATAAATTGGGTATTGGGGAATTGAGAGTGATGTGAGGGGGGAGGGGTCATATGAGCTTCCACCTTCACATGGTTGGCCTTATTTAGTAGAGAATATATTATTCTTGAAATCAAGAGAAGCTCATTTAGGTTTATACCATCATCTCCAATTTTAACTTTGGTTCTTCTAAAAATTTTCAAGGTTGTCCAATAATTACCAATTGCTGCAAATTATTTTTTTATTGGACCCCACACAAAGTGACTTGTGAATGGGGCCAACATTGAATTTTTTTCCATTTTGTGCCTATTTGCACTGAAATTTGACATGGTTATAGTAGATGCATGCATTGACAGTATGGGATGGTTTTGAGACTCAAATAGGACTCACACAAAGAATTTGACAATGAAACAACAAAATTAGAACCTAATTGTGAAGGAGATGAAGTTATCCATGATAATCATATTTTTCATCATCGTTATCATCGTATTGCAACAAGGCCATTTCAATTAATATGTTCATATTTCCTATAGCATGTTCATCTTAAATTTCCAAAAGCAACGACTAGTGGTTAAAAGCAGTGGATATAGATTAAGGACTATAAAATAGGGAAGGAGATGAAGAACTAGTAGATTATTTGAAAAATCTGATGGAAGGCTTGAGATAAAACTTCATGTAATACACTCATTACTATTTTCCCTTGAAACTAGTGCAACCATGCCTAAATAAGGATCATGCTTCTGTAATGCATGCCCTTTTATAAGGTCAAACTTGAACATTGCCACTCTTTCTTTGAAAAAATCATTGTATATCGTAGGTGGAGCACCCAAGGTGAAAAATTGTTAGTATTTTGGTAATTTCACCTATCATTGATATAAAAACCTAGGAGGAACCCTAATCCTATACAATTCCCTAATTCATACTTGATTTGAAGATGTTTCATCATTAAAAAGAATGGATTTATTGATGTAATGTTTTCTTCTTGTAATGGAATGTTGCTTTTCGTGTAGTTGGTTTGGATCAAATAAATATTAAATAGGTTAGAAGGGTTTTTATCTTATTTAATGGAGTTGGATATACAGTTTTGTTGCTATAGTGTAATATTTTTTCTTTTCTTTTCTTATGTGCATATTAACTTGGATTTATATTCCTCCTCATCTTACTCCTCCATCCCAATCATGCTTGGAATACTCTTCAACATGAGCACTTTATAAATTCCTTTATTTCCATTTCTCAAGAAACCTAATTTATATTATCTATCGATTTAGATTGTTTCCTTGTGTTATTTCTCCTCTTCCCAATCATTCTTTCCCCGTGTTTTTTCTCTTCTTCATCTTTTCCTTCTCCTCCTCCCATGCTCACTCATTTCATGATTATCAACAATTGTCATTGGAATTTAAGAATAACATCACTAGAAATCCTCATGGTCCCATCATCAACTAGAGTCCCACAATACCCTTGTTCAATTGGAATACCAATATTTTCAACCATCAACATCCATTTCATAACAAAGTGAGTGTCCTCGATATTTGTCCCATGGATCTTGGTGACCCAATTTCTCCTTCCTTAAGAATTTTTTTGTTTCTCCGTGCACTTAATATTTCAATAAATGCACTTCATGGTAATATCCCAACTCAATTAGGTTTTTTTTTTTCATCTGAGGGAGCCCTTCCTGTACAATAATCAATTAGAAGAAAATATCCCAAGTCAAATAACTAGTTGTGAAAATTTGGTTTTCCTGACACTCTCCTTCAACAATCTAAGTGGAAATATCCCCAAGGAGTTGGATTCCTTCAAACATATCCATGAAATTATCTCCATGAATTGGACCTACTCCTTCATCTACAAATTCTTTAATTCCATGAAAATCAATTTTTAGGCACCATTTTCACTTCTTTTTCAAATATCTAAACTTTGACTAACTTAGAAATTTCCATGAACAAACTCACTTGAATCATTCCATGAATAAACTTAGAAATTTCCAAACTCACCTGAAGGAAATAACCAAAATACATTGTACTAGGGATACACATGGGCAACAATGACCCGTGAATGGGGCCAACGCTAAAATGTTTTCAAATTGTTTATGTATGCACTTAAATTTGACATGGATAGACTGTTCGCATGTCTTGATGATATGGGAGGGTTTCCAGACTCAAATATCACTCACACACCCACTTTATATATCTAATATCTTCCATGTTTCATTTGAACTTTCTCAGATTAATTTCATTCATGTAACTCCCAACATACCCATTGTCATGGCCATGCTCTTTATATTCATCGTAATGGTCATGCAATATTTTAAAATGGCCTTCTTTTTTTGACTAAAATTAGTTCCAAAAACATTGTTACACTCCCACCAATTATAATATCATGTGCTAACTTAGCCTTTTGAAAGGCATCTTCAAGAGTGTAGATTTCAAACATCTCAAACTCCTTCTAAAATGGAAAAATTAATCTGACATTGAACTATTGTTTATCACTTTGAGTTAAATAGTATAGTTGTTGAACTCTTACATACAAATATTTAATTTTTGTTTATATTTTTGTCATGGGTGCTACCAATATTTGTGTTCTTTCCAATATTTTAAATTATAGAATTTATCCTCGATAGAGGATTTGAAACCATCCCATGTCATTGCTTGGTTAGCATTTGTTGTCTATCAAAGATAATACAAAGAACAATATTCCAACTGTCGTCTTAACTACAATATATCCAATGAACAAGACAATATTCCTATACAAATGAATCTATGTTATTATAAATATGATATAAAATGAGCATGATGTAACCTACCCCAATCCAACTTATCCATAACTAATAAACTAATATTAAATGAGTGTTAGGGTCTTAAAATAGGAACTTAGTGGCCTTAACATACGGACTTAGGGGCCTTAACATCCTCTTTGTCATTCCCTCCATACTCCTCTTTGGATCCTTCCCCTCCCACCCCTATATCATATCCCCTCTCCCTTTCTCCTTGGATTCACCTTTAGTTTTTGAGGAATCTATATCTCAACTTGTTCCCCCATCATTAACTATTTGTTTCTCATCCTTTCCTACCCCTTGTAGCCTATATCCCTCATTTAATGGTATAGTGAAAAAGAATAAGGATCAATGTTCAACATCAAGAGGATCAGAAGGGAGAAATGGAAAAATCACAACAAAGGAATGACCACATAACTAATAATCAAAAGAGAGAGGAAATAACAACTAGGGACACAATTTGTCCTCTCAACCAACTGTGGAAAATGCCTTTGGAAATTGTACCAAATTGCAATCCAGTAAATGATTAAGGTTATGTCTTGGAAATACAAAGGAATGGGTAATGTGGAAAAAATAGGAAACACTAAGAGAAATGATAAGAGAAAATCAACCAAACATTCATCTCCTCTAGGAAACAAAGATAGAAGGAAGTAATATGATAGAAATGGTAGGAAAGTTTTGGTAGAGTAGTTTAGGTTCCATAGTAAGTGCAAAAGGGACTTCAAGGATCTTTGCATGCTATAGGATCAATTAAAAATAGAATTGGTTCATTCATATGCAAATAGGCATTGAGAATATAATCACTTGGTGATAAAATATACAAGGAGGCATCTTCAAATTTTTCATATATATGTTATGGTCCACTATTGGGAAAAGTAAGAATGTTGGATCTCATTAAGAAAATTTAAAGACTCTTTTTTATGTTGCATTATGTTGTTATTGATGTCAAAGAGTTGATGTCTTGTCATAGTCTCATTGATGTATTCAATGATGGATTATGTTTTCATCGATGTAATGGATGTGAAAGGATTGATTTCAAGTGGTGTCATAATGATGTGTTGAAGTTGTGTCATTGATGTCATGTCATGGCTGATAGGAAGTACCAAATGGATGAAATCCAAAGTGGTCCCCTTACGGTGAAATACCTCATGGGAAAATGCTTTGTGAAGTCCAAATGGTTAAGTGGTTGAGTCATCCCAAATGTGTGGTTAAGTGGTTGAGTCATCCTAGATGTGTGGTTAAGGAACCCAAGGATTTATTGTGGAATATTGTAATAAAGATACATGAATTTGCAAGTGAGACTATTCTAGATGGATAATGATCACCATGCCATCTCCGGTGATATGTGGAATGTCACATAACTCCTCATGGTTAGATATTTATAGCCTTGTGAATTTGGAGAACCCTCATGTGTTGTCTAGAATCCCCTAGAAGGTCAAATAAGTCAAATTATTCTAGAAGCTCGTAGAAGAAAGTTGACTAGTCAAAATGGTTAGTCATGGATTAAGTGGTTACAACAAGAAAAAAATTAAAATTAAATTAGTTGCAACTAGAATTGGAGAATTCACTCTTTGTAGAAAAGTGGGTTAGAAGTGGACAAAGTGGGTTAGAAGTGGGCAAAGTGGTTAGAAGTGGGTTAACCCCTAAAAGAAGGAAGTTGGTTAGAGTTGGTTAGATGAGGAAGATACTTGGAGAAGTATAAATAAGAGAGAAAGGGTCGATTATCTATGTGAACCTCTTGAGAATATTGAAGATCTATTATTGGTGAAATATTCATTTTCGGTACTCATGGATGCATCAGAAGTTTTGTAAGTACAAGGTATTGACGATGAAAGTTTTGGAGTTTTGTAAATACTAAAAAACCCTAGTTTCTAAGATGTACGCAGGCTATCTGTGTAATAGGGTGCGTACATACATAAGATATCAGTATAATAGGGCACATACATATGCGGGCTAACATTATAATAGGGAGAGTACATGAGGGAAAATCCATAGAAGCTTGAGAAAGTGTTGGTGCCAGGTTCCTGAAGTCTGAAGCAAGTTCCCAAGACAGTGGTCTACTGGTTCAAATCTGCTACAAAATATATGGTATGGTTATATGTTGTCTTCATGCTTATATTTTCTCATGGTTTGGTGAATACTTGAGGAATTATTTGTATGACTGTATCGATGTCTAAATATGGTAGATGTTTGGTTGAGTAGTTCAATTCTATTATGATTGAGAGATGTCCATGATCTATGATGGTGTATGGTTGAGAAGCATGCATAGGTTGTTTGATAGTATTGGATATGGTTGTGTTTTGGTTATGGCACAAATTGGGCAGTGACAAAAAGTTTGCAGTAACTGGTCACAAGTTGATGTGACAGAGGTAGAAAGGGTTTGAAGGGCCAGAAGGTTGAAGTTTCAGAAAACATAATCTCTAAAAGTGTATGCAGGATGGCATTGGGCCAGGGCACATACATATGCATGATGAAGTATAAGAAGGTCATGTACATACACGAGCTATAGTATAAACAGGTCATGAACCTGTTGACAGATTGGTATCAGGTTGGTGTTGATATTTGTAGGTTGATTCTTGCATTTAGAATTGGTGCTCTTGTGGAGTTGTTTCTCTATTCAGTTGTTGTTGAAAAACCCCCAAGGATTGTAGTCTGTAATATAAAAGAAACTTATACATATATATTGTGTTACTTGTGTTCTCTATGGTGATGGATTATTGATGATATTTGTTGAATATATGTTTACATAAAACTTGTTATAAATGAAATTAATGAATGATGAGTAAATGGTGAATGCTAACTACGGTGGTTTTGCAAAGGAGTAAAAAGATCCCTACATTGATTCACCCCCCTCTTAGTGTGGTTGGTGTGTCCAACAATTGGTATCAAAGAAAGCCTTCATCATAAGCCTTAGAAGCTTGAAGGAGAACCATGGAAACACAAATGGATGAACATGAAAATGAATTTCCCCTCTTTGATGAAATAGATTAATTGGCATGGAGAATAGAAATGAAAGGGTATTTTAATGCAAAAGGAATAGGTGTTTGGAAAGAAACTATTGGTGGATCAGTTCCCTTGAAGAATAATTCAAAGTTTGCATAACAAAAGGAAGCAAAGAAGAATGATGAATTATCTCTCAAACCCATTTTAAATGGACTCTCAAGTTCTGTCAAATAAAGCATGGGAGAATGTCCTTATGCCAAG
>JZKD02S1684540.1:103701-114922 GCA_000966675.3 Picea glauca
GAGTTCTATGCTATTATCCAGGCATTGAAAAAATGGAGACATTACTTGATTCCCAAGGAGTTTGTCTTATATAGTGACAATCATGCTTTGCAATTTGTGACTCAACAAGAGAAGTTGAATCAAAGACATGTAAAATGGGTTGAATACATGCAGAACTTTACTTTTGTGATTAAACATATTTCTAGAACTGCTAACAAAGTTGTTGATGCTTTGAGCAGGAAATGTTTGTTGTTGCAGGAGTTCAGAGTCAAAACATTGGGTTTTGATGATCTTAGGTACATGTACAGAGATAATCCAGATTTTAAAGAGGCGTATGAAGCAGCTGAGAATCCAATTCTCAGGGATAGAAGCTAATGGGTAGACTACATGATCTAGGAAGGATTACTGTTTAAAGGTAATCAACTTTGTATTCCAAAGTGCTCCATGAGGGAGAATCTGTTGAAGGAGAAACATAGTGGAGGATTGGTCGGGCATTTCGGCCATGACAAAACATTCGGAAAGTTGAATGAGTCATACTTTTGGCTAGGAATGCGAGCAGACGTCAAAAGATTCATGGAAAGATGCAGAATTTTCCTAGCATTCAAAAGGAAAGAGGCAGAATGTAGGTTTTTATCAACCGTTACCCATACCTGACAGGCCGTGGGATGCAGTCAGCATGGACTTCATATTGGGGTTGCCAAGAACACAAAGAGGGTTTGACTTGATCTTTGTGGTGGTGGATAGATTTTCTAAAATGGCACATTTCATACCATGTCAGAAAACCAGTGACACAACTCACATTGTGAATCTGTTTTTCAAAGAGGTCATTCGACTTCACGAATTACCAAGGAGCATAGTTTCAGATCGAGACACCAAGTTCGTGGGACACTTCTGGAGAACTTTATGGAAAAATATAGGAACGAACTTGTCATTCAGTTCAAATTATCATCCTCAGACGGATGGATAGATAGAAGTTGTGAACTGAAGTTTGGGAGACTTGCTAAGGAGCTTGGTGATAGAACACCACAATTAGTGGGATAATATTCTGCCACAGGCGGAATTTGATTATAATGATTCAATCAACAGAAGCACAGGGAAAAGTCCATTCCAGATTGTTTATGGGATGAAACCAAGAGGAGTTTTGGAATTGAGGGATTCAGAACATAATGCAACTAGGAGTGCTAGTGCAGAAGATTTCGTAGAAGAGATGAAGGAACTTCACAGCCAGGTGAAAGAGCGATTGGAAAACTCGAGCCAAGAGTATAAGCGCAGAGCAGATAAACACAGGAGACAACTTCAATTTGAGGTTGGTGATTTGATTCTAGCACATCTGAGGAAGGAAAGATTCCTGAAGGGGACATATAACAAACTGAAGATGAAAAAGATCAGACCATGTAAGGTCTTGAAGAAATTTGGGGAAAATGCTTATGAGATTGAATTACCTGATGGGATCAGAATTTCTTCGATATTATATGTCTCATATTTGTACCCATAAAAATATGAGGGAGAAGGAACAAGTGATGAACAACCATAGGTTCAGTGGAAAAAACATATGCCAGTTGCAGAGAAGACACAGATGGAGAGCATACTGGACAAAAGAGTTAGCAAGAGGACGAGGAGAAATGAATACTTTGAATACTTGGTCAAGTGGAAGGGACATCCAATTGAAGATGCCAGCTGGGAGAATGAAGCAGAGATTCAAAAGCATGGAAATACCATGCGAGAGCTCATGGACAGGAGCCCATGACAATTTTAAAGAAAGGGAGTATGATGTAAGAGCATCACCAACGTCAAGCGAGCGTGGGGCACACACCAACGCATTTTGGCATTTGATAAAATTGTTTGAATGTTTTTGAAGTGGATGTGCCAAAAATGAATGAAACAATTAAGGAAGGGCATACTTCCATATAGTAAACAGACCTTGAGCATCCCTCTCTTGTCTGTATTAGGTGAAGGCATTTATGTTAGTTAATGTAAGTAGATAGCTTCAAAAAAATCCGGATTTGATTGTTTTAGGAGACGGAGGGAAAACGGATATAGACACCCTCCCTTGTATTATTGTAACAAGAAGCAACATTATGAGCATAAAGCATAGAGAAGAGAGCAGAGAGTTGTAGTTGAAAACACCCATGTACAGAGATTTGAATTAATAGAAAGAGCTTCGATTCAAATTCATGGGGTCGTATTTGTTCTCTGTGTATGCATTGTGAACGTTATGCTCACGGATGTTCATTCTCTGTTATGTATTTTCTTTGATGTGTGAATGTATGATTTCATGTTAATGTATGAAATCTGAAGAGAGGGAGAATAGAGAATGAGTTTCAATTGTTTCTCTATCTGAGAAAGAGTTTTCCTGCAAGGAGTGCAGTGAAATTGTCTGCAAGGGGTGCATTGACAGAAGTCAGAGTTCATCTCTAGAAGCTCAAGAGAGATAACACTGTTCTCATTCTCACAGAAGTGCAAGTCAAGCACAGGAGCCATGCAGGGTGTGCGTAGGCCGAGTAGATTCTCAGGTTTTGCAACCTGAGGGGAGGAGTGAATGACTACTACTACAAAGTGAGTGCGCAGAGTCTGAAATCTCAAATACTTGGAAGTATTCAAGAATTTTTGCAAGGAGTGCATGCAGGAGTCATATTGAAGACTCGAGTCATGGAGAAAGCTCAAAGGAAACTGTGTCTTAAACATTGGAAGGAGACGCAACAACTTTGGTTCGCTGGCGGACAAGTTTTCGTGAAGATACCATGTTCATTTCGTTGAATCGTCAAGGAGGAATTTGATGGTTAGAACCCTCCGTGGAGAAGTCGCGAAGTCACGGAAGTCTTCAGATCTCGCAGAGGGGAAATAAGGTTATGGTGTGTGTTTTCTAATCACAAATATCGGGAGAATAGAGCTGTAGGATCTGGGCCAACAGGGCCATCATATCACTCAGTTATTTCACATCTCGGGGTTTCAGGAGGTGAAGGATCGAAACCTTTATAGCGAGACTCACGAAATCACAAAAGGTGAAGTCTTGGGATAGCGAAGGAATCTAAGTCATTCGTGGGAGAAGGACACGTGTCACGAGATCACCCATATCGGGGACTCGGGCATCGGAGGTTAGAAAGAGAGGTCATTCAACTTCGCGAATGGCGAAGTTGTGAAGTAAATCAGGACCGTCCATCTGGAAGTGGACAGGTGGCATACTCACCGAAAAGTTAGATTTTCATTGACCATTTCAGGGTTTCATGAGTTGAGGAGCTAAAGGCTTAGCATTCGGACTCGCGAAGTCGTGAGGTCCGAAACTCCGAAAAAGACAGGAAATTCTGCGTGGGACCCACGAAGAAGATGTGTTGAAATTTCATCGTTTCGGCATATCAAAGGATAAGAGGTCAAGACTTTCAACCCGAAAGTCCCAAAGACACGAGAAGCGAAGTCGCAAAGTGCCAAGGTAGCACATAAGAGACATGTGGTAGAGCCGCAAGGTGGGCCCAGGGAGTGGACCGGTGGACACACGTCACACGTCTAGAGGATTCAACATCCTATTGACCCCTCGCATCTCGGGGACTCAGGAGATAAGGGAATGGAAGCTCAATCCTTCAACCCGCGAAGTCGCGAGTAGCAAGAACGAGAGGAGAAAAGTCAAATATCGTCTCTCAAGGGTTCGGGAAAGAAAGGTGCTAGATTTGGACCTTTGAACTCGTAAAGGCACAAAAGGCGAGAGGTGATAGCGCTTAGCCTAGCCGACGGTCACGTGGGGAAGGTGCTGACAGAGAAGGAGCCTTAATCATTTCACGATTTTGGGTATCACGGATTTTGAGAAGGAAGAGTCAGGAGTCATGACTCATGAACTCGCGAGATTGCAAGTTGCCGAAAAGGACCTGTGAATCGATAAATTTGCAGATTCTAGTGAGAATCAAAAGATCTGATCCATCTCAAGGGAATATAAAATGATCTTGTGAGTGGATCTTGGCCCAAGGACTGATAGGTTTGCATCACATAAATTCTCTTGGTTGTAATCAATCTCATAACAGGGAGTGAAATATGAATTTGGGAGGTCAAAGGGTTTGTAATTAGTAGAAATTGTGTTAATGGGAGGGGAGGATAATGATTATTATTCATGAAATTAATCAAGTGATCCATAAAACATTCTGCAGTAAGAATAGATGCACCAACTAACAATCATCATGACCGAATAACAATTACTATGTATTTAACTAGTTCACTGTCCAATAATCAAATATCCAACATAATGCCATCAAAAAATAGTAAGTATTCCACATAATTTGTAAGAGGTTTTGTTCCCTTCATTCACAGACTCTTCATTTTATAACAATTTACAAACAATACCCATTTCCAATCTGTAACTATCAAAATCAACCACTACCCATGCATTTTTTCAATCCACAACTATACTCGAAAGTCATGTTTTCAAAATAATAATGAAATCATTATTACTACAATAGAGCCCATCAAAATGAAATGATATTCATTAACATATATATGTAGTAACCAAAATAATCAAGACCAAATTGCCACGCCTAAAATGACAATTAATCATACAACCAACAACCACCATTTAGGCACAATCTATGCAGAGGGTAATTTTTCCAGGCAATGTAGTTCTGCCACTGTAAAAGAAAAACAATTCAATGTCACTTAAAAGATGGGCCACCTATCCAACACGATTGTCATCAACAACATGCCTGTTTTAACAAGTGATCAATTGCAATAATTAAACATGCTTAAAATTAGTATGGGTACCCCTGAGTGTGAAAACCAATCTATCCATACTACACAAAGCGCACATCTAACAAAACTCCATGGTACAACATTTCCACTTAACAAAAAAAACACACAGTCACAATAATAACTCAACATATCATGCTAAGTTATTTATTTAATATATGATTTCTTTGATTTAGTCACACCATGATCGACCATGCTGTGTACACTCAGGATTATTCAATCAACAAATACAAAGATGCAGTGGATATAATTTCTATAGTCATCCAGTTCAGTAGCCATTCGGCCCCAAAGAAAACCATAGTTACCTTGACCATTATCTATTTTTCAACCACACAACGCGACATGAGCAATGTCAATCATTTTCACTAATGATAGCTAAACATTCAAATAATCATCAGTGAAAAAACTAGTGATTGTGTATCTACCAAGCAACTCGTCATTGTCTTAAAACTCAACAACCTAACAAGCTGTAGCAAGGACGCATACCCATGCATACAATCGAACACCGAGGCAAAGGCCCTTCCCATAACAACACTGAGATATCAACATAAGGAGAGTAACTGTGTTCTTTGAAAGTTCAATTGGTAAAATAGGGTTTACCACTATTATAATCGAGCCAGTGACTATATACCAACCAACACGACTGTCATACGACCAAATGGGCGAGCCTATTCTCAAAATCATTGACAATTATACAACCATCCTATCAAAAAACAAGTCATAAATGACAGGCCAGGCTGGTCTTCTTAAAAAATTTACCGAGTGGAGGGCCAAGGTTGTTCGATAGTCAAAATGGGGAGAGCAGAGCCACTCTTTGTAATGGAAAAAAACCCCAAGGCCATGGTGTATTCAGGATGAACCACGACTCGTTCATGGTCAGGAACAAATCTATGACAGGGGCCATAACTAAAAAGTAGGGCTCTAGTCTGGCCTAGAAAAGGTTATTTAACGCACGTAGGGTATAACCCTCATTCTCTTTAGTCAAAAATCACAGCATAGAGGAAAAGATAGGGATGAGGAAGAACATGAACCTTACTTTGTGACCCCTGGTTGTGCAATCAAGCAATGTCGAAGTGAACAAAACATACTGACGCAGAAAAATTTCAACCATTAAACCCATGAAAGCCAAAGACTGGATTAGTGACAGTACAATGATAGTTATCCATCGAATACTAAAACAAAAACCTCCAACCAAATATCGGTGATAACAAATAACTATCACCCAGGAAGACCAATAACCTCGACGAACTCAAAAATGTTACAGGAAGAACCATTCACTCTTCATTTCCATAACCCAAATTTCAAACAGTTGCAACACTTAGGAAAACAAAATCCCATACGCCTGAGCCAGTAATAATTTCATACTCAGAGAAAAATAACGAATGGAAAAAAAAATACATACCTGTAATCGAATTCCTTAAAACGAGAGCTGGCCAAGCGGTTCCTTCCTGCTAAAATTTCGGAGCATAACCATAGCAGCAAGATCGAACAATATCCCGACTAGGGTGGTGGCCAGCAGGAAGAGTAAAGGTGGCATGTAGTAAATGCAAGTCACCTCCACCCATATTTCATTAACTCAACAGTACATGCCAACACATTCTCCATTAACATGATTCATCAAACATATATCAAAACCATCACCACATTAAAATCCAATAGTGCGATCACCATATCCCATTTCACATCATATAACTCAAAAAAACTCGCATAACCATCAATGTTCAGCACCTTATAAATGAGCCACCAACGTTCAATATATCCAAATATACCATATGTGGATCGACCACATAATTCAATTAACTATTGTATGACCATTAGCACTATCACCTTGCCAAGTGCACCACCAATATGTCACATTATATGCATATTAAACATGTAATTCAATCAGAATGTCATAACCATTTACTTGCTAGGTAGGGCTTAACAATAACCATCAATTGTTTTAATGCATGTAGTATAGTTAGGATAGATTTTAAATCTTCCCCTTGCAATTGTTTCTCATTTCTTTTAAGTTATTCACATGTGATATTGCAAAACTAGGTCCCTTTTCCTTGCATTTGTTATAGTATTTTGTCTCTCTCAAAATTGCCCTTCATGTAATTTTACTAACATGTTTGTTATGCAGGTGTCAAAGAAAAGACAACAATGACATTAATGAATAGCATAGGTTGTAGTAACATAAGGAATAAACCCTTCATAAGCTCAATTTATAACCAATAACCACAAGATCTTCATCAACCATGTGATTTGTGTCTCACATCACCTCAACATCAAAATGAACAGATCTTCTCTCCAATAGTTCAAGGGGGTCCCACCTACTATTATTATTTAGTTTTTGTAATAATAGGCTTTAGCAATACTTTGTGGGAAAAACTTCATTGACAATTTCAATCTTCAATAGTACTATTAATGTCTTGTCTTACACCAAATCTTGTGATGATATTTAAATTCTTTGAATTCAACACTTCTTATTTTGATACTGCGTATTGAAGACTTACATTTTTTCTAGTCAAAATTTTGTCAAGTACTATTGGGAACTCTTCTAATGAGTGGTCATCGATGCCACATATATTGCAGAATTTCAATTCAATTATGTCTTTCATTGGGAAATGTGGACTGATGTGTTCATCATTCCAACAATTGTAGCAGTATGGTCATCCTCGACCTCGACCACCAAATCGACCGCAGCCTCCTCGACCTCAACCACCAAATCGACCGCAGCCTCCTCGACCTTGATCTCGATCGTATTAGTCGTCTCTTCGACCATAATTGTTATCTTGGTCGGTGGATTCTGTGTGATAGAATATTCATACACTGGCTTGATTCCAGGAATTAAAATGACATTCTAATGTTTTGTGATTGGAAGATCTATAGATATTGCACCAATTAGTGTTTTTCAAATTATGTGGACAATCTTGTACATTATGATCAGTCAAAGACTTGCATATGTTACAATATTTTTGATATTGTACTTTGTGTGTGTATTTTGTTTCTGGCATTTGATTGTTGAGGCTACATGTTTCCTTCATATGTCCTTATTCACAACATGAAGTGCACCAAAGTTCATTTCTCGTTATCGACAGATTCTTCATCATTTTCTGTACTTGATCTATTCTTTATTCGAGTCTTTCAGTCTACGAATTTGTTGATGGTATATCATCATCCAAATTGAGGCAGTGTTATTTTTGTAACACATCTTTGCAGGTGGTTATTTCATAAAATCATAGTGGTGATTAGATCTGTTGCAGTAACCCAACTATGTACCACTGAACTAGCAAGATTTGGTCGATTACCATTGGAATTTGGCTCAAAATATCTTCGAATATTTTATCATACTCCCATACCGACTAGCCTATTCAATGTTTTATTTATTTTAATGTTTGTGCAGCCAAGTGTGTGACATCTTGGACTTTCAAAAACATTAGAAAACTATGTTTTATGTCCGACTTTTTCCGGTTTTGATTTTTTGTAAATTTCATAAAACATGTTAGAGCATGGTGTCGGAGGGAAACTATGAATTGTGCCATCTCTTTGTATTCATATGTGATGTTGGTGGCATCCCATAATTTTTCGCACATGAACCGGTGTCTTTTTTGGTCCTCATCTCCCTCATATAGGGGGATGTGGTTAAATCCCATTTTTATTGTCTTTTTAGAGGTTCTCGCTTTCTGTGGTGTTTGAGTTACCACAATTTTCGAATGAGTTGTCAAATAATCGGTTTAGTTTTCTTGTGTCTCCTTTTTTGTTGTTTGATCTTTTACTAGGTGGTACTCAAGGAATAATTGGTTCTTTTTTACTGTGGAAAGTATCTCTTCGATTTGAGAACTTTGATGTTTATATTCGACTAAGCGTCATTCCAATGGCCGTGTCAGTTCATGACTATAAATATTTTCTTCTCTTGATAATAGATTTGGTAGGGGGGTCGAGTCAATGAGATCCTTAATTTGGATGAGAATGTTTTTGGTTTCATTTATTTCTGGCTCAACAATGAGCACATTTCATAGGTTTCCATGCTCTTCGGTTATATACTATAATCTTGCACATTGGTCATTGATCTGAAGTCTCTGTTGGAGGAATTCTTTTATTCATGGGTTGGTTTCTACTGTGGTAGAAGTGCATATCGTTGGTCATGACTCTTCGTAATCCATGCTTTCTAGTTCCTCTTTCAGTTGATAGGTGTTCAATCTAGCCTTTATCAAATCTACATCCCTACTTCTGTCAGGGGCTACTGCAGCTGTTGTCATTTCCAGCTATGGTCAATTTGTTTTAGACTAACACTAATCACATGGTCTATTAGGATGACCCTCCCCAATAATTTTTCTTTTTGACTTCTGACTATTCCATAGATTACAATGTTCTTCCCTTTTCTTTTTCCTTTTATCCCACTCTAATATCTGGATGTCAATGGATTTCTTATGATCTTTCTCTCGTCTTGATGACATTTATGCTTTAGTAATCAGAACTTCTAGTATGCTTTCCTTGTGGCATCTCACAAATTTGAAAAATTCCCCATCTTCGCCCCCGACTTAATCGAAGTCAGTATTACTAGCCATGTTCATTTATTCATAAATAATCGTAGGATTGTCTTGTGTCTTTGCACTTTGCATCGATAAATGCTTCCCTCTTTGTCCCTCTCTTGATAGTTATTGTTTGGTAAAAGTGTGCCTATTCGAGGTCAGTATTTAAAAATGTCATTGACTCCCTTGTCAAGGAGGAATTTATGAAGAAGCATCGGAACAATACACAAAAATCCTTCATCCAAGTTGATGTAAATGTTTTCTTTTATTCTATCAAGAGATGTTTGATCTTCGACAACTTGCTCTGAGATATAGTCTTCAAAAACTCTCGTGAACCAGTCATGCAAATTTGTTCATCCTTCGTTGGTAAAATTGAGGCCTAGTTTCTTGACGGCTGTCAAATTATGCATTACCCGGCTTGTTGATGTATTGAAATAGTGCTTTAGAGACGACTTCTAAAAATATTTCGTGGGTTTCTGAGAAGAATCTTTCTCTTTATTTTGCGAGTGAAATATTGTTTCTTCTTGTGTAATTTTTAATGTAATTCTCAATCTTTCACTCCCACCATTCACATATGTCTTGCATGGTTAAGATCTATGTATATTTATGCATGCTCAGGTTCAGGACTACTGGAAATGGAACCAATGTTGTAATCTAGGGGAAAGTAGGGAGATTTATTAGTAGTCCTTACATAAGAAACATAGAATATACAGATATATAGATATAAACAATGACATACATGAGTAGTGAGATCCCAAATATCTATATTTATTAAAGGATATAACAATGTAGTAAAATGTATACAATCTCTCACATAGAGCTATTAGAGTCTCCATGTGATTGTCTATTTATATTCCTATATGTCTAGTTACTAGGAAGTTGTAACTACTTAACTTCTTGGGTTGGTCAGTTATCATATACTTCGACCGATTTGCATTTCCATCTACAATAGTCAATCAAATATCTCTTAGTCAATTGGTGGGTCTAATCGATAGAGTCGACTATCCCCTACAACATATATATTGGTGAATCTGATACAGTGAGTCTGAGGCAATGAAGGAAGTGTGAAGGTGAAAGTTTGAAGATTGCAGAGGAGAGTGAGGGTTTTATATGAAACCCTAATTTGTATGACCCCACGAGTAAGTCTACTAGTGTCCCATGAGGCACCCCCATGGGTTGTATGACCCTCATCCCGTGAGTCTTTGCCAGTTGACTGGTCTTAGTCCTATGAGGCTAAGGAAAATTTTGGAAGGATGCTTGTACCAGGTTATTGATACCCAGGAAGGTATGGTCTGGGATGTGATGCCTCCATGTTCAACAAAATAGGAAGGTATGTTATTCTATGTGTTTTGAGGTTTGAACCTTGGAAGGTTTGGCACATGCTTGAGGTATCTCTTTGTGAGTTTCGGTATATGTCTTGAGGCACATCTTGGATACTTGTCATATGGTTTTTTGTATGGTATATGATTGAGAAATATCATGAATGATGTGGCACATGTTTGAAGTACATCTCATGGTACATAGTTTATGGATTTTGGCACATGCTTGAGGTACACCTTAGTGATGTTATGGTACATTGAGTAGATAATATCTTGGTATCTAGTTTGGTATATGTCATGGTGATGTTATCACATGCTCGAGGCACTTATTTATGAGTTTATGGCACATGTTTGAGGTACATGCATTGGATGTGTTGGTACATGCTTAAGGCATGCTTGGTGATGTTGGTACATGGTTTAGATATACACTTGGTATATGGTGGCATATGTATGAGGCACATTCTTTGGAGCATGGTTGTGGCACATCATTGATTATATGGTACAGGTTTGGTAAATATTTGATTTTTTGGTACATGGTACATATTTTTGGTATAGTATTGAGGTATTGTTGGATCATGTTGTCATTGATGCCAATGGTTTGATTGATTGATGTCAAGTGATTGATTGATGTCAAAGGATTGATTGATTATTGATGTAATATAATATGTATTGTCCTTGATG
>JZKD02S1684540.1:121130-137388 GCA_000966675.3 Picea glauca
TCTCAGTATTCCAATAGACTTTAGCCTTGTCCCATGAAATAATATTGAATTTTCATAAAAATTACAAAAAAATCACTAAAAAGGTAAATGGAAGAAAAAGAGGAATCTAAAAGGAATGATAATGACGTGATTTTGTTATAGTGATTTGGTATTGAAATGTTGTGATTTCGATAATATTGGCATGATATTAAAATTGAATTAGTGTAATGAATACCCTGTAGACCACGCATTTTGGGAAAGACACACATGGGTGCAATTGTAACTTTGCCTACATAGTACTTCCTTAGAGATAAAAACACATCTTGTGTTTATGATGACCTTAGTGATAGATATGATATTAGCATAGTCTCATTGATGAGTGATAGATTGTCAATGGATGATTGATTAATGATTTGAAAATAATATGTCAATGTGTGTTGAGTATTAAATATTTTTGTGAATGGTAACTGAATACCAACATTAGGCTATATTTTTTGTAAAATGAACAATTGTGACGACTAGGATGACGATTCAAAATTGGTGTGATAATGTTGATGGATGTCTGAATTGTAAATTTGCAATTCCCAATATTGAAATGTTTGCAAATAGTGTGAAATATGGATGGATTGATGATGTCTATGATTTTCACACTAATAATTAACACAAAATTTAATGCATTCTAAATAAACAAAAATTAAACAAGAACATTATGAACACTTATTTGGAACAATTGAAATACCAACCACATGCAGACCTCTGGCTTTCCTCCCAACCTTAGACACTTTTCCCCACAAACTGAGAACATGTCACCCCTGAGATGGGATTGAACTCCACTTTGGCAAGGATAATTTATCCCACGGGTTATCTCAGTAGCAACAATATCCTAATGCAAGTGCCAAGTTCCACAGAATCTACTTTCCCCACATGCTTGTTCCACCTAGGAAGTGTGCCCCCTATGGCTGCCCACTTCCCTTCTAGTCTTTAGAAACAAGCAGGATAGGAACAATCATATTTATATGATGACAACTTGGTGCCTCTAGGAATCAAATTCCCTACAATTCTCTCACTTGGAGAGAATTCACATGGGCCTGATAACCTGCCTCTCCAGCTTAGAATTCTCTCACCCAGAGAGAATGCACACGAGCCTGAAAACCCACCTCTTCAGCTTAGCAATTGTCTCACCTAGAGAGAATGAATATAGTACTAAAAACCCACCTCTTCAACTTAATAGTTCCCTTAGTAATTACCCTTTCAATGCTCTCCAACCAAATGGTAAATCTTGTTGCAACACATTCCACCACTGCCATCTAGTACCAAGTATGGTGAGTTTTGTTGTTTTCTAACCAAGTTTTATCGATCCCATTGTATTTGCATGTACTTAGAATGAAACTTGTCACTCCATGTAACCTTATTTAACCCACTTGGTAATTCATTTCCCCCTCTTTTCACTTAGGATAACACAATATATATGTGTCCATAAATTAAACTCTTAAGAAAATATTATTAAAATATTCCCTTTTTCTTAAGCCTTTTTGGGTTTATCCATTTTTTCCTAATATTCTTAGCCTCATTTCCCACTCTAGCAGAGTTTATCCCCCTTAAATCTTATTTTTAGGATTGTCTGCATGAAATCATGTTTTCTTTCATTAATTTCCAAGTGAAAATATACAATACTAAATAGGCTCATTGGCCAAAAGAGGTTCCTGGCTCACCAGCCTATACGTATACTTGTAATTAAATTTCAACTGGGGTTAAAATTAGGGGTATCACATTCCTCTCCCCCTTATTTATGCATTGTTCTTAGTGCAACATATACATATGTACAAAAAAAATTCAAAAAATTACAAAAAGATGCGAATATTTTTCCTGCATAGTATCTTCATGTTCCCAGGTTGTTTCCTCAAGTCTGTACCAGATCCATTGGACCTTTACTAGATTTATGACTCAATTCCATATTTTTTTTTCTTTCCAATCGAAAATTCATACTGGTTGTACCTGGAATTGTCCCTCTGGCTCGTATCACCATGACACAACATTCTATGGGGATCATGGATTATCGCAAGGTTATCATGTCACTACATTAATCCTTTTCCATGATTTCCATCTTTGAAAACCATCATTTCCCCCCCTGGAAATATTTTCTTTTCATCTCACTTGTATCACATGTATACAAAAATTTGTGAGATGTTGTCATCAATTTCAATTAGATTTATTTCAAATATGTCACCCATAGATTTCAAATTTCACATTTTCATTTTCAGATCTCTTCCACATAGGAACCAGATTCACAAGCCTAATATATCTTTCTCATGGTAGTTTGGCTCTTTTATAATCAATGTGAATTGGTATTCCTTGTGGACTTACAACATTGCCATGCCAAGACCTTTCTTCCTGTAATTTCCACTTCAATTAGCCACACAAATTGTTACTTCTCATGCACATTATATTTTCATTGCATAATTGTAGTGGCTCACAAATAATTTCATAATTGTGCATACTATAAATAAAATTCATATACTCAAGAAGGAAATACCATTCCTTACAAATGCATTATTTTAGCATACCAAAACTTTCAAAATGCAATCAAACATCAAATGAATTTAATCAATGTGCCAATATCCATGGCCACATTCACACACATTCTGAATGAATGGTTTCTTTATACACATTTATTTTTACAGTAGGATTGTGTTTTCCTACAATTGATCATGAACTCAAATTAGCATACATGAATCTAAAAGTTTCACATGACTGCATTCAATCATTCTTTCTTCATTGGTAACCAGGGTGCCAATGTTTATGGCCACCCAATTTCTCTTTTTACCATTCTGCGATTCTGCAGAGCACTGGAAGATACTTCTTCCACAATGGGAAGTCATATATATACCCACTCTATATTTATCACATTTATCTCCTTAATGTGTTTCATCATCGTGCTACCTTTGAGAACTTTTGTTCCCATTCACTCCTTGATTGGATAATGTATTCATGACATATATGTGTTCATGCATTTTTCCAAGGATTTCAATCATCCTCGGCTTTCAGAGGTTCACACCTCCATCATGCAGGTTATTCTCCTGAATCATACCCTACTTGGATATCAATGACATACAACAACCATTTATATCACATGCATGCCATCAAAACATAGACTATTTTACAAGGGACTATTACCCAAAAACCTTTTACCTCTCATGTCACATGGGCATAAAATCTTTATACATGTTTTGGTTTCCAACACCTTCTCTGATATTACCTCTTCAGTGGTGCTTCCTAGGGACTTCTAAAATCCCTTTCGCATTTTTTTCTTTTATCAACAACCTTCTTGCATTCACTTTTGTTTGAGGTTGTTCACTATTTGTAGTTGTCCTTCCCTAACAATTCCAATCTTTTCTACATGTGACATACATCACCACATTCACATTTTCATTAGTTGTCATGTAAAATCAAATGCATGTACCATAGAATTTATTTCAGTAAAACATTTTCATATATTCCTTAGAATATCTATATGAACTCCATCACATTGTTCCTAATATTTTTGTGAGTGCAAACACAATCAAATTTCAGCTACATCTCTCAACATTCTCATGCAAAAATATCTACATTCATCAACATATCATTTTTTCATTCCATAGAAACATAATAGAAAACAAGAAAGAAGTTAAGGGATTCTGCAATCAGAGAACTTTCATCCTAGTTGAATTAATTTCAAGGCCTCATTCCCTTCACACGCTATATCTTAACCAAGCTCATTCATTTAAACACATTCAATATTGTATCTTTTAGTTACTAGCTGTACTTATTTTCAAAGTTGTCCTTTTTAAGCATACAACTATGTCTTATTATTCAGAGTTTCATAGTGAGGGAAGTATTAATCACTTTCTCCTTCTTTTCTTTTACAATTTATCCCTCTTGGGATATACTTTTTCTATCTCTTGAGAAGTCTTAGTCAAGTTCAACTTGACCTTCTTGGATAATTCAACATGATACATCAACAAGTTTCTTGTTCATAATGAATCATGAACTTGTGCGTTCCATGCATTTCCCAACCAAAGATCAGATTGGTCCTCATTCGTCTGCAGATATCAGTATACATGCAAGATATTTTAAAATGTAATCTAGGATTCTTATATAAATAGGTTTTGTAACCCGTTTTCCAATTCTCAACAAGCATTAAGGTTATAGCTATGTTCTCCTGGAAAATTTCTTTACACAGTTACTCCACAAGAACCTCTTCAACATGCAACTCTCTCGTTGCATATCCAAACAGTGTGACATGACCTCAATTCTTGAGTTTGCCTTAGTTTCATTATTTTAGAGTTCTATCTAATATTCCACAAGGAATATAAGCTTGCATTTTTATTATTCATTTCAAATTCACATGTTCAAAACTGTATCTTTAGGTTATCAACTTTCTTTCAAATTGTTCTTTCATACATTTAACCACATGTAGTAGTGTTATTTGTGTCTACCTTAGGAACACTTGCATATGTTCTTTACCAATTATTTTAAATCATGATTATTCACAATCATTCTCATGCAATCCTCAAAGGAATAACCATGTTTCCTTTTATCATGACAACAAAGCCTCCCTTCTCCTTTGCTCTCTCATGAATTTATACAAAATTTTCCTGAGGAAAGGAACACATCCCCCTCAAGCTATTATTTTATCGAGACAAATCAGACCCTTCCAACATATGGTCATCCATGCATCCATGACATTATTTAAATCTGTAAAGTACAAATCTTGCCTCATGTTTCACTTATTCAAACATTCATATTATACTTTTAAGCATGTATATGTATATTTACATATATGCAGGTGCATCACTCGCACTTTTTACCTCATTCATTCATATTAATTTAACATTATTCAGTTTTGATGAGACTTTATAGTCACTTACACAACCAATCTCATCAATAAAATCATAATTATATTGTTCTCAAGATAACAACCAATCTCATCAATAAAATCATAATTATATTGTTCTCAAGATAACAACCAACAGAAGGGTCACTTTTGATCTTTTCTCTCTTAGCATTTCATCTCATCTCTTTCTGAGGAATTTTCTACTTCCCCAAGCTATCATTTAAAAAAAATACTTAGACCCTTCGTCATAGGGTTGACCATACATCCATGGAATTATTTAGTCCAAGAAAACATACTCCTTGCCTTACTGTCATCTTACTTAGGAAATCATGTCATGATTTTAAGCATATAAGTATAACTATGTATGTATTGTGCATGTGCATTTCTTGCATATTTTATATTTTTCTTTCATGTTTATTTGATATTAATATCAGTA
Organism: Picea glauca; assembly: GCA_000966675.3. Lineage (NCBI taxonomy): Eukaryota > Viridiplantae > Streptophyta > Pinopsida > Pinales > Pinaceae > Picea > Picea glauca. The sequence continues at coordinate 126,419 of JZKD02S1684540.1, forward strand.
TTATTTAAAGAGAAGTTATAGTCATCCACATGATATTCATGCAACAAGTCTCACAAACATATTCATAACTATGTTTCCCTTTCCATATGACAAAAACCATATGGACAACACTCTTTCCTAAACTTCTATAAAAGTATGTGACTACCCAGAAATACAATATGGGAAATTTCAACAATTCTCCAAACAACAAGACAACTAATCAAGCTTCTCTTCATGCCTCAAACCATTATTGGTAAACAATTTTTTTTATCAAAGGAATATTTTTTCTAGATTCCCTCTCACTGCAACTTGAGCAGACCAAGCCATATTCCTATGGCTACCATCTGCCTATGGATGTCATTCTAACCCATTGGTCATCTAGAAATGTCCCAACACTTCCTTTACTACATACGAGATCAACAATTTCATTAACCATTCTACCTTATTCTCATAAGGTAATATGTAATCAATATCATCAAAATTTTACTTATGGTACTATACTCAGATCATCTTTAACCATATGATCCATGACATCACCATATTTTTCATCCAATAATATACTATAATAAGCATATATTCATTTTATACACATGCTCAATCTTTTCCATATGCATTCTGGCATATCCTTGTGCACCAAGCAATTTACCCATGCCTACAATGCAGATGTATTCCAGTTGTCTTCCATTTGTATTCGCATGCACAAACATGTCCTTATATTAATAGGTATATACATTCTCTTATTATAGTCATGAGCATCATAAAATTTCTCATGTGTTCATACCTGTTTACCTCTTCCAAGAGGTCTAGCAATAGTCCAACGGACTCCTTTTTAATTGTTCAACTGGGTTATTCTCCAACAAAAATTTTCATTCACTACAGGTCAAATAAACTGACCTTACACATTCTCTATCAGTCCTCTGATCATGATGAATTATACACACACACACACACACACACACACATATATAGTTTAATATTTTATTAAAGAAGTAATTATTACTTCTATTGATTCTATCAATCCATACCAAATTCCTTTAAGGTACAAGGAATTTTCAATAAGGGTCTTAACCCTTATATAATCGCCCATATTAATTACAAGATACTCTACCTACCCTAGTAGATAGACATTATTATACTTAACAAAACAACTCAACTCATGTCCCCTGTCTGGGCCCGTGCAACTTTATAACAAAATTTCTTCCACCACTTCCATTTACATTCAAGTTTTACGAGTAGTTCCTATCAGCATATTCTTACTCCTATAAGAGTAGTCATCAATTTGACAAAGGAACAATATAATTTACCCCTTTTGTAATTTAGCTAATGTTTCCAAGGTATAATTTCAATCTGTAGTTCTTTTCCTCAGGAAGTTAATGCGGATAATAAATAATCTTTTAAAGGTAGAAACACCTTTCAATAGGCTCATCTAAATCTTGATATACCATTCCTATGACTGATATCTAGCCCATCCAAGCCTAGTGTTGTAGCCTACTTTGATACCACTTTGTACAATACACAACCCCCTATTTACCTTCTAAGGGATGTGGTATCGAAAAAAAAAAAATCTTCTTCTAACAAACTTACTGTATTCACGGACTCACAGACTCGTGGATGCATAATTTTGTACTTCCCCTTCATAAGTTCATCCAAAAAGTCTCAACACTTAGTCATTTTTCCATCTATGTGGGCTCACAGACTCACGAATGCATAATTCTAACCTTCATAAGTCCATCTGAAAAAGTCTCAAGACTTAGCCACTTTTCCATCTATGTGGATTCCCAAGCGTACAACTATGTACCTCCTCTTCACAAGTTCATCTGAAAGTATCAACACTTACTAAGTTTTCCATCTACGTGGGCTCGCAAAATCACATACTTACAATTCTGTACCACTCCTTCATAATCCCATCTGAAAAGTCTCAACACTTAGATTATTTTGTGATCATGCTAGGTTCATGGGTTGGTGGACTCACAGACTCATTCATCTCACCTTCCCATCTCTATGAACCCATCATGCTCCTAATTCCACCACCTGCATGTTACACACATGGACCTACCCAACACTGTCACTTGGTTTGAAAAGTGGCACTTAGACCATGTCACCTTTCATTTCCACAAATACCTTAAAACCATGCCACATGGCACCATGGGCCACCCTCCTCATGGACTCTCTACGTGGACTTACATGAAATACATGTCATCACTGATTCCTGGCACAATGTTATAGGTTAGTACAATTGTCCTCCATGAATTGGGTGGGTGATTTCACCCTTTCTAGTATGACATCACCTTCCTTTTGACCTCGTTGAATGAGTCCGCTAAAATCAACAGATAAGATCTCTTTTGGTTGTTCTCCGATGGACGAATGATATTACATGTCACCATCCCAATATATCCTACGGTGGAGAATTTTTCTTAGAGTCTTTCATCAGAATACCATATCCAATGCTACCTCGACGTCCCATCTATGATCAAGGGCTTAGATAATTAGAGGCACATTCTTAAGGATCTAACAGTCATCAAAACTCCATTGATCAATGATCATGATTGACTCACTTAAATTCGTATGAATCTAGTCTTTAATTCTCTGAGGCTTTCCTTAGACTCTTAGGACCATATGGAGGTTGTAAAACCCACCCCAAACTGTTAATATTTTCTCAACATAGTGTAAGGATGATAAATTTGCATCCAACACACCATATGTAGTTGTTCAAGGCCTTTCCANTCTCAGTATTCCAATAGACTTTAGCCTTGTCCCATGAAATAATATTGAATTTTCATAAAAATTACAAAAAAATCACTAAAAAGGTAAATGGAAGAAAAAGAGGAATCTAAAAGGAATGATAATGACGTGATTTTGTTATAGTGATTTGGTATTGAAATGTTGTGATTTCGATAATATTGGCATGATATTAAAATTGAATTAGTGTAATGAATACCCTGTAGACCACGCATTTTGGGAAAGACACACATGGGTGCAATTGTAACTTTGCCTACATAGTACTTCCTTAGAGATAAAAACACATCTTGTGTTTATGATGACCTTAGTGATAGATATGATATTAGCATAGTCTCATTGATGAGTGATAGATTGTCAATGGATGATTGATTAATGATTTGAAAATAATATGTCAATGTGTGTTGAGTATTAAATATTTTTGTGAATGGTAACTGAATACCAACATTAGGCTATATTTTTTGTAAAATGAACAATTGTGACGACTAGGATGACGATTCAAAATTGGTGTGATAATGTTGATGGATGTCTGAATTGTAAATTTGCAATTCCCAATATTGAAATGTTTGCAAATAGTGTGAAATATGGATGGATTGATGATGTCTATGATTTTCACACTAATAATTAACACAAAATTTAATGCATTCTAAATAAACAAAAATTAAACAAGAACATTATGAACACTTATTTGGAACAATTGAAATACCAACCACATGCAGACCTCTGGCTTTCCTCCCAACCTTAGACACTTTTCCCCACAAACTGAGAACATGTCACCCCTGAGATGGGATTGAACTCCACTTTGGCAAGGATAATTTATCCCACGGGTTATCTCAGTAGCAACAATATCCTAATGCAAGTGCCAAGTTCCACAGAATCTACTTTCCCCACATGCTTGTTCCACCTAGGAAGTGTGCCCCCTATGGCTGCCCACTTCCCTTCTAGTCTTTAGAAACAAGCAGGATAGGAACAATCATATTTATATGATGACAACTTGGTGCCTCTAGGAATCAAATTCCCTACAATTCTCTCACTTGGAGAGAATTCACATGGGCCTGATAACCTGCCTCTCCAGCTTAGAATTCTCTCACCCAGAGAGAATGCACACGAGCCTGAAAACCCACCTCTTCAGCTTAGCAATTGTCTCACCTAGAGAGAATGAATATAGTACTAAAAACCCACCTCTTCAACTTAATAGTTCCCTTAGTAATTACCCTTTCAATGCTCTCCAACCAAATGGTAAATCTTGTTGCAACACATTCCACCACTGCCATCTAGTACCAAGTATGGTGAGTTTTGTTGTTTTCTAACCAAGTTTTATCGATCCCATTGTATTTGCATGTACTTAGAATGAAACTTGTCACTCCATGTAACCTTATTTAACCCACTTGGTAATTCATTTCCCCCTCTTTTCACTTAGGATAACACAATATATATGTGTCCATAAATTAAACTCTTAAGAAAATATTATTAAAATATTCCCTTTTTCTTAAGCCTTTTTGGGTTTATCCATTTTTTCCTAATATTCTTAGCCTCATTTCCCACTCTAGCAGAGTTTATCCCCCTTAAATCTTATTTTTAGGATTGTCTGCATGAAATCATGTTTTCTTTCATTAATTTCCAAGTGAAAATATACAATACTAAATAGGCTCATTGGCCAAAAGAGGTTCCTGGCTCACCAGCCTATACGTATACTTGTAATTAAATTTCAACTGGGGTTAAAATTAGGGGTATCACATTCCTCTCCCCCTTATTTATGCATTGTTCTTAGTGCAACATATACATATGTACAAAAAAAATTCAAAAAATTACAAAAAGATGCGAATATTTTTCCTGCATAGTATCTTCATGTTCCCAGGTTGTTTCCTCAAGTCTGTACCAGATCCATTGGACCTTTACTAGATTTATGACTCAATTCCATATTTTTTTTTCTTTCCAATCGAAAATTCATACTGGTTGTACCTGGAATTGTCCCTCTGGCTCGTATCACCATGACACAACATTCTATGGGGATCATGGATTATCGCAAGGTTATCATGTCACTACATTAATCCTTTTCCATGATTTCCATCTTTGAAAACCATCATTTCCCCCCCTGGAAATATTTTCTTTTCATCTCACTTGTATCACATGTATACAAAAATTTGTGAGATGTTGTCATCAATTTCAATTAGATTTATTTCAAATATGTCACCCATAGATTTCAAATTTCACATTTTCATTTTCAGATCTCTTCCACATAGGAACCAGATTCACAAGCCTAATATATCTTTCTCATGGTAGTTTGGCTCTTTTATAATCAATGTGAATTGGTATTCCTTGTGGACTTACAACATTGCCATGCCAAGACCTTTCTTCCTGTAATTTCCACTTCAATTAGCCACACAAATTGTTACTTCTCATGCACATTATATTTTCATTGCATAATTGTAGTGGCTCACAAATAATTTCATAATTGTGCATACTATAAATAAAATTCATATACTCAAGAAGGAAATACCATTCCTTACAAATGCATTATTTTAGCATACCAAAACTTTCAAAATGCAATCAAACATCAAATGAATTTAATCAATGTGCCAATATCCATGGCCACATTCACACACATTCTGAATGAATGGTTTCTTTATACACATTTATTTTTACAGTAGGATTGTGTTTTCCTACAATTGATCATGAACTCAAATTAGCATACATGAATCTAAAAGTTTCACATGACTGCATTCAATCATTCTTTCTTCATTGGTAACCAGGGTGCCAATGTTTATGGCCACCCAATTTCTCTTTTTACCATTCTGCGATTCTGCAGAGCACTGGAAGATACTTCTTCCACAATGGGAAGTCATATATATACCCACTCTATATTTATCACATTTATCTCCTTAATGTGTTTCATCATCGTGCTACCTTTGAGAACTTTTGTTCCCATTCACTCCTTGATTGGATAATGTATTCATGACATATATGTGTTCATGCATTTTTCCAAGGATTTCAATCATCCTCGGCTTTCAGAGGTTCACACCTCCATCATGCAGGTTATTCTCCTGAATCATACCCTACTTGGATATCAATGACATACAACAACCATTTATATCACATGCATGCCATCAAAACATAGACTATTTTACAAGGGACTATTACCCAAAAACCTTTTACCTCTCATGTCACATGGGCATAAAATCTTTATACATGTTTTGGTTTCCAACACCTTCTCTGATATTACCTCTTCAGTGGTGCTTCCTAGGGACTTCTAAAATCCCTTTCGCATTTTTTTCTTTTATCAACAACCTTCTTGCATTCACTTTTGTTTGAGGTTGTTCACTATTTGTAGTTGTCCTTCCCTAACAATTCCAATCTTTTCTACATGTGACATACATCACCACATTCACATTTTCATTAGTTGTCATGTAAAATCAAATGCATGTACCATAGAATTTATTTCAGTAAAACATTTTCATATATTCCTTAGAATATCTATATGAACTCCATCACATTGTTCCTAATATTTTTGTGAGTGCAAACACAATCAAATTTCAGCTACATCTCTCAACATTCTCATGCAAAAATATCTACATTCATCAACATATCATTTTTTCATTCCATAGAAACATAATAGAAAACAAGAAAGAAGTTAAGGGATTCTGCAATCAGAGAACTTTCATCCTAGTTGAATTAATTTCAAGGCCTCATTCCCTTCACACGCTATATCTTAACCAAGCTCATTCATTTAAACACATTCAATATTGTATCTTTTAGTTACTAGCTGTACTTATTTTCAAAGTTGTCCTTTTTAAGCATACAACTATGTCTTATTATTCAGAGTTTCATAGTGAGGGAAGTATTAATCACTTTCTCCTTCTTTTCTTTTACAATTTATCCCTCTTGGGATATACTTTTTCTATCTCTTGAGAAGTCTTAGTCAAGTTCAACTTGACCTTCTTGGATAATTCAACATGATACATCAACAAGTTTCTTGTTCATAATGAATCATGAACTTGTGCGTTCCATGCATTTCCCAACCAAAGATCAGATTGGTCCTCATTCGTCTGCAGATATCAGTATACATGCAAGATATTTTAAAATGTAATCTAGGATTCTTATATAAATAGGTTTTGTAACCCGTTTTCCAATTCTCAACAAGCATTAAGGTTATAGCTATGTTCTCCTGGAAAATTTCTTTACACAGTTACTCCACAAGAACCTCTTCAACATGCAACTCTCTCGTTGCATATCCAAACAGTGTGACATGACCTCAATTCTTGAGTTTGCCTTAGTTTCATTATTTTAGAGTTCTATCTAATATTCCACAAGGAATATAAGCTTGCATTTTTATTATTCATTTCAAATTCACATGTTCAAAACTGTATCTTTAGGTTATCAACTTTCTTTCAAATTGTTCTTTCATACATTTAACCACATGTAGTAGTGTTATTTGTGTCTACCTTAGGAACACTTGCATATGTTCTTTACCAATTATTTTAAATCATGATTATTCACAATCATTCTCATGCAATCCTCAAAGGAATAACCATGTTTCCTTTTATCATGACAACAAAGCCTCCCTTCTCCTTTGCTCTCTCATGAATTTATACAAAATTTTCCTGAGGAAAGGAACACATCCCCCTCAAGCTATTATTTTATCGAGACAAATCAGACCCTTCCAACATATGGTCATCCATGCATCCATGACATTATTTAAATCTGTAAAGTACAAATCTTGCCTCATGTTTCACTTATTCAAACATTCATATTATACTTTTAAGCATGTATATGTATATTTACATATATGCAGGTGCATCACTCGCACTTTTTACCTCATTCATTCATATTAATTTAACATTATTCAGTTTTGATGAGACTTTATAGTCACTTACACAACCAATCTCATCAATAAAATCATAATTATATTGTTCTCAAGATAACAACCAATCTCATCAATAAAATCATAATTATATTGTTCTCAAGATAACAACCAACAGAAGGGTCACTTTTGATCTTTTCTCTCTTAGCATTTCATCTCATCTCTTTCTGAGGAATTTTCTACTTCCCCAAGCTATCATTTAAAAAAAATACTTAGACCCTTCGTCATAGGGTTGACCATACATCCATGGAATTATTTAGTCCAAGAAAACATACTCCTTGCCTTACTGTCATCTTACTTAGGAAATCATGTCATGATTTTAAGCATATAAGTATAACTATGTATGTATTGTGCATGTGCATTTCTTGCATATTTTATATTTTTCTTTCATGTTTATTTGATATTAATATCAGTATTATTTAAAGAGAAGTTATAGTCATCCACATGATATTCATGCAACAAGTCTCACAAACATATTCATAACTATGTTTCCCTTTCCATATGACAAAAACCATATGGACAACACTCTTTCCTAAACTTCTATAAAAGTATGTGACTACCCAGAAATACAATATGGGAAATTTCAACAATTCTCCAAACAACAAGACAACTAATCAAGCTTCTCTTCATGCCTCAAACCATTATTGGTAAACAATTTTTTTTATCAAAGGAATATTTTTTCTAGATTCCCTCTCACTGCAACTTGAGCAGACCAAGCCATATTCCTATGGCTACCATCTGCCTATGGATGTCATTCTAACCCATTGGTCATCTAGAAATGTCCCAACACTTCCTTTACTACATACGAGATCAACAATTTCATTAACCATTCTACCTTATTCTCATAAGGTAATATGTAATCAATATCATCAAAATTTTACTTATGGTACTATACTCAGATCATCTTTAACCATATGATCCATGACATCACCATATTTTTCATCCAATAATATACTATAATAAGCATATATTCATTTTATACACATGCTCAATCTTTTCCATATGCATTCTGGCATATCCTTGTGCACCAAGCAATTTACCCATGCCTACAATGCAGATGTATTCCAGTTGTCTTCCATTTGTATTCGCATGCACAAACATGTCCTTATATTAATAGGTATATACATTCTCTTATTATAGTCATGAGCATCATAAAATTTCTCATGTGTTCATACCTGTTTACCTCTTCCAAGAGGTCTAGCAATAGTCCAACGGACTCCTTTTTAATTGTTCAACTGGGTTATTCTCCAACAAAAATTTTCATTCACTACAGGTCAAATAAACTGACCTTACACATTCTCTATCAGTCCTCTGATCATGATGAATTATACACACACACACACACACACACACACATATATAGTTTAATATTTTATTAAAGAAGTAATTATTACTTCTATTGATTCTATCAATCCATACCAAATTCCTTTAAGGTACAAGGAATTTTCAATAAGGGTCTTAACCCTTATATAATCGCCCATATTAATTACAAGATACTCTACCTACCCTAGTAGATAGACATTATTATACTTAACAAAACAACTCAACTCATGTCCCCTGTCTGGGCCCGTGCAACTTTATAACAAAATTTCTTCCACCACTTCCATTTACATTCAAGTTTTACGAGTAGTTCCTATCAGCATATTCTTACTCCTATAAGAGTAGTCATCAATTTGACAAAGGAACAATATAATTTACCCCTTTTGTAATTTAGCTAATGTTTCCAAGGTATAATTTCAATCTGTAGTTCTTTTCCTCAGGAAGTTAATGCGGATAATAAATAATCTTTTAAAGGTAGAAACACCTTTCAATAGGCTCATCTAAATCTTGATATACCATTCCTATGACTGATATCTAGCCCATCCAAGCCTAGTGTTGTAGCCTACTTTGATACCACTTTGTACAATACACAACCCCCTATTTACCTTCTAAGGGATGTGGTATCGAAAAAAAAAAAATCTTCTTCTAACAAACTTACTGTATTCACGGACTCACAGACTCGTGGATGCATAATTTTGTACTTCCCCTTCATAAGTTCATCCAAAAAGTCTCAACACTTAGTCATTTTTCCATCTATGTGGGCTCACAGACTCACGAATGCATAATTCTAACCTTCATAAGTCCATCTGAAAAAGTCTCAAGACTTAGCCACTTTTCCATCTATGTGGATTCCCAAGCGTACAACTATGTACCTCCTCTTCACAAGTTCATCTGAAAGTATCAACACTTACTAAGTTTTCCATCTACGTGGGCTCGCAAAATCACATACTTACAATTCTGTACCACTCCTTCATAATCCCATCTGAAAAGTCTCAACACTTAGATTATTTTGTGATCATGCTAGGTTCATGGGTTGGTGGACTCACAGACTCATTCATCTCACCTTCCCATCTCTATGAACCCATCATGCTCCTAATTCCACCACCTGCATGTTACACACATGGACCTACCCAACACTGTCACTTGGTTTGAAAAGTGGCACTTAGACCATGTCACCTTTCATTTCCACAAATACCTTAAAACCATGCCACATGGCACCATGGGCCACCCTCCTCATGGACTCTCTACGTGGACTTACATGAAATACATGTCATCACTGATTCCTGGCACAATGTTATAGGTTAGTACAACTGTCCTCCATGAATTGGGTGGGTGATTTCACCCTTTCTAGTATGACATCACCTTCCTTTTGACCTCATTGAATGAGTCCTCTAAAATCAACAGATAAGATCTCTTTTGGTTGTGCTCCGATGGACGAATGATATTACATGTCACCATCCCAATATATCCCACGGTGGAGAATTTTTCTTAGAGTCTTTCATTAGAATACCATATCCAATGCTACCTCGACGTCCCTTCTATGATCAAGGGCTTAGATAATTAGAGGCACATTCTTAAGGATCTAACAGTCATCAAAACTCCATTGATCAATGATCATGATTGACTCACTTAAATTCGTACGAATCTAGTCTTTAATTCTCTGAGTTTTCCTCTGAGGCTTTCCTTAGACTCTTAGGACCATATGGAGGTTGTAAAACCCACCCCCAACTGTTAATATTTTCTCAACATAGTGTAAGGATGATAAATTTGCCTCCAACACACCATATGTAGTTGTTCAAGGCCTTTCCATCCCAAAATACCGAGTTTTTACTCACTTATGATTGTCCATATCCTAACTTTTATTGTAACAAGATGGGTAATTACCCCACTTATCATATGTACAATTATTAATTTTACATAGACAATTGAAGATATAAATAGAGCAGTTGATAAACATTTTCAAGGTATTACAACTACTACACTCTATTATTTAACTAGTCTCATAGTCAATACGCTCATGGTAATCACAATTAAGGAACCCTGTTGACGACCCTTTATGACACATATTCAACGA